>CM018521.1:20838321-21309579 GCA_008932095.1 Pyrus ussuriensis x Pyrus communis
ATACCTTCTGTTCCGATGCCTCCTGCTCTGATGCCTCTTGCTCCGAGAGTGTTGCCACGTAGTGGGGCCTCACGTACACAACCTTTGTAAAGGCTCCATCTTTCTACCATGTTTTTTTTTTTTTTTTTTTTTTTTTTTTTTTTTTTTTTTGGTAATTACTCGGAAATCAATGAACAAGCGTTATTCACTGTAATGGGTTGCCTCCCACGAAGCGCTTTCTTTTACGTCTTGCAGCCGGACGAAGAACCCAATCACTCCAGGATATGTTCACGAATCGGATGAGAACTCCGAGTCATGAACTAGTACCTAAAACAAGAAACAAAACAAATTTAAGAATCTGGAAAAATAAAAACAAACGAAAATAAAACAATCCAAGGGATTAGCAAAGTTGCTAATCCTCGGCAACGGCGCAAAATTTTGATGCGAGAATTACTTGACACTCAAATTAAACCCTCTTTTTGTCAATTGTAGTATAAGTATAAGTAGGGATCGTTCTGGACCGGGGATTAGGAGGGATTGTTAATCTCTTGGAAACTGACTCAAAAACGTAAAAACAAGATAAAACACTAAACTAGACTCAAAGAATGTGAAACTAAACGTTAAAACACTAAGACAAACCAAAAGACTCAAAATGCTTTAAAAACACAAACTAAATTGATTTCTAACTAAATTGAACAATAAAGTAAAGGGGGATTGGATTTGGACGACTTTAAACTAAAAATGGAAACTTGGAAATAAAACAAATTGTAAATATGGATTTGACGGAACTGAATGGATGGGAAGCTAGCTAAGGGGTTCATCTCCACATATGTTATACTTGCATACAAAACGATGTCTAATTGCTTTTCAATAAACCATGAATTCTCAACGCCCCGGGTTAATTAGGTCCGCTTAAATTAACCGTCAAGTTTTCCTTAAGTTAATGAATTGGATGATTGCATACGACAATCCAAAGCATTCCTCACAAGTTCCCTACATGAATTGCATAATAGAGATACAAGCAAGAATCATTAAGCATCATGAAAACTATAAGTGTTGACGAGGCATTCGTTACTATGATTGCATGAAACTTATGCCAAGAATATGTTTAACAAGATTGTTTATAAGCAACCTCCACTACTTATGAATATAAGTTCATAACTATTACGTGAAACTCACTTATATTCTAGCGTCAAATTCATGCATGAAAATTAAACGTTCATTCTTAATAAACATACATAAATAGGTTATCAATTAAACAGTTAAACAATTGAATTCACAACTTATGAAACGTAATTAAAAGTAATCAAATCATATTACAAACATAAACATAGTTTCGAATCACCCCCTAGCTAAAGGGGGTTTATTTCCTCATACGTACAAAACAAAGAGAATTGAAATTAAACATTGAAATCAAAGAAACGCCTAAACATTCCAACAACTCAATCTTGAATTGTATGAACGTTTAGGCCCTCTTATCTTCCTCTTTATTGTAGCATAAGGTCTAGGGATAGTTGGTTGGGGGGATGGAAGTGTTGGGAAATTATGGAAATGGATGAGGAGTGGTGGAAATGGAAGATGGTTTTTTGGATTCTAAGGGAAACTCACGGCTAAGGAAGGTGGATGTGTTTGTGGTGTTGTGTTGTGTTGTGAATGAGATGATTTTTGAATGAATGAATACAAGGGTATTTATAGGAGGAGTGGAGATGTATATGGCTATTTGTTTAAGGTGTTTGTGGTTGTAATGATGAAGAATTGCATGTGGAAATAAAAGGGAAAATGTGGTGAAATGATGAAGTAGGAAGGTGGAAATGCATGTGAGATGTTGGAAAGGAAATGGGAATATGAGTAGGTCATGGCATGGGAGTTGTTTTGTTGGTGTAAATGTGCCATGGTTGCAATGATGAAGAATAAAGGGTGCATGTGGGGTGGAATTGAATGAATGCAAAGTGAATGAATAATGAAATGAGTTAAAGAGGGAGAATGTGGTGAAATGATGAAGTAGGAAGGTGGAAATGCATGTGACTTGTTTGTGGAATAAAGAATGAATGGTGGAATGATGAAGAGTTGCATAAAGAATGCATGTAGGGTTAGCTAGGTTGGCTTTGTTTGGGTGCATGTGTGTTAATGGTGGTTTTGCATGTGAATTGATGGATTGTTTTTTGATGGAATGGATGGTTCTTTGCATGGCTTTTGAAGTGATTGTGGGCTTTGGAATTGGAAGGAAATGCATGGCCTTGGGGTTGGTTTAAGAGAGAATGGGCTAGGCCCTTTGTTTTATGTCCAAAATGAATACAAGGCCTTCAAATTCGTCCAACACTTTGGCTCCAATCATATGCTAATCATTCCAAGCCCAATTTTGCTCCAAAATGCTCCAAAATGCATCTTTTTGCTTCCTTAGCCATATGAACCTAAAAACACACGAAAATGGCTTAAACTACTAAAACAACTATGAATTAACAACATAGATGCACGAAAACAAGCTAAGTAAGTCGCCTAAATATGCTCCTATCAAGGTCCCAACTCGCCGCCCGACTAGCGCCTAATGTCTTTTAGAACCTTGATGGCAACACATGAAGGAATACAATTTAACAGCCCAAGTAAATGAAACTCTTTCTTTGAAGAGGAAGAAAAAATAAATAAATAATTTCCGGGATATAAAATCTCAAGATTTCATAGTTAGGTTAACGGTACACTGATGTTATTGTTGTAAAATTGGTGGTGTGTGTGCAATGGAATAAATGAAATAAGACACAATATTGACTAGGTTCCTTTACAGTCAGTATGACTGGAGTACATCCTCGGGGCAGCAGTGGTGCCTTCATTCATTATCTGGAATAATATGAGTAAAAAGATAACTCTCTCTATTCTCTCATCTCTTCTTGCTCTTTTTGATGTTATTTCATAATTCCCTCTCTTCTTGATATGTGTTCTCTTCTTACACTTTGGTCTTCCTTATATAGGCAAATGAATAGGTAAGATGTTAAATCAAAACCTACCACACTCATTTAATGCATTCAACTACTACACTCATTAAGCTTTTACATACTATACCATGTAAGACATATTCTGAAATCACAATAAAACATTAGGATCACGAATAAATCAAATCAATATAAAATAGAGATTAACTAATTATATTAAATTGATCTGTAGAATACGAAACACATGGTTATGAAAATGAAGCCATTGATCCTTGCAACAAAGTAGAAGTAGTCTTCTACTTACAGTACCCCTCAATGAACTCTACCATCGAAATAGGCTTGTAGTTTTCATGAGTTTCAGTTGGTATGGAAGCAAGGATTATTCTTAGGTTATATAGCTAGGGTTTTAACCAATTCCTCCTTATTATCAGAAAGGATATCAACCCAAATCATATCTAATCAATTAGAGTCCCACTATGACTCTTATTCCTTGTATTTACTTAATAAAGGTCCATAATTGGTTGCATTTAATTAGGACTCCAATATGTTTATTTTCTTAAGGCACCAAGAGTCCTAGAGATTTCATTAACTTGATTGCCAAGTCAATTATTCCCTCATTTATTCTCAGCATAATTCATTGTCATTCACAAAATGGTTTTACATTCTCCCACTTGAATGTCAATGAGAATACCTCAACGAGATAAATATATATGGTGATCACTTGAGTCCACTAAAGTATGCAATCATACCTCTCAAGTAACCTTTGAGACTAAGTGCAGAATCAAAGAAAACAAGGGTCAAGGCACACATTGGACATTTCCTTGTACTCCATGATTACATGCACACTTAACTCAAAGCACTATGTTACTAACAAAGTCATGATATCAAGAGCTGATAGTCAAAACATTAGCTCACAATAGTCAAAAAGTAGTTCACAAAAGAACTCAACAACGTTGGTAACAAAATCCAACTTTTCTATCAATTTAGAATATAATAAGAGAACAAGTAAAATACGACATACTATTTACAAAATCAAGACCTCTTATTAAAACTTATGAACAAAATTTAAACAAAATTTACTCTTAAAGTATCAGCCACCAACACTTCAAATTTTTAACACAAAAGTAATCTCTTACTCCCACTGATTAACAAAGACAAAATTATATATAGATAAATTATTATTACTCCCCCTGATTAAGAGAGTAAAACAAAACTTTGTAAATATCTACAAAATGAAACAGTTACTGACACACCCCGATTGAAATCGAGGCGTGTTGTTCGTCACGTGAGGGTGATGTAGCCATGTGCATAGTGCGGAAGCAAGATAATAAAAACAATTACGAATAAATAAAAACCAAACTACTAGATAAACTAGTTAAAGTAATACGCAAGTGTAAGACTAAGTTGTCGGAAATGTGCCTTAAAACCAATCATATGATGATACTTTACGGACATTTCAAACTAATGTAGTTTAAATGTAAAGGGCAAAGATTATTGTTTGAGCTGTCTCATATAAATGTTATATGCTTAAACGATAAGTCCAAGGAATATGTGATTGGAAGAATGCGATCTAAAGAAGTTAGATTCATGAGACCATTCTTTCGTTGACACATCCTAAACGTTCCTGATCATAGGATTGTCAATTGGGCATTGACAGTCCGTTAAGATCAGTACGTGCTATGTCTTCTCTCAGGGAGAGTGACTAGTCTCGAGTCATTGGTGTGTGTGACATCAAGACAAGTACGTAGGTGCTCAATAGAGAATGAGTTCACTGAACACGATCAACGAAGAGTTCTCATATTCATGTCACATGAGAACTCATGGTTGGGATAATGCAAATTAGTCTTTTGACCTGAGGCATCACAGTTGTCTTGTGGTTAGGTCCTTAATCTTTGATTATGTCAAAGTCACTCCATCAGGAGGGTGTCCACGGCATCGTTGGGGTTAAGCCACTTAGCCATGGAGGCAAGTGAATGCGCAACAAGGGATCTCTAACCTTCAAACTGTTTGAGGGAGAATACTCTATGATATGATTAAGAATCTTTGGCCAAAGTATGAATGAGATTTAGGAATGTGTTCCAAATCACATTCAAGGTAATCATATAAGCACAAGACTCACATTGGATAGTAGACATGAATAAACTATCAAACCAAACAATGTGGTCAAGAGTATTGTATTAGAGAAAGACCGTATTGCATTTGTAATCCTAAAACTGAATAGGTTCTCCACCTCTTCTGATTAGCTTGGGTAACCATGACATGCTGCTAGGCGTCAACCATGGTTTGTGGAAGCCCTAAAAGTGTATTATCACTAACGGGAGAATTGAAAGTAAGTTTCAATTCACAATCGATTTGAAAGAGTTTGAATCGCCCACTGCCTCGCTAAAAGGAACCTAATGGATCGTACACCGTGTAAGGTAGAGATTGAAGATTCAACGGAGATGAGTAAGAATAATTAAATGGTTTAATTATTTATGGCAAGGATTAATTAATATGATTATTAATCAAACGAATAAGTTCGTTGAAGACCTCGGGATAGTTTTGGACCTTAAGGCCCAATGGGCTTCAAACGTCAAGTCCATTGACTTAAGTTGTATGACAACTTAATGAATAATGATTCACAAAGGCCCAAATAGCCCAATGAATACACTAAGGCCGGCCATTTAGAGAAAGAGTGGGTTTTGGACTTATTTACAAGTTTGCCACTCAAATGAATTAAGGTATAAGTGTGACTTTATAGCCAAAATTCATTAAGGGTTGTTTTTGGGGAAATTGGAGAAACACAAACTCTCCTTTCTCTCTAGAAATGGTCGGCCACCTTGAGGAAAACATCTAGCAATCTTACTTCCTCAAGGTCACTCATTTCTTCTACAATATGCCTTGGTGTGGAGACTTAGAGGTTCTCAATTTTGGGAACTTGGAGAAACCTTTTCATCCATCCAAATCCATGGATCTAAGATGCAAGGAATGAAGGCCCTCTCTTTGGGTGATTAGCCTTTGCTTATGCAAAGAGGAATCTACAAAGGTATTGATTTCCCAACTCACTTTGTTTTGAGTTGAGTCTTGGTTCACCTATCTACTAGGCTTTGAAGTTCATGGGTTAAGTTTTGTTTTTGAGTGCATATAAACATGATTCCGCCTTTTAATTGTTAATTGCATGTTGTTGATGTTGCTCAAATGAACTTGTTTTCACAAATCTTCCTTCAAGTGGTATCAAGAGCCTAAGTCTAGTAGTTGGTGAATCCTTTTGGGTTTTGTAGTTCATAGTTTGTGATTTGAATGTTGTAATTGTTACAAGCTTTATTCTTGCTTCTTTGAATGTAAATTTTGTTAGAAAATTTGCCATCTCAAATGTTGTAGATGTAGTTCATACGAGCATGAATTTTGGAGCTAAAAGTTGGTGCCAAGTGTTTTGGGATTTTCGGCCAAATCCAAAGGGTAATTTTTTGGGTTCTTGTTAGTCTTGTTAAAATGGTTTTAAAGTGCTTTTTGGAACCCCTAAGTACCCTAGGATATTAACCCTCTTTTGAGTTGTGAAAATTTGAGTTTTTGGTGAAAGAAAACATCCATGGAGCTATTATGAGTTTTCATGTATGTTCTTCATATTTCTTGAAGTTCTTGCCAAGAACAAAAAGGTTTTGAAGTTTTGATTCAAAAGTTTTATGTTTTTTCATAACGTTTTGTTTTTCAAATGGTGGGTGATAGTTATTGGTGAGATGTGACTAAAAGAATTTTAAAGTTTTATAAAAAACATTTTCTTACAAACCATCAAAGTCACCTTTGTCTCACCTACCAAAAACCACTTTCAAAACTTTAGATTTTTTCAAATTTTCAACAATATGGCCGGCCACCTTTGGAAAAGGTGTTGGAGGGACTTTTGTGCAATTATATAAAGTTTTGATACTTTTTTGTATTTGCATTTTGACCCAAAAGTTTACGTTTTTACGTAAAGGTCCAAAATCACTAAAAGGACAAATTGTTTTGCTCCTTTAATGAAGTTTTAGTTTTTGTGGAAATTTTGGGTTCTAGTTGTAATTACATGAAGTAGTGGACTTTTGTGTTTTTACAAAGTGACCCCAAAAGTTTAAGTTTTTGCAAAATAGCCCAAAAGTTGAGGTTAATTGCACTATGGCCCAAACAAGTTGAGGTCATAGCATTTTGGCCCAAATTAGGTAGAGAACAAAAATTGTTTTGTCTCTTTAAATGAGAATTGGATTTTCATTTTATTTAGCTCCATTTAAATCAATTCTATGGATACAAAAACCAAATGAAAATGTTGCATTCAAGTTTAATTAGTTAAAGTGTTAATTAATTAAAGAAAGGGTGATTATGAACCTAAGCCTACTATAATTGAGCTATGTGAAAGGCCGTTTCAAATTTGTTTGAACCATGGGAATGTGTAGATTAAATTTTGGTTGTAATTTGATATGATCAATTGTTGTAAAAGAGCATAAGCTCTTCTTTACTTTAAAGTAATTTGATTTGATCAATTGTTGTAAAAGAGCATAAGCTCTTAATTACTTTGAAGTACTCCTTTCTTGTTTTATTCGATATGCATGAAATTGGAGTAGTTGGGTCCAACGCCCAATAAGACAACACACCTTAATGTGATTAAACGCGTAACTAAAATCAATCACCATCCCTAGACCAAGATTCAACACAAGGCTCGTGTTGGATCTAATCAAAGGTTCATAGTCATCCTAAGGCCCTAAGGCAACTATATAGTCCATCAATGAATGCAAATCTTATGTTAGTAGTACCATATAGTCTTGCTTTAAAAACCGTTTTAAAAGCATAGTGGGAGTATTATATACTACTAAATCAATCATATGGACCAATAGTTGTAATAGGACCAAAATGTTTTAATTGGATTAAAATGTATGTTTATATGTGATGAGACCTAAAAACCCTCAACCAAATCAATATTAAGTTGATAAGCGAGAGATGCTTTGAATATCTCTTCGTGGCCTTCCACCGTGGTAGGCTCCAATCGTTTGTGACTTGTACACCGGCTTCACCCTATCATGGGGGAGTACAAAGTGCATGCTTACACTCAGGAGGAGTCTATACGCATATGATGAGGTGAGTGTAGGCAACGAGGATGGCCAATATCATATCATTGTGAGGCTATTCTTGAACCCCTTCATGAACTAAGCATGGTGGGAATAACTTAACTAAGTGCAATGGCGCCGATATCATATCATTGTGAGGCAACATTCTCTAGAGGCCAAATAAGATGGGTACTTGCAAGAGATGCAAATGAGTAAGCGTACTCTCTCATTATTATTAATGCTAGCCGATATCGTATCATCGTGAGGTGGGCTTGGTAATAGTGAGCCTCCCATACCCTACTAAGAGTTTCCTCCAAAACTCTCGAATTCCGATGAGGGATATGGAATTTGCCAAAAATAGTGGGTGGTGCTATTTGATTTAAAGACCCGAATCAAATGGCTTAAAATCAATCAATTTATATTCGTTATGTATTTGTTTACCAATATATTTGCAAACGCTATCCAAAACTTGACAAAGAAAAACCGAACGCTTTAGTTTCCGAACTTGGTACCACAATCCCATAGATTGTCTTGAATGGATTGTAAAAGTACCTAAGTAGTCTCATCCTCACAATCTTCCTATTGATAATGTATCAATGGAAGAACATGTTAGATAAGTCTACCATGAAGAGGACAATGCAAACTCTAGTGCTTGTCTCTTTGTTACACGAACAAGGAACTTGAGAAGTAAGCACAAGGGCATGGACACTTTATGTGCCATGATTCTTCACTTACAAATTGTTGTATGAAGAAATGAGAGTTGCCTTGAACAACTCTTGAAAGTTTGTTATTATGTTTAGAACATAATGGTTGGTTGACAAAAATAGTCCATTTATATGGACTTATGATGATTTTGAATCATTGAGTGTTGAAGTGTTAAACCACTTAACGAGACGGAAACTAGGCAAGGACTTCACCTTTGTGTCCCTATCCTAATGGTTCACTAAGTTTATTGTAAACTATATAGTGAACAATAACCGCACGCTCTCCAAATCGTTTGATGTGTATAACACATTTGAAATAAGTTTCAAGAGAGATAGTGGGAGTTTAGGGACCATGACTATTGTAATCAAAAGGGAAGTCAAATGAAGAAGGCAAAATAACTCCAAGGGAACAAACTTTCTTTATGAAAGGATGGACATTGGAAGGGGTATTTGCAAGAAATGTCTTGCAAGTGTCAAGAACACACCTTTCGAAGGTGTTGTAATATGTTCTTGAAATAGTTCAAAACAGTTGGTTCTTCTACTTGAATGCTTGATTCCGTATTAGTAACTATGTTTTACAATTGTTGTAAAAGTGTGCTAATAAAAAGTAGAAGATTAATGAGAGAAGAGAAATACTTCACATTCGGAAAGTGAATAAAATATAGATCTCTGCGAAAGCGGATTGTACTTACTTCCTCATATGAACTACCAAAGAAATTGGAAAATACTAAAGATTGTCTTTACATTCCAATTTTAAGGAACTTAAATCCGTCACTATAGTAGAGATGGATAAATGTTTTGTTTGACAAAACATTGTTCTTTATTAATCAATAATTAGATTATTGTAATTTAATTGGTTGTCTCTATAGTAGAGATGATGTGGTAGTTTAACTGTTTAAGAATATAACGATGCTTAAAACCCAAAAGGTTGCAAGGTAGTGACTAATCCCAACTGAGTTGTGATACCTCTAAAACATAAGTTACGAGTTGGTCATAGATGGATGCTTTGGATCGTTAGATCCGGATCCAATACCTTCTTGTTAGAATTGTATAGAGGCGAAATGTTCGAATCTTTATTCTTTTGGAAAGAAGAAAGAATCACAAAGTTGTTAAGGTTAATTCACTTAGATGTTAGTGGCACTTGTCCACAACATAATACTACTCATGTTGTATGACATTCACCGAAGATCACTCTCGGTTGGACTATAGTTTATTTTGAATAAACACAAGTCCGAATACTTTGCAAAAGGTTTCAAAGAATTCAAGAAATGTAAGTAGATGAGTAAGACGTCTAAAGTATTTACATCCTTAGATTTGATTCAAGGAAAAAGTAACACTTTAGATTAATTTCCTTGAAAAATATCAAGGAAAGTAGCATCGTAAGATAATGAATTTCTCCATTAGGAGAAGAATGAACATAAATAAGATTTAGTTCGTTGGACATTATCAATTACCCATATATATATGATATATACTTCTAAGACATGTTAGTTATAGAGATCCATCCATCATGGATCTTAGCAAGTTAGTGGGAGCTATAAGCGTCTTATGAGAAAAGATCAATTGTTTGATTTCTCATAAAGATGTAAATGAATCTTTTGTTTACTAGGTTTACAAAAGATTAGTGGGAGTTGATCATATTCCTAAATTTGAATATATATACATGATATATATTAATTTTGAAAATGAAAGGAATTCTTCATCGTTAAAGTTATGACTTTAAACATTCTATAATGATAGAATGTATATGGGAGACATAGTCTATATACATGGGATGGAAATCTATAATGATAGATTTCAAGATATAATTGGATTATATCAATCCCTAAAATAGACAATGAGATGCTAGGAAGTTTCTCATATGATGAAACTTCAATTAGAATGACAATTCTAGTGAGACTAGGAAGTTGTTCTTCTCAAAGGGAATGTACCCTTTGACTCCCAAAGAAATAATGCGTAAATAGAATCCTTTATGCATACGCAGAAAGGTGATTTATGTATTACATATTGTATGAAAACATTGACATAAGTTGTACCTAGAACGGTACAAGATGATATCAGTGCAAGCCCAGGATCAGAACCATGGCAACTGTCAAGTGAATCCTTAGGTATTTAAGAAATACTAAGGATGGATTCCTCAAGAATGAGGAAGAATTAGAGTAACGTAATGGAAGCGTAAATGTATTAGATTATGAATCTAATCCATCATAGAATATCTCTTCATTATGAATGAAGTGATAATGAGATATCTCTTTATTATGACTAAAGAGATATTTGGGTGGAAACGTTAAAAGTAAATGACTTTAATGTGTTCCATCATGTATGCAAAATATATTGCCATATAGAAGCTTACAACATTGTTGTTTGGATGGGAAAGTTCATTCATGAACTCTCCATTCGGTTCCAACCAGAAAGTGTATGACACTAATGGGGCGATAGCTCAAGCCAGGGAATCAAGGTCTCATCAAGGTTCGAACTCAAATGAGAGACTGAACCACATGATTGAGAATCATGTATAATGGTGACGTCGTTATTCTCAAGGTTGCTTCTATGGATAACATATAGATATCCATTGTTTAGGCCTACTACTCAGCCATTTATGAAATGAATTACAGAAGAGGTATCATCAATGATGACTAAGCTGATTGGCTCTAGTGCAAGTGGGAGATTGTTGGAAATGTGCCCTAAAACCAATCATATGATGATACTTTACGGACATTTCAAACTAATGTAGTTTAAATGTAAAGGGCAAAGATTATTGTTTGAGCCGTCTCATATAAATGTTATATGCTTAAACGATAAGTCCAAGGAATATGTGATTGGAAGAATGCGATCTAAAGAAGTTAGATTCATGAGACCATTCTTTCGTTGACACATCCTAAACGTTCCTGATCATAGGATTGTCAATTGGGCATTGACAGTCCGTTAAGATCAGTACGTGCTATGTCTTCTCTCAGGGAGAGTGACTAGTCTCGAGTCATTGGTGTGTGTGACATCAAGACAAGTACGTAGGTGCTCAATAGAGAATGAGTTCACTGAACACGATCAACGAAGAGTTCTCATATTCATGTCACATGAGAACTCATGGTTGGGATAATGCAAATTAGTTTTTGACCTGAGGCATCACAGTTGTCTTGTGGTTAGGTCCTTAATCTTTGATTATGTCAAAGTCACTCCATCAGGAGGGTGTCCACGCATCGTTGGGGTTAAGCCACTTAGCCATGGAGGCAAGTGAATGCGCAACAAGGGATCTCTAACCTTCAAACTGTTTGAGGGAGAATACTCTATGATATGATTAAGAATCTTTGGCCAAAGTATGAATGAGATTTAGGAATGTGTTCCAAATCACATTCAAGGTAATCATATAAGCACAAGACTCACATTGGATAGTAGACATGAATAAACTATCAAACCAAACAATGTGGTCAAGAGTATTGTATTAGAGAAAGACCGTATTGCATTTGTAATCCTAAAACTGAATAGGTTCTCCACCTCTTCTGATTAGCTTGGGTAACCATGACATGCTGCTAGGCGTCAACCATGGTTTGTGGAAGCCCTAAAAGTATTATCACTAATGGGAGAATTGAAAGTAAGTTTCAATTCACAATCGATTTGAAAGAGTTTGAATCGCTCACTGCCTCGCTAAAAGGAACCTAATGGATCGTACACCGTGTAAGGTAGAGATTGAAGATTCAACGGAGATGAGTAAGAATAATTAAATGGTTTAATTATTTATGGCAAGGATTAATTAATATGATTATTAATCAAACGAATAAGTTCGTTGAAGACCTTAAGGCCCAATGGGCTTCGAACGTCAAGTCCATTGACTTAAGTTGTATGACAACTTAATGAATAATGATTCACAAAGGCCCAAATAGCCCAATGAATACACTAAGGCCGGCCATTTAGAGAAAGAGTGGGTTTTGGACTTATTTACTAGTTTGCCACTCAAATGAATTAAGGTATAAGTGTGACTTTATAGCCAAAATTCATTAAGGGTTGTTTTTGGGGAAATTGGAGAAACACAAACTCTCCTTTCTCTCTAGAAATGGCCGGCCACCTTGAGGAAAACATCTAGCAATCTTACTTCCTCAAGGTCACTCATTTCTTCTACAATATGCCTTGGTGTGGAGACTTAGAGGTTCTCAATTTTGGGAACTTGGAGAAACCTTTTCATCCATCCAAATCCATGGATCTAAGATGCAAGGAATGAAGGCCCTCTCTTTGGGTGATTAGCCTTTGCTTATGCAAAGAGGAATCTACAAAGGTATTGATTTCACAACTCACTTTGTTTTGAGTTGAGTCTTGGTTCACCTATCTACTAGGCTTTGAAGTTCATGGGTTAAGTTTTGTTTTTGAGTGCATATAAACATGATTCCGCCTTTTAATTGTTAATTGCATGTTGTTGATGTTGCTCAAATGAACTTGTTTTTCACGAATCTTCCTTCATAAGTGTGATAAACATAATCAGAGCACAAAAAGCCTAAGTGCAGTCCAGTAGGACGAATACTAATTACACAACACCCAAAGGTGATCCTACATTTGTGATGTTCTGTCAAAACCACCGTCAAAGTCCCCGTGAGCCACTAAAGTGCTTCTACCTAAAACCTGGAAGGGCGTAAAACAAAAAGTGTGAGGGGGCAAAAACAAAGCTTTTCAAAATCATTTCATTCTCAAAATTTCTAACCCTTCTCCGTAAAACCTGTATAATTTCCCAAAAAATAGAATATATATATATATATATATATATATATATATATATATATATTGAAATCATGCTCAGAATAACAACATTCATAAATATGCCATATCGAATATCTCAACATAAGATGTAAGTAACTGAGGTAATGTCAATCAATGCAAATGATATATTAGTCGGAGTCACCTAACGTGACCTATGCGGCTGAATCCAAAGCTCAAATCCACATCTCAATAACTATATCTGCACACGAGTCGAAACCACCTAAAGTGGTCATGTCGTATCATGCTCAGAATAACAACATTCATAAATGTGCCATATCAAATATCTCACATAAGATGTAAGTAACTGAGGTAATGTCAATCAATGCAAATTATATATTAGTCGGAGTCACCTAACATGACCTATGCGGCTGAATCCAGAGCTCAAATCCATATCTCAATAACTATATCTGCACACGAGTCGAAACCAACTAAAGTGGTCTGTACGACATGACTGGGTGTAAATAAATACGCTCCAGTACTACGATTACATGAAGATTGTACGAATAATCATGGGTCACCTACGAGTCGAAACCACCTATAGTGGTCTGTACGACAAGACTGTACACCTAACTTAGATCCAAGATGAGCATGTGGTGCAGGAGGTGAACATCACGTAAAGGATTGTGCCCTAACTCTGGGCGGGAGCACTAACATCGGGTTGCAGGTTTATGAGCTCTTAATACATCTCACATAACCACTAATTCACAACCATAAACTATAAACTTACATGGCACTTACCTGTGCGTCAGCAGCACCAAACATACATATATGCAACTACTAATGCATGAATAAATAAGCAGACACTTTGCATGGCATTTTAAAACATAGAAACATTCAATTTCACTTTCTGGGAAAATTCTCAAGTATATAGGTATATACGGAAAACCAAAAGCCCACTTACTGGTATGTGGAAGAGTCGTAACCTCCGAGCCTTGAGTGACTGCGCTCGTCCTCAGGATAGGTCTCACCTATATGTGAAACAACTATGAAAACGTCAATTTAAAGCACATAGCCAAAACTAGGTAATATACAATACTCAAATGGGGTGTTTGGATATACCAACGTGATCTACTCAACCTCACGAACATCCTCATATTTTTAAAATAATTTTCTGAGGTTTCACGCATCAGCCAAGGCACGGCTAGATGTGCCAGCCACGCGCAGGCAAGTGCCTGGTACACGGACGGAATCCCTAACGACGTTAGGGAATATTCCGTCCAAAAGCAAGCATATTCCGTTAAAACTAACCTGACGCTGTAAACTGTCGTTAGGAATATTCTATCAAAGTTGATGGAATATTCGTTGTCGTATCCGGTGATCCTTGTCGAAGCTGCCGCCGGCCGCCATCTGCGTCGCCGAAAATCGAGAAAATTTTCAGATCTTCATATCTTCTTCATTTCTCAACCAAATTCCATGAAATTTGTACCAAATTGAAGCTTACAACGAGTAGAACAAAACCTTACCACTTTCAAGCCCTGAAATTCACGGAATCTTGCTGGAGAAACCTCGATATTTCTGGCCAAACCTGCAACTCACTAAACCTGGGCTTCCCGACGTTCAAAACACCTCGTTTTTCTTCTCTACGCTTCGTGAGAGTGATCTAAAGCTTCCTAAAAGCTTGAAAACTTCTAAAAACTTCACGATCACGTCTGCATGAACAACGCATGAAATCTGGGGTTAGGGTTCTCGCGGTTTTCGAAGGTTTCAAGTGTCACAAATGGTATAGATGAACTCAGAAGCTTGCAAGGAGTTCGAATCTTACCTTCTAGATGTCGATCTATGCGTGAAAGGTTGGTTTTGAAGTTTGCCCATACACTTGCAAGGGAAATAGAAGAAAATCCGAGAGAAAGAAGAGAGTAGGAGTCACGGGGAAAAAAGGATGGATGTGTGAGTGTGTGTGTGTGGTCCAAATGGCAGCCCACCAACCAAAAACAAATCAAACACCCTACAACGCTAATTAACGTCCGGGGGCAAAACCATCTTTTCACACTACCGTTACAAATAATTCGGGACGGGTTGTCATAACCTACCCTTTTAAGAAAATTTCCCCGAAATTACACAACAACCACAACTCAAACACTAGTAATCAGAAAACAAGCGTGGATATAACTCTCTCATCCGATCCTTCGTCTCCCAAGTAGCCTCCCCCACCGAGTGATTCCTTCACAAAACTTTCACTAATCTCACAGTCTTGTTCCTCAGAACCTTTTATTTCCAATCCAAAATCGTTACTGGTTCCTCGTCATATGTCAAATTTGGATTTATTTCCAATGGTTGAGGAGGTATCATATGAGACGGATCCGCAAAAATAATGGCGAAGCATGGGCACATGAAAAACATTATGTACTTTAGCCAGCTCAGAAGGCAACTCAAGCTTGTAAGCAACTTCACCAACTCGCTCGGTGATCTGATATGGTCCGATATACCTAGGACTTAGCTTGCCTTTCTTTCCGAACCTTACTACACCTCTTCACGGTGATAACTTCAGAAACACCCAATCACCAACTTTATACACTCTGTCAGTGGCATGCCTGTCCGCTAAGCTTTTTTGTCGATCTTGGGCTGCTTTCAGGTTAGACTTAATTACCTGAACATTTTGAGTAGTCTCATCTACAATCTCGAGGCCCACCAAAACTCTTTCTCCAACCTCTGACCAACATAGGGGTGTACAACAAGATTTACCATACAGTGCCTTAAATGGTGACATGCCTATACTCGAATGAAAGCTGTTGTTGTAGGCAAATTCCGTTAAATCTAACTGTTTGTACCAAGCGTCACCAAATTGCAATACCTAAGATCTCAACATATCCTCCAACGACTGAATGGTCCTTTCTGATTGTCTGTCTGTCTAAGGATCATATGCTGTACTATAGAGTAATCTCGAACCCAAAACTTCCTGAAAAACCACCCAAAATTTAGAAGTAAATCTAAGGTCACGATCCGAAAAAATACTCATTGGAACACCATGGTACTTCACAATCTTCGATATGAATAATTCAACTAATCGACTTAAAGAATACTTCTTCCTCACTGGAATGAAATGAGTTGACTTAGTAAGCTAATCAACTATCACCCAAATGCCATCAAAGCCATTATGTGTACGTGGAAGCTTGTACACAAAATCCATATTAATGTTTTCCCATTTCCATTGTGGAATGGGAAGCGGCTGCATCAACCCAAACGACTTCTTCCTTTCAGCTTTAACCTGTTGACAAATGGCACACTTACTCATATATTCAACTATCTTTCGTTTCATACCTGGCCAGTGATAGAATGGTCGAATGGTATGATACATTTTAGTACCTCCTGGATGCATTGCATAAGTTGAGATATGCGCTTCATCAAGAATTGCCTTCTTTAATTCCAAATTATTCGGCATATACATTCTACCCTCATGTATAAGCATGCCATCACTCTTTTGAATTCTGAAGTCTTTCTTTTTCCTTTGATTCCTTGCTTGAATTATTTCCTGGGTCTCTTCATCTACCATCTGGGCTTCAAGTACACAATCAATTAAAATTAGCCTAACTTGAAAATTAGCAAGTAAGGCTTCATCTTGATCTTCTACCTCTAAACTCACTCCAATTGATCTCAAGTTTGCCAGAAAAGGAACATGACTAGCGTACAAAGCGTTAATCTGCCTTGAGATTTTTTGCTAAGTGCATCAGCTACCACATTCGCACGACCAGGGTGATAATCTATTATGCAATCATAATCACTAAGCAGTTCCAACCATCTCCGTTGTCGAAGATTAAAATCCATCTGAGTGAAAATATATTGAAGACTCTTATGATCCGTAAAGATCTTACATTTTTCTCCATAAAGATAATGTCTCCACATCTTCAAAGCAAAGATAATGGCTGCTAACTCCAAATCATGCGTAAGGTAATTCATCTCATGAGGCTTTAATTGTCGTGAAGCTTAAGCAATCACCCTACCATGTTGCATCAGCACACAACCCAGACCATTCAAGGAAGCATCACTGTAGATTTCAAAATTACCATTATCATCTGGGAGTGCCAAAACAGGTGCATGAATGAGACAATACTTCAATTACTGAAAACTCTGCTCACAATTATCATCATACTCAAATTTAACATCCTTCCTAGTTAGCCTCATCAGTGGTAAATCAATCACAGAAAAATCCTTTACAAACCGTCGATAATATCCTGCTAAGCCAAGAAAACTCCTTACCTCTGTGACGGTTCGTGGCTGCTCCCACTTCTCAACGGCTGCTACCTTTTGAGGATCCACCAAAATACCTCGAGCAGATATGACGTGTCCCAAAAATGCCACTTAATCTAACCAAAATTGGCACTTGCTAAACTTAGCATACAATTGGTGTTCCCTCAATCTTTTCAACACCAAAGTAAGATGTCGAACATGCTCAGATTTAGACTTGGAGTATACCAAGATGTCGTCAATAAAGACAATAACAAACCTATCCAAATATGGCTGGAATACTCGATTCATCAATCTATAAAAGCTGCTAGTGCATTCGTTAATCCAAATGGCATTACCAGAAACTCGTAATGACCATAACGAGTCTTAAAAGCTGTCTTAGGGACATCCTCACTACTGATCTTCAACTGGTAATAACCAGACCTCAAATCAATCCTAGAAAATACACAAGCGCCTCAAAGGTGATCAAACAAATCATCTATACGGGACAATGGATAACGGTTTTTAATTGTTACCCGAATCAATTGCTGGTAATCAATGCATAGCCTCAAAGTCCAGTCTTTCTTCCTCACAAACAACACTGGAGCTCCCCAGGGTGAAGTACTAGGCTGAATAAAACCTTTATCCACTAATTCCTGTAACTGGATTTTCAATTTCCTCAACTCAACAGGAGCCTTTCAATAAGGAGTCAAGGATATAGGATTTATACCTGGAAGCAAATCAATAGTGAACTCCACCTCTCAGTCTAGCGGCAATCCAGGTAAATCATCAGGGAATACATCAAGAAAATGTCTGACTACCCTTACGTCCTCCACGTTACTAGGAGCAACATCATTCGACACCACATGGGCTAAATATCCCTAGCAACCTTTTGATAATTGCCTTTTTGCTCTCATAGCACAAATAACGCCATGTCTCACCCCACTTTGCTCACCCACAAAAGTAACTGCAAGTAATCCAGAACGATGGAAAGCAACTGTTTCCCGTAGCAATCTGTATTGGCACGATTATAATGCAACCAATCTGTGCCCAAAATCAAATCAAAATCAACAATATCTAATAGGATAAGGTTAACTGGCATAACTACATCCTCCACCATCACTGGACATCCTAGATACACACAATCGACATAACATCTCTCCCCTCTAGGCATAGCAAACTCTAAATCATACCCTAGAGATGTAGGGTGAGGTTGCGTCACTTGAGCAAATGTATGAGAAATAACAGAATGTGTCGCACCACAATCAATTAAAACTCTAGCAAAATAACCAAGGATATTTAACGTACTTATGATCAAGTCAGGATTATTCTGAGCATCCTGCAGAGAAATATTATGGATGTGCCCCTGTGTCTGCTGTCGTCCACCATGACCTCTGCTAGTCTGACCACCTCGACCCTGCATATTACGTCCCTGACTAGGCTGACCAGACTGCCTTGAAGATCCCGCACTACTAGAAGCAATCTCTCCCTACTGATAGGAGCATATTTAGGCGACTTACTTAGCTTGTTTTCGTGCATCTATGTTGTTAATTCATAGTTGTTTTCGTAGTTTAAGTCATTTTCGTGTGTTTTTAGGTTCATATGGCTAAGGAAGCAAAAAGATGCATTTTGGAGCATTTTGGAGCAAAATTGGGCTTGGAATGGATAGCATATGCTTGGAGCCAAAGTGTTGGACGAATTTGAAAGCCTTGTGTGCACTTTGGACATAAAACAAAGGGCCTAGCCCAATCAAACAATCCTTTGAGCTATGCAAAACCTCTAGCCCAATCAACAACCCTTAGCCACATGCACTCACATGAATTCACATGCATTCACCCATCACCTAACACACCATCATTGCCATGCATTCCATCCATATTTCAGCCACATATTCACCCACATGCACTTTAATCATTCAACCATGCAACCAAACAAAGCCAACCTAGCTAACCCTACATGCATTATTTATTCAATCACCATTGCCGTGCATTCCCCCTAATTCCATCCATCCTCCACACCTTTCCAACCTAGCCACACCCTTTAATCATCCCCCCTTTAAGTTATGATTTTATTTCCTAACCCTACATGCATTATTTATTAACTCTTCATCATGCATCCACATTTTAAATAATCACAAACAACCAACTCAATGCCGTGCATTTCATACCCTTTCTAGCCATTTCACTTCATCATTACACCACCATTCACACCCCTTTAATCCACATGTAGCCACATATTCATTCACTTAATCATTAAGCCACACATTCACACACACACACCCAAAACACATCCATGCCGTGGCCTACCTTCCATTTCCAGCTTTCACATGCCTTCACATGCAAACACATGCTTTCCCAACAAACAAATCAGCCAACACATGTACCAAAATAAGCATTGCCGTGGGTTCCCTTTGCCTTTCCAGCATTCCTCTTGTGCAATTCCAGCTTTCCACCCACTTTCCTAGCTGTTTTTCGCATGCATTGCAGCCACATTCTCACCCATTCTCTCCCTATAAAAACCCTTGCATTCCCATTCATTGAGGACATCTCATTTTCATTCACTCCCCATTCCATCTCTCCATTTCTCACACCACAATTAACACAAACACTTCCCCTTAGAATCCAAAACCGTGAGTCCCCCTTCCACTTCTCCTCCATTGCTTCCATTTCCACCACTCCTCAACCCTCCAAAACACTATCCAACCATCCCTCCATACAAACACCAATCCAAAATCTATCCTTAGACCTTATGCTACAACAAAGAGGAGGAGAAGTGTGCCTAAACGTTCATACAATTCAAGTTTGAGTTGTTAGAATGTTTAGGTGTTTCTTTTCCTCGATTCCAATGTTTAATTTCAATTCTCTTTGTTTTGTACGTATGAGGAACTAAACCCCCCTTAGCTAGGGGGTGATTCGAAATACATGTTTATGCTTGCAATATGATTTGATTATCTTTGGTTGGAATTTCATGAGTTGTGGATTCAATTTGTTTAACTATTTGATTGATAACCTATTTATGTATGTTTATTGAGAGTGCACGCTTAATTTTCATGCATGAATATGACGCTAGAATATAAGTGAGTTTCATCTAATAGTTATGAACTTATATTCACAAGTAGTGGAGGTTGCTTATAAACAATCGCGTTAAGTAAATTCTTGGCATAAGTTTCATGCAATTCATAGTAACGAATGCCTCGTCAACACTTATAATTTTCATAGAGCGTAATGATTCTTGCTTGTATCTCTATTATGCAATCATGTAGGGGACTTGTGGGGAATGTTTTGGGTTGTCGTATACAATCATCCAATTCAATAACGTTAGGAAGATTTGAAGGTTAATTAGTGCATCATGGTTAACTTGGGGTGTTGAGAATTCATGGTTTATTGAAATGCAATTGGAAATCTTTTTATTATGCAAGTGTAACATGTGTGGAGATGAACCCCTTGGCTAGCATCCATTCATTCCATTTCATCAATGTCATATTTACATTCTGTTTTAATTGCAATTTGTTCATTTAGTTTAATTTCGTCAAACCCTAAATCCCCCTTTACTTTATTGTCAAATTAGTTAGAAATCAATTTAGTTTGTGTTTTTAAGAGTCTTGAGTCAAGTTACAACTTAATTTCGTCCAAATTTGGGTTTTTGCTCAAAACTGCCCAGAAAGTGGTCTTTAGGCTGTTTTGAGTGTTTTGGGTGCTGTTTGAGTCTTTTGGTTTGTTTTAGTGCTTTAAAGTTTAGTTTTGCATTCTTTGAGTCTAGTATAGTATTTTATATTGTGTTTTTACATTTTTGAAACAAATCCAAATGGTTAACAATCCCTCCTAATCCCCGGTCCAGAACGATCCCTACTTACATACTTACTACAATTGACAAAAAGAGGGTTTAATTTGCGTGCGTATAATTCTCGCATCACCTACTGAGGTTGTCATCCCTGGTACCACTGAGATCTACCCGTTGGAATGGAAGGATACGACATATAACCTCCAGAATATTGAAGATACCTACTCTGAGAATAAGGATCCTGGGGATACAGATACTGCCCTGGAGCATAAGGAACAGCGTCACCCTGATAATGGTAAGCACCACCACGACCCATATAACCAAAACTATCAGGCCCTGGAACTTATTGGATCGGCACTGGTGGTGGTAAGAAAGACTGATGGGGCCTCTGCTGATTATGGGGACAACTTACAGCTCTATGTCTCACCTTCCCACAAGTAAAACATCCACTGCTACCTCTCCTACACTCTTGAAAATGCCTGTTGTTACATCTATGGCAAAACGGAGCTCTTTCTCTACTAGCATCCCCTTGTCTCTGGCTTCCAGGACCCTTAGAAAATCTACCACCTCTTTCCTGACTAGTGGCACTAAAACATCTACTGGAAGAACTGGAACTGGCTCTAGTTCGCTTAAAACTCTTAAGTCTTACGAGGTCCTTGAGATGCTTGACCTTTACCTTTATCGTCTTTCCTTTGATTACCATCATGTTCTTCTTCTTCACTATCATTAGGCATATTCTCAAAATCCTCAATCCTCAACAAAATCTCATAGAACTCCTGATAAGTATCGCAAGGAGTAGTGGTTGCCATAGAACGCCACTTCTTCTTAGTATCCAATCTGAAACGACGAAACATCTCAACCGGATTAACAGCAACTTCCGAATGATAATGAGACAAATCAGTGAATCTCCTGCAATACTCATTCGCCGTCAACTTCCCCTGTTTCAATTCGGTAAATTCTTGCTTCTTGCGATCAATATACTCAAGGGGAACAAACCTTTTCTGAAACAATCGTTTAAACACTTCCCAGTCAGCCACTTCCTCTGGGGTCAAATGACAAACCTCCTGTCCCCACCAGGATGCCGATTCTTTACCTAAGAACCATGAAGTTGTCTCTACCCAGCTTTCAGAAGGAAGATTCCCTTAACTCATTCGAAAAGTCCTTTCAATATGCTTAAGCCACCGCTCTGCACCCTCATATCCTTTATGACCCTCAAACTTATCCATCTTTAGATTATACATAGTCTTCAGAGGAGTCCTCTGAGGAGGGCGGAACGCAGACTGCATAACAGTAGCAATAGTTTCCCCCAACTGAGCTATATCGAGGAAACTAGGCTTAGCTGAACGACGTGGTTCTCTACGAGGCGGCATAGTTCTGACAGAAGACACCAAAACAATTAGAACACTCACAAAATATGCAAGACTTCCAAACCTAGGCTCTGATACCAAACTGACACACCCCGACTGAAATCAAGACATGCTGGCCGTCACATGAAGGTGACGTAGCCATGTGCACAATGCGAAAGTAAAATAATCTGAGCATAAAAAGCCTAAGCGCAGTCCAGTAGGACGAATACTAATTACACAACACCCAAAGGTGATCCTACATTTGTGATGTTCTGTTAAAACCACCGTCAAAGTCCTCGTGAGCCACCAAAGCGCTTCTACCTAAAACCTAGAGGGGCGCAAAATAGAAAGCGTGAGTGGGCAAAAACAAAGCTTTTCAAAATCATTTCATTCTCAAAAGTTCTAACCACTCTCCGTAAAACCTGTATAATTTCCCAGAAAATAGAATATATATATATATATATCAAAATCATGCTCAGAATAACAACATTCGTAAATATGCCATATCGAATATCTCAAAATAAGATGTAAGTAACCTAGGTAATGTCAATCAATGCAAATGATATATCAGTCGGAGTCACCTAACGTGACCTGTACGGATGAATCTAGAGCTTAAATCCACATCTCAACAACTATACCTGCACACGAGTCGGAACCATCTAAAGTGGTTTGTACGATAAGACTGGGTGTAAATAAATACGCTCGAGTGCTACGATCACGTGAAGACTGTGCAAATAATCGCGAGTCACCTACGAGTCGAAACCACCTATAGTGGTCTGTACAACGGGACTGTGCACCTAACTTAGATCCAAGATGAGCATGTGGTGCGGGAGGTGAACATCACATAAAAGACTGTGCCCTAACTCTGGATGGGAGCACTAACACCGGGATGCAGGTTCATAAGCTCTCAATACATCTCACATAACCACTAATTCAACCATAAACTATAAACTTACCTGGCACTTACCTTTGCGTCCGCAGCACCAAACATACATATATGCAACTGCTAATGCATGAATAAATAAGCAGACACTTTGCATAGCATTTTAAAACATAGAAACATTCAATTTCATTTTCTGGGAAAATTCTCAAGTATATATGTATATACGGAAAACCAAAAGCGCACTTACTGGTACGTGGAAGGGTCGTAACCCCCGAGCCTTGAGTGATTGCGATCGTCCTCAGGATAGGTCTCACCTATATGCGAAACAACTATAAAAACATCAATTTAAAGCATATAGCCAAGACTAGGTAATAACTTCTCATACAATGCTCAAATGGGGTGTTTGGATATACCAACGTGATCTACTCAACCTCATGAACATCCCCATATTTTTAAAATAATTTTTTGAGGTCTCACGCGCCCCCATGCGCCAGCCACGCGCAGGTACGTGCATGGCACACTGACGAAATCCCTAATGACGTTAAGAAATATTTCGTCCAAAAGCAAGCATATTCCGTTAAAATTGACCTGACACCGTTAACTGCCGTTAGGAATATTCTGTCAAAGTTGACGGAATATTCGTTGTCTTCTCCGGTGATCCTAGCTGTAGTCGCCGCCGACCGTCGACCGCCGTCTGCATCGCCAGAAACTGGGAAAATTTTCAAATCTTCATATCTTCTTCATTTCTCAACCAAATTCCATGAAATTTGTACCAAAATGAAGCTTACAATGAGTAGAACAAACCTTACCACTTTCAATCCCCGAAATTCACGGAATCTCGCTGGAGAAACTTCGATATTTTCGGCCAAACCTGCAACTCACTGAACCTGGGCTTCTTGACGTCCAAAACACCTCGTTTTTCTTCTCCGAGCTTCGTGAGAGTGATCCAAAGCTTCCTAAAAGCTTAAAAACTTCTAAAAAACTTCATGATCATGTGTGCATGAACACTGCATGAAATTTGGGGTTAGGGTTCTCGAGGTTTTCGAAGGTTTCAAGTCTCACAAATGGTATAGATGAACTCAGAAACTTGCAAGGAGTTCAAATCTTACCTTCTAGACATCGATCTATGCATGAAAGGTTGGTTTTGAAGTTCGTCCGTACACTTGCAAGGGAAATGGAAGAAAATCCAAGAGAAAGAAGAAAGAGGGAGTCACGAGGAAAAAAGGATTGGTGTGTGTGAGTGTGTGTGTGGTCCAAATGGCAACCCACCAACCAAAAACAAATCAAACACCCTACAACGCTAATTAACGTCCGAGGGCAAAGTAGTATTTTCACACTAACGTTACAAATAATTTGGGACATGTTGTCATAGATACCTTTCGAATACTCCCATTAGCAAAACATTAGTCATGGGATCTAAAACATAAAATTTGTGAGCTCAACATCTTTATTCTAGTTATCTGTAGGGAAGTGACTCTTGTGACTGAAAAACTGTACAAAATCATTTGGTCAGTTTTGTTCATCTAACATTTGACAGAAATAGAAAACTTTAACTAAATGTTTTCTTATCGCATCAAAAGCATGTAATTCCAGAACCATCTTTGGAAAGAAACTAATTATATTAGGTTTCCATAGCTAAAACATAAAATACAAGGGTAAATGTACATAGCTTCGACACTTTTGAGCAGATGAAGTATATACAATCTTGTCAATTCCATGCTTCACTATACATTGATTTGTAGTTTTACTGAATAAGAAAACACTTTTGAGCAAATTAATTAGTCATCAATAATATATAAATCACAAGTCCAATTTCTTGAACATCATACAATAATTAATAAGCAAAACACTTTTGAGCAGAATATACTCATTAACCCTTCTTGAATTTCCTGCAAAATTAGTTGCATATATAACTAATAAAATATAAACAAGTATGATAATGTACGTTTCATCTACTAAAATTATGACCATTAAAAGCATGCAAAATTGATGATTGTGAAGCCCATAATACATTATTTCTCCCACTTGGGCAAACACTCAAAATTGCAAGATTAAACACTAGAGAAAGAGGTTTTCATATAACAAAATATAGGCTAGTTGAATCAATAAAGATAGTGTAAGCTCTACCAAAATTTCAGATTTAATCATAATTTAAATAAAACCAATTTACAATCTTTAATATGCTCAAAACACGAAAATTTCTTAAATAAATTAAGGGTTCATTTCATTAGATACATAACCTTTAATATGCGCAAAACATTAAAATTTCTTAAACAAATTTGTTGTGTCACAAAATAGTTGGTTTGGACATAATAAACCAATCTATACATATCAAGATTAGGCTTATATAAGGAACAATATCTCAACATTATTAATCGATCTAAAAGTGACAAGTGATTAGATAAACCAATGGCTACAAAATTTATTTTAGTGTATGAGAGAAGACTCACATGTGTTAAAGATTAGGTCATAAATTAAAATGAAACCTAATAAGAGAATCCAAACTCAAATTTTATGTTTTAATTCTAAAACAAAGTTGATTAAAGTAAACACATAGATATCTCAACAACATCAATTTTTCAACAATAATTTTAATCCAATTTAGAACACATAGAAAATTAAGGTAAAAGATTGGCAAATTTACCTACTCATTCTCGATTCTGCGAGATTCATTGTGGAAGTAGTCGAGTTGTGGAGGATCAAACAAACTCCAAATTGCATGATTGTTACACCTTTGGGCATAAACTAATCATGCAAAGAAAATACCTGCATAGCTAGCCAAAACATAAAATACACAAAATACATATAGCTTCAACAGCTTTGGCCAGATGAAAAATTTGCTATAATACTAATTTATAATTGGTGAGTCATTTCCTAAAATTCCCATTGGGACAAAAGTATTCACCACATAAATTAGAATTCTGATTTTCCAAAATAATCCTTGAGAATAGTATTAAATAATGTTTTGTTGGATATTCAATGATTCTCAAAAGATTCAATCAGACACAGAAGTATGTCGTCATTGACATTGAACAATAAAGTTCTTGAAAGAGGAAACATGGTTATTCAGTTATTCGATAGGGACCAAAATGGTCAATTAGTAAACTGATGCTACTTTCCAATTTTGTCTCAAAAGACAATTATCATCATAATCAGAATTGATGACCAAACAAAACATTGGTTTAAGCAAAACAAACCAATACATCTTTAAATCAAAATTTAATCAGTGTTGTCTATAAATTTTGATGAGTCAATTTTATACTATATATTATTATCTATTCTTGGTATATTTTGGTTATTATTTTGGTGAGATTTTGATGCTTTGTTATGTATTTTTAATGTAGGACATGCAAACTTGTTTTGAGCATAAAGTAATCAAACGGTGGAATTTTTGAGTGATTCCAATTGGAGTGGGTTCGTGAATCTGTCAAGAAGGTTGTATCAAAATTTCATAATTTTATTCTGAAGCATCAGACTGTGGCGAATTAATTTATGTCCAGCGCACAATGCTGGCAGATTGGGCTGCAAAGCTTATATGCGGCTTTTGGGCTAGAAGATGATGGATTTTGGACTTGGACTCCTTTTGGAACTTGAAGAGGAGGTCCTGATCTTTGATTCGAGTTGTTTTGGGCTGTTTTGGAGCCCTGAAGGTCCAGAAAGATGACTATTTCTCTGCTGGGCAGATTTCCTAGTCAGAATATGAATGTAATTCCTAGTTATCCTTTTGTTATTTTATTTCCTAGTTTTTAGAAAACCTTTTCTATGAGGGTTTTAATTGGAGTAGTATAAATAAGGCTTTTTAGCCATTAGGGTTTTTTTGGGGGAATGCAAGAAGGGAAAGAGGGGAGGAAACACACAAGCCTTTGACAATTCAAGTTTATTTTCTAGGTGTTTTCTATCCTTGTTCTTGATAATATTTTATTATGATTGTAACTAGTTATTTTGCTAGGGCGAAGCCTTGAGCCTTAACATGAATATGTGATTTTATTAATTTGCTTATGAATGGATGTATGCTTGCTTTGAATTATTAATCACCGTGATTAAACTATCTAATTGTCTTAGTGATTCGTGACCATTAGGGTTTTTAGATAAGTAATTTGATGCAATTTCCATTGGAACATCACCCTGAAATTGAGGAGGGCTTCTTATGATTAGTAATTGTAAGTTTACTAAGGCGAACATCACGCTCTTAAGGGTTACATGGTTTTTCAAAGGGTTTTCACGAAGTTTAATGAGTCTTGCATGTTTATATTTGATCTGAACATCACAAACGTGTTGCATGTTAGATATACGATTTCGCTTGAGCATTACGAGGAAAATATGCATTAGGAAAACCTAACTTTCAAAGCATGTATGTGGAAATTCATAAGTAATTAGTAGAATTGCATAGGATCGTAACGGTGACGGTTGAAACCTAGGCTTTACAAATTGACTTTCCTTAAATTGTTCTATAGTTAATTTCTTTAATTGTTTTATTTTAAAAGTCGTTTTTATTATATTAAATTCTAAAATCAACATTTATTCATTCAATCTCTGTGAAAAACGACCTTACTTGAGCAGTTATACTACGACAACCTTGTACTCTTGCAAGTATTTTTAAGTATTTTTATCCTTACTTTTGCAGGTGGTAAAATCCCTATCAAAATTTATTAGTATTGAGAATTTGCATAAATAAGGGCATATTGGAATCGTAAAATTGTATAATAATCGGTACCAATAGATGTGCACAAATCAGTAAAACAATATCACATAACAAAACTAGTTTTGAAGTACCAATATTCAGCAATACTACTTTAGTTTGCAAATTCACTAAAAACTCAATTCTCTTTAGATTGTCATAAAAAAAATTTAGGTATGCACTAGACATATATGGCTACTATTTTACAAAATTTCATGATTTTAAAATTTTTTTAAGCGAGCCAAAAATGAATTCGGAAAGAGAGGTGCTTTAGAAACTGCAGAAAATGTTCAGTACAGACCTAAGATTACAAATTCACCAAATATTCAATTTATGAGTTACATAGATATATCAAAATAATATCACAAACAGACTGTTCTGCAGAAGTCTGCAGAATTCTAGCAACATGGTATCACACTTAAACATTTATATAAATCCGTTTCTTGTCCAAAAAATGTGGAAAAATACCAGCGTCTACAATCCATTTCATATTACAACATGACCGAATTTCATAATAATTGGAGTTATGGAAGTCTGTCAAGCCCAGGTTACTGACATGAATGGGTTTCCTTTTAATGAGACTTTAATGGAGTCATAACCCTATAATAATATAGTTTGAAAAGACTATAATTTAGCATGATTAATTTTGACAAAAAGTTTAGGCAAGAAATAATTCACACCACAATTGAATCAATTTATTAAAAAAATTGAAAACCCCAATACGAACCGACTGAAAGCAATTCATAATAATGTAATTAACCACACATCAAAATTATGACAGCAAGCAATCCTTCGTAATACAATAATTTGTTTATATGTATGTAAGTTGCCAAATAGTTTCACCATTATCGGTTCATCAGAAAACAAACAAATTGGGAATGCCTTTTAGAACGTGTTAATTAACAATGCTAAATCCAAATTTTAAATCATGAAGGCATGAAATCCACTACAATATTCATCCAAAAAACTCACATTTGCAAGGGCTAATTTAATAATTTGATAGAAATGCCTCGCAAGGAGGTTATGTCCGAGAAAGTCAGAGCTAAGGAGTCTGTGTGTGTTTGTGTTTGAAACCTAGGGGTTTGGACGACGGCGGGTGTGTTGAACTGGTGCTGCTTGGTGGATAGGGACTCATGGGGGATCTGGTGACGGAAGGCGTCATGGAGGAGTTAGGGCAGGCGCTAGGAACCAAACTCTTTCTTACTGATAAGGAGAATGAGGCTGTGATTATTGGAAGGAAAGATGTGGAAAAGGCGCTGTTAGGTTTTCATTATGTTCTTTTGGCAGAGGTACGAACTGAGAAAACTGTGAACGCAGAGGTTTTCATTGACATGTTCACGTCTTTATGTCAGGGTAAAGAAGGGGTTTCTATTCGGGATTTAGGTGATTGGTGGTTTTTGATCAGATTCGTTGCTAAGCGGGACATGCATCGTGTGTTAGAATCGGATTTCCCTTGGACATTTAGAGAGGATTTTGTAGTGGTGGGGGATTGTACGAACAGGCGTGATGCACGATGGAATGAGCTGTCCATGGGTGCAATGTGGGTGCAAATTCATAAGGTGCCGCCATTGAGTATGACGGCTGCGGTTGCTATGGCAATAGGGGGAAAATTAGATTGGTGATTACTGTGGACAAATCTGCGAGTCGTGAATATATTGGCAGGTTCTTACGGGTTCGTATTCGACTGAATTTACAGGAACCTTTGATGCGTGGGATGATGGTTACGTTTCCGGATGAAGGATGGGCTTGGGTTCAATTTCAATACGAAAGGCCTGCCGAATTACTGCTTTTACTGTGGGAAGTTAGGGCATGCGAGTAGGATTTGTAGGGCACAACTGATGAGTGGAGAGCACGACATGGCGCATGGAGAGGAATCATCAGTGCACAGTATGGCTTTACCATATGAGGGTTTGGAGGCTCGTACGGACTTACGGGGGAATGTTCTGCGATCACCATCGCGGAGGACGAAGAGTCCAAGTTGGGGGGAAGGAAGTGGGAGAGTGGTGGAGGTACGAAGGGATGGAGACATGTATAACGACGGGATGCAAGGGGTTGTGCGCACGGGGAATGGGAGTGGGAGAGTGGATCAGGAGAGTAGATGGGGCGGGAGTAATACGGTAGATGAGGGGAGTGGAAGTCAGGGGGGGTACGGTACCAGGGTCTGGTAGCGAAAGAGGAGGCTCGGAAGGTGCGGGAAAGAGCATTTGATGCGGGACTAATTGGAAGGGGAGGGATAGTTGCGCCGGGAGTTGAGAATGTGGTCCTAGTTGACTTTTTTGAACTGGAGACGAAAAGGGGTGGGGATGTGGACGGGAACCGACGGGGGATTCTGGTGGATTTGAATGTTCCAGTGAACATGGAGGAGAAAGGTCTCGCTGTTATGATGTAGCAAAGCAGTGGTACGGAAAAGGTGCTGCAACTACGGGAGGAAGTACAGAAGGTGGCTTTCGAAGGTGAAGGTTACAGTGGGACCCAAGATTGGGATCCTTTTCAGTTGGGTCCTATTATTGAGGCAATTAATCGCGAGAGTAGGCTCAGGAAGCGGCAAATTGAGGAAGTGGAGGAGGAGGCCGATGGGACGGGTAGGGAAGTTGCTAGTACCGGTAACAAGCATGCTTTTTTTTTTTCTGAGGCGGAGGAGACCAGCCGTGAAGGGTCTCCACGGTCGCCATGAAAACACTATGTTGGAACTGTCAAGGAATTGGGGGTTCTTTGACAGTTGATGCCTTGGTGGAGTAGGTAAGGCTCCACAACCCCAAGGTAGTGATTTTACTTGAGACAAAATATAAAAGTGAGTGCTACAATTATTTAGTTAAGTAGTTACAAATGGATTTTATGCAACCGGTGGAACAGAAAGGTATTGGTGGAGGTTTATGTGTGTCTTGGAAAGAAATGGTGGATATTTCTAGTATTGTATTGAATTGGGTGCGGGTAGTGATCCGATTCAGTCGGATTGGACGCTGATAGCAGTTTATGCTAGTACGGATGATAAACAACGGAAGCGATAGTGGGAAGAGCTAAGTAAGCGGATTTGGAATTCATGTGGGAACTGCTTGGTGATTGGAGACTTTAATGATATTGTGGATGACGAAGAAAAGGAGGGCGGTAATTATCGTTCCATGGCAAGTACGAGAGACTTTAGGGACTTCCTAGCAAACAATGAGCTTCTTGATTTGGGCTTTGAGGGCTATCCTTTAACGTGGAGGAATACGCGAGATGATGGGTTGATTCAACAAAGGCTTGATCGTGGGGTGGCAACTATGGGATAGATGAGGTTATTCCCTAATGCGAAAATTATGCACGTGGTGTTGGAGGGGTCGGATCATTCCATGCTCATTTTGTATCCTCATACAATCTCCCTGAAAGGCCCAAGGCGATTCATATACGATTCTAGGTGGGGGAAGAAGCCGGAGTGTCAAGAGATTATCACAGAGGCTTGGATGGTTTCGGTGGAGGGGTCTTTGGGTTTTAAAGTTTGTGAAAAAATTGAAGGGGACTCGGATTCAGTTAGGTTGGTGGAAGAAGACTACTAAACCGAACTCAAAGCAGCGTATTGAGGAATTAAGGGACGACATTAGGAAGGGAATGGTGGTTGGAAAGGTGTGGCAGGAGTATATTAGGGAGAAGGAAAAAGAATTGGTGGTGGCGCTAAAGGAGGAAGAAGTATATTGGAAAACGAAATCCCGAAATACATGGCTCCGTGAAGGTGACAAAAACACGAAGTTTGTCCATGCTCAAACGGTCAACGGCGTAGAAGTAATAGGTTGCAGGGGTTGGAAGATAAGCATGGGGTTTGGAACACGGAGTCCGTACGTATACAGGAGATTGTGGTAGATTATTTTACCAACTTATTTCGGTCTGGGGGATCTTGGAGTGGAAAGGAGGTGGTGGCATGTGTGGGGGAAAAGGTGGAAGGAAGGTAGAATGACGAACTTATCTGACCTTTTCGGTGGAGGAAATTCGAGAGGCTATGTTTCAAATTCCCGTTACTAAATCACCTGGTCCTGATGGATTCACGGCTGCATTTTTTTAGGATCATTGGGAGGTGGTGGGGGATGATATTATTAGAATGGTGCAGGCCTTTTATCATTCGGGAAGGTTGTTGCAGAAGATAAATCATACCCATATTGTTTTAATTTCAAGGGTGAAGGCTCCGTGGCGGATGACAGAGCTTAGGCCCATATCTTTATGGAATGTTATGTATAAGGTAATTGCTAAACTTTTGACGAGAAGACTGAAGTATGTGATGGACCGGATTATAAGCTATAATCAGTTGGCTTTTGTTTCGGGGAGACAAATTCATGATAACATTTTGGTTGTTCATGAGATTTTGCACTCTTTGAAGCAAAGGGTGGAGGGAGAGGATGGTAGAATGGTGGTGAAATTGGATATGGCGAAAGCGTATGATTGAGTGGAATGGGGTTTTTTGCTTGAGGTGATGAATAATTTTGGGTTTCATCCTAAATTTTGTGCTTGGATTCGTGAATGTATTTCTACGGTGTCGTATAGTGTGATGGTGAATGGTGTTCTGTCGGGTTACTTTTGGCCGGAAAGAGGCTTGAGACAGGGTGATCCTTTGTCCCCTTTTCTTTTTCTTACATGTGCCGAACCCTTTCGGCTTATATTCGGAAAAAGGAAATGGAGGGGATGATTAATGGGGTGCAGGTGGCACCAGGAGCTGCGGCAATTACTCATTTGCTTTTCGCGGACGATTCGGTGGTTTTTTGTAAAGCGGATGAGACGGAAGCAGGGCATATGATTAAAATTTTGGAGGATTATGGTAAGGTCTAGGGTCAAATTATTAATTTGGAGAAAAGCTCTATATTTTTTGGGAAGGATTGTTAGAAGAAGAATAAAAAAAGAATTTTATCAAGGATGAATATTCAGGCTCAAGACAGATTTGGTAAGTACTTGGGAACTCAGGCTGATTTTGGAGCTTTGAAGAAGGCAGTTTTTGAATCTGTATGTTGGGGTATTGAATGTCTTATTAATGGGCAGGCAGAGCAATTTTTGTCTTCGGCAGGGAAGGAGATATTAATTAAATTGGTTGCAATGGTGATGCCGAATCATGCTATGGCATGTTTCAAGTTGCCGGTGACCATGTGCAAAGAAATGGAGCGAGTGATTGCTCAATTTTGGTGGAGTTGTCAATCGAAGACTAGGGGATGCCATTGGGTAACATGGGATAAATTGACTGAGAGTAAGAAGGTTAGAGGGTTGGGTTTTCGTGATCTTATGGGGTTTAATGTGGCTTTGCTTGCTAAAATTAGTTAGAGGGTGTTAAGGATGCCGGAGTCAATGCTTAGTAGGGTGTTAAAGGATAAATATTTTCCCAACACATCTTTCTTGGAGGCAAGTGGGAAAAATAAGTCTTCATGGGGATGGAAAGGTATTCTGTGGGGGAGACAAATTTTGACTAGAGGGTTACGGTGGAGGGCGGGGAATGGGGAGTTGATTAGGGTGGTGGATCCTTGGCTTCCCAAACCCCATTCATTTAAACCTGTGTTCAGGAATGGGGTTCCAAATATAAAGGTGTCCGAGTTGATAAGGGCGGATAAGCAGGGGTGACGGTTAGAGGAGGTTGCAGCATTGGTGTCTCCGGACAACTTGGATTTGATTCGGACTATACCGATTAGTAGACTTGGGTGTGAGGCTAAACGCATTTGGCATTATACAAAGAATGGTTTGTATTCCATAAGGTCGGGGTACCAAGTTGCCATGGATATGCTAAAAAATGGTGAGCTTGGAAGGAAGGGAAGTGGGATGTCGAGCACTTCTGGTATACTAGGAGGGGTGTGGCGGAGCATTTGGTCTCTTATAATGCCACATAAACTCCGTTTCTTTATTTGGAAGGCTTGTAGGAAGGCTTTGGCGGTTAGGCATAATTTGGAGCGTCGACGGATTAGTGTGGTGAATAAATGTGATTTGTTTGGAGCGAGTGATGAAACAGAGGCCCATCTCTTCTTTGATTGTGACTTTAGTCGTGCCTTTTGGTTTGGGACTTCTCTACATATTAATATGGTGGAAATTGGGGGTCAATGATTTTCTAGAGGGATGGCAGCGAATTGTGCAGCAGATGGAGAAGGAGGTGGATGCCGAGGCAATTATGCAACAAGTGGTGTTTGGATTTTGGCGTATAGGAATGGGGCAGTTTTTAAAGGGGTGTGGATTTTATCACATGTGGCTGTTGATTTATGGCAGCGGCAAACGGTAGAATTTAGGGATGCCATGGGCCGGGACACGGTGGGGGAGGGAAGGGATGATCTAAGGGTTAGGATGTCTGGGGTGGGGAGTTGTCTAGGGAAGAGTATTGGGGAGGGTATGGGTATTGGGGAGGGCACGAGAATTGGAGAGGGGCAGCAGATGGGGACGGGGAGTAGGGAGGTGTCGGGTGCTGGCAGAAACCGGGGTTTGTAGTGTTGAAATTAAATTATGATGCGACATGGAGGAAACACACGAATAAGGGAGGGGTTGGGTGGGTGCTTCGGGATTTTGCAGGGATTCCAAAGATTGCGGGAAGGGAAGGAGGGGGATGGTTTGGGACTGGAATTATGGCGGAGGCAGAGGCAGTACGTCAAGGATTAGAGGCAGTGGTGGGTAGCGGTGTGGGAAATAGCTCTAGGTTGGTGGTTGAATCAGATTCCAAGGGATTGATTCAAATGATCAGCAAGGAGATTGCAGTGGATGTGATTCTCGAGATTTATCTCCAAGATATATGGAGAACAGCAAGTTTATTTCAATCGGTAAGGATTCGCTTTACCCATTGTCATTGTAATTGTGCAACCCACTCGATAGCAGCGATATTTGGCTGGGATAAGTTAGGACCAGATTTTCTTTTTAATATTCTAGCTGCGCATGTAACGATTCATATTTAAGTCTAATAAAGTTTCTATCTTTCAAAAAAAATAATAATAATAATAATAATTTGATAGAGTCGTAACAGAGAACAGTCCAAAATATAAGCAAACTAACCAAAATTTTTTTTTTTTTTTTTTAAGGCTAGATTTTGCAACACAATAAGCGGAAGCGTAAATTCTCAACTTAATCAATTTTGAGATGGAGAAATAAATAAGAAAATAAAGGTTGATTGCCTAGAATCAACATCATCTTTATCTAATTCTCAATTTAGTTGGAACCAAAAGCTTAATTTTAACTCAACCAAATTAGGTAGATTAAATTGCACGATTTCATACCTTTCCGGAGAGAATTTTTAACGGATAACGTCGAATAGATCCAAAATGTTGCAATTGAGGAGTTTTGTAAGAGAGCTAAAGACTTCACATGCAAGCGAGAAGACCCCGTATTGTTTCAACGCCCTATCTCACTCTTTTTTTTTTTTTTTTTTTTTTTAATAATAATAATGAAATAGAATTGTCGCAACTAAATCGATAATAAGAGGATTAAATAATAAATCCAAATATCATCCAACACTAGGTTTGGTCAAACGCCATCAAAACCTGCACTTAGTTTACAAAATTTCATGCAATTCGAAAAGAAACCATGTCATATTGCAATTCGAAAAGAAGTTTTCTTTTAACTGTGAATTACTAGAACAATAGTGACTTTGATTATAGATATAAGTATATACTTTTATTTTTCCGTAAAATATAAACATACTAAACTTATAAAAATTTAATTGATACAGAATTCAGAATCGCGGAAGCTTGTTAACTGATTTCATAGGATAGAATGATGGAAATCAGCCAACCAAAACAATATTCTGTAATCAAACAATTACCTTTAATCATAACCCTAAGTTTGTTGTGTGGCTCTGATACCACATGTAAGACATATTCTGAAATCATAACAACAAGACATTACGATCACGAATAAATCAAATCAATATAAAATAGAGATTGACTAATTATATTAAACTTATATGTAGAATACGAAACACATGGTTATGAAAATGAAGCCATTGATCCTTGCAACGAAGTAGAAGTAGTCTGCTACTTCCAGTACCTCTCAATGAACTCCACTATCGAAATAGGCTTGTAGTTTTCGTGAGTTTCAGTTGGTATGGAAGTAGGGACTATTCATAGGTTATATAGCTAGGGTTTCAACCAATTCCTCCCTATTATCGGAAAGGATATCAACCCAAATCATATCTAATCAATTAGAGTCTCATCATGACTCTCATTCCTTGTATTTACTTAATTAAGGTCCCTCATTGGTTGCATTTAATTAGGACTCCAATATATTTTTTTACTTAAGGCATCGAGAGTCTTAGAAATTTCATTAAACCAGGTCAATTATTCCCTCATTTATTCTCGACATAATTCATTGTCATTCACAAAATGGTTTTAGACACCAACCACACTAACAAAACCTACTACTCCCACTGCATAGTGGACATTCAATATTTACAACAATTAACTATTTTTTTTCTTGACAACCTGCAAAATCGATAGACATGATGCTCAAGAGCAAATGAGAAAAGGTGAATTCTAGCATGAATAGTGTTTTCTACAAGTTACTAGTGATTTTGAGTTTTTATTGTCTATTCTATCTCATGATATTTTTTAGCGTTTTACTATCGTTCAGTAGCCTAAACAATGAACTAAAAATAGCTTTGAAGTTTTAAGGTTATTTTCTAATTTAACTACCAATATCTTTTTACACCTAATTTACTTTCTACACTCATATAATCTTTTTCTACACCCAACTTACTCTTTACACCCATATTAATTTCAATTAAACTATCAATATCTCTTTAAAGCCAAATATCTACCTAAACAACCCTCACAAACCCAATTCAATATATATAGATTTATCTTTACAATAAATCCAAAATCAGTTGGAGACAGCTCTGTTTTTGAAATTATTTTCATATCTAATTCTTAAGTGTGTGAACCTACTACTCCAATATTTCTCAAGAAGAAAGTGGCCATGCAAGATGTTGATCCTCTTCTCTTTTTTCTTGCTAGAGTCAAAAATATAGTCACAATGATATACATTGTTCTCATCTGTATTGGACGGATGATAATCGTTATAATCAATGTCCCAATCTTCTTCTGTTTTAATGCCATGCAAAAACCATATTTGCTTATGCATCAATCATATGCTATCTGTTGAGTTCATGTTCATCGGTTTAATTTTATTCTTGAATATATATCAAACAAAACTCAAGGACTTTATCAAAGCCGTATTTGTTGTATTTCAAGTTGTTAGAAGTAAGAACAATTTTGCTAATTACTATGTTCCGGATTTGGACTTCACTTTTGGAGATGAATCCTTTCACATTGGTTGATGGATGACACTGCTGCTTTCAAGAACTTCAAAAAGTACATTTTTTCACTCCAGTTGTTTTTACCTTGTCTGTTTTTCTTATGTATATCCCAAACTATTTACTAGCGTTTTAGCTTCATTATTTTTATGTTTTAGTTGGTGGTAGTATTGAATTCCCAATGCCTTTTGGAAGAGTTATGAGTCCTATTGAGAAATTTGTCCACGGGTTAACGAAGATCTTCTTTGCAAGCAATATACTTTTAAACTCTAAAAAAAAAAATTAAAATCAAATGAAAAAAAACGTGCATAAATCGATTTCTATCTTAGTTGAAGGATTCGGAACTTCAAAATCATCATCCATTAGTCAAAATGAAGGTAGGATAAAGATTCAGTGATGGTAGAGTTTGATTATTGAGTATGAGTTTATTGATAACTTGTAGTTTTATTATTAATTTCATCTTGTACTTATACGTAATTATGCAATAGGATAAAAATGACAATTAACATTTAAAATTTAAGTTGGGTGTAGAGTAAAGTTAGATGAGTTCAAATAAAATTTCGCTTTCATGTTTTGCTTTCCTTTCGATACGAAAGGCTCTTCTCAAACTTATAGTATTACATAAACTATCATAAGGTGATAGTTTGTATTTTCTCTAAACTCTAACTTCCGTTATTTTAAGAACATAATTAGTTATCAATTATAATCTAATCATAGGCACCAAATAAGGCTTTTATTAACCACTTAACTTTAATCCCTAGTGGAATAAAGTAATGATACGGGTAATTAATTTCATTTTGCTAGCTCCGGCAGTTTTAGCTTTCACTGCATCCAAATTGTCTGGCTTACCTGGCTTTTGCTTTTCAAAATAGCGTGCATCCCGGCCTATAAGTCAATCTTTCTCTCATGATGTGTGATTTTTTTCCCCTAACATTTTGTGTTTTGGTGTTTCAAAGCTTATTTTCAGGTTTTTATATTTTAGGCTTTGTTTTAGAGGGGTTAGGTTATATGTGTGAGAATATGAAGGTAAAAGAGTTTCACCTTGATGAAAGGAAAACCTTGTAATAGCTTATAAGAGATTGAGCTACTCCCATATTGTCAATTGGTTTTATGGTGGAAGAAAGTTAGCCTATGTGTAAAGCCTAACAGCCACATATGCTCTATGTCACTCAATTTGTGTTGGCCGCGTGTTTTCTTTCCACAGTCAAAATGTGTACTACAAATTTGTTTTTGTCTGTATATTATATGGGGTGTGATATCCACACACCCCATTTTACTTCTCACACACCTTTTTAATTTTTAACCATCAGATCGGATGAATTGAAGAAGATCAACAGACAAAAATTATCAAAGAGAGTGTGTGAGAAGTAAAATGGAGTGTGTGGATAGCACACCCCTATTACAACATATGGACCGATTTTGTTTATATATACATATATACAAGCTGTTCTAAATTTCCGGTCAACAGATTACCATGTTGTTGCCAGCTCTACCTGGATTTGGACCGATTTTGTTTATATATACATATATACAAGCTGTTCTAAATTTCCGGTCAACAGATTACCATGTTGTTGCCAGCTCTACCTGGATTAGGCTGTTCTAAATTTCCGACGACAAGTGAATTAATTAAGTATACGTGCGGCGGGATCATGAGAAACGATTGGCAAGTTTTTTAAGGAATATTGCTTTTTTTTTTTTTGGACAAAGGACAAGGAAATTCATTGAATGAGAAAGGCTTAATATAAATACAACAAACTAGCCTATAAAGCGGAGATAGCCAAAGCCCATTCAGCCAAAAATATAAAAATAAAAATATAAAAAATATAAAAAAACAGACATGACAAAAACCCAGAGCCGCAACCAGCAAAGGCCGACCGCTGCCGATGCCATCACCTCGCCAGCGACCACAAAGGTAATTACCCAAAGAAAACCAACTCCTCGTTGAATTCGACGAAGGAATCGCACCACAAAACAATTAGGAACAAGGAAAAACCCCCAACCAAAATTCGCCACAAACCGCCATACCGGAGAAGAGCCAATGAACCTGAACCACCAAAACAAGCCCCTGCAAGTAGAACCAGAACCAAAACAAAAGGTAAGGGGATGGGGCTAAAGGGGCATCTAAAATACCCTTTGGGCAAAACCGCAGCGTGATTGACCCTGAATTTCTGGCATACCGGTCGGGTACAAAAATGTGAGCTGAGGGCCGAGGTCTGTGGACCAAACCAGATGCATCACTGTTAGCTTTGAACAGAGATTGTGGGAGAAATGGCAAGTGGGAAGAGGGAGGAAATGAACAAGATGGAAGATGATGAGTGTTGGGGGTTGAGGGGCGGGGTTTGAAAGTTGGGGACTGGGTTTATCAAGACATAAAAGATGGTAATAAACATTGAAATACGGCGAAGAACGCTGGAAAATGGTGAAGGACACGGAAAAACTACGAAGTGCACAAGCATAATGAAATGAAATAGAAGAGTGGAAAGGGGTTGCCGGCCAACCCCAACCCAAGAAGGAGTCTGCGGTGCTGAGGACTAGTTGTGACTTACTCTATGCGAGAGAGAAAAAGGGGAGAGTGGCTAGGGCTTGTTTTTCAAGTTGAGACTTATTTTTAAGGCATATTGTTTAATCATGCTTACTTGTATTTTCACCCACAGGTAGAGAGGTCAAAAATTATCATAGAATTAAAGCCACACGCATTATTTTAAAAATCTCTGCCTAATATCATTTAGACCTCACCACGCTACCTGACCATCACCTTACATTTTTTATAGCCTTGGCCACAAACAACTAATTTGATCTGACTTCTGGCGTTATGTTTTCGGATAGGTATTAATAGGGGTGGAAAAAATTCCTGAAAATCCCGAACCGAACCGAAAAAATCCCGATCCCAAACCAAAAATTTCCCAAACCGAAATTCCCGAAATTTTCGAGATGCTATCCCGAACCAATCCCAAAATTTCGGTATGGGATTCGGGATTGGCTTCTCGATATTTCGGGAATCCCATACCAAACCGAAAATATATAATATTAATTATTATATATATTTATACATATATATATTATTCTTTTATAATTGATGCTAGTAGTTTCTAATTCATGCTCAGCAACCTAGAATGCCCTACACCTTGCATATTTTTCATGTTCTGTTTGATATTCATGTGGATTTTATTATTGCTGCTGCCATGGCTGATGATTTCAGAAGGCTTGATTCTTTTGTCTCTCAACAGATTGCAAAAAGAGTTTAATTAATTTGAATTTTGACTATGATAAAAAGAGTCAAGCATGCCAGTGTTCAATTAAATGGTAGTGTGAATGAAATGAAATTCCTAGTTCATAAATGTGTTCTTGAATTATATATTTGAAGAACAATTCATAATTTCATATTTCAATTTGGGATTCCCGATTTGTCCCAAAATCCCGAAAATATTTCGGGATTCCCGAAATTTGGGATTCCCGAAAATTTGGTTTGGGATTGGTCTTCAAATTTCCGTCCCGAAAAATTTTGGTATGGGATTCGGGATAATAGTTTCGGTATGGTATCCCATACCGAACCACCCCTAGGTATTAACATTGACCATTGAAAAGTTGGCTCTATATTATTAGCCCATTATTTTATTTTATTGTACAATCTCGGGTTCTGGCTCTATATTCTTACTGCATGATAACAAATGTTTGTTAAAATAAAAGAAATTCTAGCACTGGTTAAGCAACAATTCATAATAGTCACTTAGTATTACGATTCGGGTAGCAAACTTAGTATTAGTGGTTACTGATGTTCTTTTTACTATTAAATGAGATACCTTATATTCAAATCTCAAGAATTGTGAGTTTAATACCAACCGGTTTCTCTATTTTTTAATGTAGATATATTGTTATATCAATGATAAATTAAAATTCATAGCATGCATATCTTTTGTTTTTCAAAAATTGTAGTACGTGTAGTATTATTGTAAGCCCATGTCGTTGAAAAATAGAATCCCTTTGTCACTCCAGAATAAAAGCAGCGATCTTATAAGTAGTTGGGCTACTCCTTATATTGCCAATTGGTTTTATGGTGGAACCTCAACTTACTTCATGGTATCATAGCAGATTGTCCTATGTGTGAAGCCCAAAGGCCACACGTGCTCCACGTCATACGAGTTATGTTTATCTATGCATTAGGCATGTGTGGGCGCGTGTTGAGAATGAATCACACATTGATGAAAAGGGACCTTGTATGTGCTTATAAGAAGTTGGGATACTCCTCGTATTGCCAATTGGTTTTATGATGGAACTTCACCTTTCTTCATGGTATCATAGCAGGTTGTCCCACGTGTGAAACCCAATTGCCACACGTGCGCCACGTCACACGAGTTATGTTGTCTACATGTTAGGCATGTGTGGGGGCGTGTTGAGAATGAATCCCACATTGATGAGGAGGGACCTTGCATGTGCTTATAAGTAGTTGGGCTACTCCCCATATTGCCAATTGGTTTTATAGTGGAACCTCACCTTTCTTCATGGTATCAGAGTAGGTTGTCCCACGTGTGATGCCCAACGGCCACACGTGCTCCACTTCACACAAGTTATGTTGTCCACGTGTTTGGCACATGTGGAGGCGTGTTGAGAATTAATCCCACATTGATGAGGAGGGACCTTGCATGTGCTTATAAGTAGATGGGCTACTCCTCATATTGCAAATTGGTTTTATGGTGGAACCACAACTTTCTTCATAGTATCAATGCAGGTTGTCTCATGTGTGAAGCACAACAACCACACATGCTCCACGTCACAAGAGTTATGTTGTCCACGTGTTAGGCACATGTGAGGGCTTGTTCAGAATGAATCCTACATTGATGAGGAGGGACCTTGCTTGTGCTTATAAGTAGTTTGGCTATTCCCCATATTGCCAATTGGTTTTATGGTGGAACCTCAACTTTCTTCATGGTATCAAAGCAAGTTGTCCCATGTGTGAAGCATAATGGCCACATGTGCTCCACATCACACGAGTTATGTTTTTCACGTATGAGGCACGTGTGGGGGCATGTTGAGAATAAATCCCACATTGGTGAGGAGGGACCTTGCACGTGCTTTTAAATAGTTGGGTTACTCCTATATTGCCAATTGGTTTTATGGTGGAATCTCAACTTTCTTTATGGTATCAGAGCATGTTGTTCCACGTGTGAAGCCCAACAACCGCACGTACTCCATGTCATACAAGTTATGTTATCCACGTGTGGGGGCGTGTTGAGAATGAATCTCACATTGATGAGGAGGGACCTTGCATGTGTAAATAGTTGGGCTACTCCTTATATTGCCAATTGGTTTTATGGTGGAATCTCAACTTTCTTCATAGATTGTTCTCGTACTCAAGTGGGAGAATGTTGGAATATGAGTATGTGATTTATGAGTTTTAGGCGGGCTATATTGTATTCGATCTTGTGTAGGAAGGTCTTATTGAAAGTGGAATGCCAATCCTTATTACAGATGGATTATTTATTGGCATTGAAATCGATTTCTTATTGAACAAGGAAACACATATAGTTTCTTATATGGATTTTAATAGGGAATCCTAATTGGTTTTGACAAAGATTGATATCTATATATAGTTGCCTCTACTTTCACGGAAATTATGCTCATTCTTGGACTTAAACCTATTGTGAGTTGAGCATTCTATTTTCTGTAAGAGAAGAAAACGTTCACTAAGAGTTTTTGGTGATATGGCTTCAAGTTCTGAAACTTCCGCAGGTGAGTTTTTGTCCTACATTCGTTATACAAGTAAAGTGGTTTCGTGTCATGATAAATTATGATTCATGTTAACCTTGTTCTACATACTCTAAAAATAAATAAATAAATCATTGCCTGCAAGACTTGCCTTGGAACTAAGTTGGGTATGGTAGGGCCTACTGATTGGTCTTCAATTTTTGGGCTGGTGTAGCAATGTTTTCGAGTTTTGGGCAATATTTGTGCCCTTGCCTTCCACCGCTAGAACTGTTCTAGTCAAGTTCAGAAATTAAGGTGCATTAGTGGTTGCATTAGGGTATTTGATGGTATTTTTCGAAGAAATGTGGTGAACAAGAAAAAGTTTTAATTTTTAATGGGCGTAGATAGAAATTGAGGTAAAATTGAATGAGAAGTGGTGTCTAAATAGAAAAACCCTTAGTTGTAATAAGGATGCAGTTATATGATTGTATTTCTAATGAAAAAAATTCTCTTAATTAAAAAATTTGCTTAATTAATTAAAAATTGTACGAATATGGAAATTTTCCTTTTCATTATGTGATGTTAAAAGCTGGCCCATATACCGATATTATGCTCTCTTTATTTTCAATTTAATGTAGACTTAAAAAGTAAAATTTGAACTGTTATTTTGTATCAATTAAAAAATAATAAAAAAGTAAAATTTGAAAGTACGATCCTCATAAAATTCTAAATTGACTGGATCGCCTCTGTTTTCTTTGGAAAACTCGCTAACTCTGGATCACCCTTGTTTTCTTTGATAGCTAAATATGCTGTGGTTGTGGAACTCCAAGTTTATTTAGTAATGTTGGAATTTTGGCATCATATATGGTAATATGTTTATAATTGAGCCTCGATCTACCAAGCTCTAGGGACTGGGAGTTTTGATTTAAATTGTCTCTCAAACTGGTGGTGTTTTTTGTGTACATATACATGAGAAGATTTCTTGTGGAACAAAATTACCGAAATGTTCCAGGTGCGTAAAAGCGAAACTCCTAAAGCTAGGGTGATTGAAATGACCCAGGTACGTGAACGTGAAACTCCTGAAGATAGGGTAGCCGAAATCCTGTCCAGGTTGCCGCCGAAGTCTCTGATGCGGTTCAAATGTATACGCAAGTCTTGGTGCACGGTCATCAACAATCCAAGTTTTATGGCCAAACACCTCAGCAATTCCGTTGACAACAAATTCTCATCCTCTACTTGTGTCCTTCTCCATCGTTCTCATATGCCTGTTTTCCCGGACAGAAGTTGGAAACGAGAATATTTCTGGTCCATGATTTATCTTTCCCACGATAGTGATGAGCACAACCTTTATTATGATGTTGAGGACCTAAATATACAATTTCCATTGGAAGATCATGATCTTGTGTCAGTTAATGGTTATTGCAATGGGATTGTCTGTCTAATAGTAGGGAAAAATGCTGTTTTATACAATCCTGCAACGAGGGAACTGAAGCAACTACCTGATTCATGCCTTCTTCTACCTTCCCCTCCGAAGGGAAAATTCGAATTGGAATCAACCTTTCAAGGAATGGGATTTGGCTATGATAGCAAAGCTAAAGAATACAAGGTTGTGAAAATAATAGAAAATTGTGAGTATTCAGATGATGAGCGAACATTTTCTCATCGTATTGCTCTTCCTCACACAGCTGAGGTATATGTTACGACTACTAACTCTTGGAGAGTGATCGAGATTGAAATATCAAGTGATACCTATAACTGTTCTTGTTCAGTATACTTGAAGGGATTTTGTTATTGGTTTGCAAGCGATGACGAGGAATACATACTTTCATTTGATTTAGGTGATGAGATATTTCATAGAATACAATTGCCTTATAGGAAAGAATCTGATTTTTTGTTTTATGATCTTTTTCTGTATAATGAATCCATCGCTTCTTTTTGCTCTCATTATGATAAAAGTGACAATTCTGGAATATTGGAAATACTTGAAATATGGGTAATGGACGATTGTGACAGAGTCAAGAGTTCATGGACAAAACTGCAAACCCTTGGACACTTTAAAGACAATGAGAATTTATTGACATTTTGGAAAAGTGACGAGCTTTTTATGGTTACCTCCGATAACAAAGCCATCTCTTATAATTCTAGTACCGGAAATCTCAAGTATATTCATATTCCTCCTATTATAAATAAGGTTACGGGTTTCGAAGCTCTTATTTATGCGAAAAGTATTGTTTCAGTCAAGTGAGTTGAGGACAAAGTTCCCTATTTAATTTGTATGCATGATATAATGCTTGAGTTTGCATTTTTTAATTTTGATTTGCGGCCTTTGGGTTATATTTGCTTATCATGGGCTGCCTTCAGTTTTTGGGCTTTCCACGTTTTGTAATTTTATTCTATGTGAAAGTATTTTACTAGTTTTATAGAGTTAATTAACACATAATAGTTCCCTTATGTTTTCCTTTGTTCTTCAAGATTCCCTTCCTAAAAACCTAATAGCTTTCAAGTTTTCAGGTTATTTTTGCAATTTTCAGAATTTCATGTTTTGCTTTCCTTTCAATACGAGAGCTTCTTCTCATACTTCTGGTGTTACATAACTATCATTAGGTGATCCTTCGTATTTTCTCTAAAAACCTCTGGATTTATTTTAAGAACATAATTAGTTGCAAGTGGCCCTTTACTACAGTAGTGGAAAGGTGTTGAGTCTTTACATGATGGTGTAAGTTCGAATTTCGTCAGTGATTAATCTAACAAAATCCATCGTTTACAAAAAAAAAAAAAAGAAAAAAAAGAACATAATTAGTTATCAATTATAATCCGATCATAGGCACCAAATGAGGCTTTTGTTAACAACTTAACTTTAATCCCCATTTGAAAAGTGGAATAAAGTAATGATACGGGTAATTTCTCATGGCTTACCTACCTTTTGCTTTTTAAAATAGTGTGCGTCTCGGCTTATAAGTCAATTTTTCTCTCATGCTGTGTGATTTTATTTTTTTTCCCAAACATTTTGTGTTTTGGTGTTTCAAAGCTTGCTTTCAGGTTTTTATGTTTTAGGCTTGTTTTAGAGGGGTTAGGTTATATGTGTGAGAATGTGAAGATAAAAGAGTTCCACTTTGATGAAAGGAAAAACCTTGTAAGAGCTTATAAGAGGTTGAGCTACTCCTCTATATTGCCAATTGATTTTATAGTGGAATCTCAACTTTTTTTATGATATCATGGCAAGTTGACCCACGTGTAAAACCTAATAGCTGCATGTGCTCCATGTCATCTAATTCGTGTTGGCCAAGTGCATTCTTTCCAGTCAAAATGTGTACTACAAATTTGTTTTTGTCCCTATATTATATATAGCATGTGGACCTGTTTTGTTTATACGTATACATATACATATACATATAAATATACATATACATATACATATACATATACATAAACATATACATATACATATATATATATATATGTATATGTATATGTATATATATATATATATACCAAATGGGGCGATGACTGACTAATGACGATGAAAATGAGGGCAATTATGACGAAAATTGTGTGAGTTAGGGATTTGATGAGGAAGATAACTAGGATTAAATAGACCATGAAAGCAACTATTGTATACAAATAGAAAAAATTGAACAAATGATTGATCTGTATTTACCTTGAATTTGAGATACTTGATGAATTGACTATGAGTAAGAATTTTATGCCATTCAAAATCAGTCGTTATGAAAATATTCATAATGAAAATAATGAATTCAAAATAATGATGTTGATTTGGATTGAAAATAAGTTTTATTGCAAAACTTACATTGAGACTTACAATTGATTTACTGACGATTGAGTCAGCAAATAAGAAAATGATCGATGCAAAGGATGTTGGTGTACGCAGGTATCCTTGATTCTAAAACATAAAAGTGTTTACAAATTTTAATTGGGATAATACAAGCTAAATATTGCTTTTGTTCTGTTGTTAAGAGAATGCGTAGAAGTTTCAACCCCTTGAGGAAGGGTTCTAAGCTTTGATTAAATAGGCTAAGAATAATTGTCTTGAATGATTGAGGCGAAGAATCTGGCTACTTTGTGAGCTGGATTGATTCTCTTTTGGTGAGAGATGCCAAAACTGACGACTGTTGAATCACGCGGCTTCTAATGATGGCTTACTTTTACTGTTGATGAACAGTGATCTGTCTAGAATGATTGCTGCTGAATGATGACTTTGCTTTTATTGTTGATGAATAGTTACTTGTTAGGATTGCTTTCGGTGCTGGACATGACATGTTTCCTATTGAGGTCACATGACAACTTACTGGATGTTCACATGGGCTGGGTCATGCAAACGAGTCTTGGGATTCTAGATATTCTGCCCACTTGGCTGCTTGGCTTTTTGGATTGGTTGGTTGCTGTGAGGATGCATCTAAAGATTCTAAATTTGAGACTTCTTTTTCTTTAGTATGGAACATCGCTTCTTCTGCAAGTAATTGTTGAGCTAAATCTTTGACTTGGGTGGCTATTTCTTTGCTTTTTGAACCTGACGACTTGGGTGATTTGACTATTCCTTTAAGGGATGAAGATGGACTAATGTCCGATAGTGATTGTTTCGAAATAATTGGCAATGATGGTTGTGTTGGTTGCGCCAGAATGACTGAAGATTGAGTAATGGGAAATTCGGAGAGAACATGATTGATTGTCTTCTGATGGTTGAATTTATCCCACCACTTGACTGATCTGATTCTATAGACTTCACCAGTTTCAACTTCATAATTCCACTTCAAGATCCAATGGACTTTGAATTTGGCCATGAATATTGGGAGTGTAATTTTGGATTTGAAATGGCTTCTGTTAAATTTTTGTTGGAAACTGTGATAGGAGCATATTTATGCGACTTTGTTATCTTATTTCTTTGCATTTACTTCGTTAATTTCTATTTATGTTGGTAGTTTATGTTATTTTCATATTATTATAGGTCCAGTTGGTAAAGATGAAAATAACTAGTCAAATGGAGCAAGTTGGAGTAGTTTTGGACTTGGAATGTATAGCATGCGTGGATAGCATATGGGCTGGATGTTTTTGATGTTTAAACGGTGTTAGACATGTGCTAAACTTTGAAGAAATTAAAGTTGAGGTTGGAAGACAAGGAATTACACAAGAAAAAGGAATCCTAGTGGGAGGAGCATTATCTTATCCTATCTTATCCAATCTTACCTTATCTTATCTAGATTCATCTTATCTTATCCTATTTTATCCAAACCTTATCTTATCTACAGCTGCAAGGAGGAATCCTTATCACATTCCAACAATTCCTATCTGATTTTTGGGAGTCCTAAAGTAATTTAAATAACCTAATCCTTTTCCTCCTAGGATTTAGACATGCCTTTACCTATATATATGATATTCATACGTCAGAATTTTGGGGGGGGGGGGGGGGATCACATCCTGCATCTAGAAAAGAGTGCCAAATTTGCCAATCAACTATTGGAGTTTTTCAGAGTTCTTTCTCTCCTTGTTTAGTTTTAATGTTTATTTTAGATTGCTTCTCAGTTATGATGAACATGCGTAACTAAATTTCTTTTTAGCTACAGGTGAATTCGAAGTCATAAACATATGTTTTATATAAGTTGATTACATCCAGTTATTGTTTCATAAAACATGAATGCAATGTACTTATCTGCTTTATTGAGAACTTATTCTTGTATGTTTATTAAGGATGCATACTTAGTTGGATGCAAGGATTTGATGCTAGAATATAAGGGAATTTCACCTAATCGTTATGAACTTATATTTGCGAGTAGTAAAAGTCACTAGTCATGATTGAGTTAAGTAAATTCTTGGCAGGAGTATCATGCTTTTCATAGTTATGAATGCTTCGTCAATAATTATATTTTCACAGATGTTAATGATCTTCGAGATGTATCTCGATCATTCTTTTCATAGTTAGGGAACTTGAGGAGAATAATTTGATTGTGTCGCTGAGTCCAATTCAATAAACCTAGGAAAATCTTAGAGTTAATTTGTGCAGTTCACAGTTAATTTGGGGCATTGTCATTCATGGTTTATAGAAATAATAACTAGAAATTGATTTGTATGCATATGTTTCATGTGGGGAGAACAATCCTCTAGCTAGCCCTTCACCTATATCTCGTACAAGACCTAATTCGTTTGCTACAATTTAATTTATTTTTGTTAAAATTTGTCCAAAAATCCCTCTCAGTTCTTATTTTGTGTTAGTCTAGCTTAGTTTTCGTTTTTTAAGTTTAATTTGTGTTGATTAACATCCTTTCTAATTCCCGGCCTAGAACGATCCCTACTTGCTCAAACTACAATCGTCTAAATTATAGGGTTTTATTTGTATGCTAGTTTTTAACACACCAAATTGGCGGAGAGAAACTACATAAGATCTTCTGGTAGGAGATTGGCTATTGGGCCATGGATTGACCACCATTTGGGGAACCGTGCAAGGAAATTTAATCTGAAACTTTTGTCAAAATTAATGAACCATGAATGACTAAAATCTTCTGTCTGATGGAGAAAGATATTAGTCCATGCATCAATGTAATCAAAATAATTGTAATGGTTGTTAGGAATTTGAACATAATGGGTATGAAGAGTAAAGGATTTTGCTATAAAGCGAATGGTAAAGGATGGTAATGGAAATTGGGTGGAAAGATAGTTTTAGCTATTTTTTCTGGTGCTTGTTCTTGATTGAGATTGAAAGGAATACTGAAAAGATATTCACTAGGGTTTTTCTTGACGTATGGTGATGTTTTGGTATAACTAACTGGTTGAGAAGATGATGACTGGTATGTTGGGGTTGAATATGGATCATATTGACTAACTAAAGCTGTTTGGTATTTGGGACGTGGTGATTGGTAATTTGGTTTAAGGTGTCCAATTGTGCAACCTAAGAGAGTGAAATGGTTGTTTATGGCTAGGGCCAATGAAGAATCTGGTTTTGATTCTTGTTTTACTGGTGGTGGTCAAGAGGCTGGAAGCCTCCTCTGATCAAGTCTTCTTGTTGTCATTTTTCCCTACAGAAATTCTCTGGTCAAAAAATCAGTAATGCAATTTTGACTGCCTTTGAAGTATTCAATTTCAAAATAAAAATTACTTAATATAGCTTGCCATTGTGCAAAAATCTATATTGATGCAATGTTTTGAACATCTTTTTGTAAAACATGTTTTGCAGATTTGCAATCGACTCTGACTAAAAACTTTTAATTTAGTAAATCATCTTGAAATTTGCTAATGCATAATACTATAGATAATATTTCTTTCTTAATGGTACTATAATTACTTTGTGCTAGATTCCCTACTCCTGAATGGAAACGAACAATTTGTTCAGCACATCCAAGAGAAATTGACTGTTTGAGAATCCGTAACCAATTTCGGAAGCATCAGTTTCAACAATTTTGAATGAATTGGGAGTTGGAATGCCAAGACAAGGTAAAGTCATAACATGTGATTTAATTTGTTTGACAATGGAAGTGAGAGTATTGGACCATGGTGAAAGATTTTCTTTCAAACAATCAAATAAGAGTTTGCACTGTTGCCTAAGGTGTGGATAAAATTCTGCAACATAATTTAAAGATCCTAAAAACCTTTGTAGTTGGGTTTTGTCAATGATTTCATCTGCAAATTGAATTACTCTATCTATTGGTTGAATGGTTGACTAATGGAAATCTAATTTTGGTCTGAAATAACTTAATTTTGGTTGATGAGACAACTAATCCATTTGACTTAATTATTCTAGCAAACATGTTCAAATGTTTCCAATGCTCATTTATCGATATGGAATAAATGAGAACATCATCAATGTAAACAATTGAGAAATGGTTGTATTGATCAAATATTTCATTCATGATATTTTGAAATTCATTGGATGCATCTTAAGGTCGAATGACATTAGATTCCATTGATAATGCCCAAAATGAGTGACAAATGCTGTTTTGTATTTATCATCCTCATGAATTTGAATCTTCCAAAATCCAGAATTCATGTCAAATTTTGAAAAGATTACTGCTTAACTGAGTCTCTTAATCAAATCTCTTTTGTTAGGAATTGGATATCGTATCCATTCCAGGACTTCATTAAGAGGTTTATAATTAATAACTAATCTAGTCGGTTCCTCTTTCTAGTTCAGCGTTTTTCTGGACATAGAAGGCAGGACAAGGCTAGGGTGACTTACGTTTTCTAATTATTCCTTTGTTGAGAAGTTCTTGAATTTCTGTTTTGTAAAATTCCATGACTTCTTGACTCGTTTGAATTGCCCTGGCGTTTGTTGGTATTTTCTTTTCATCAAAATCCTTATTGTAAGGAAGTTTGACATTGTGGTTCTTTATGTGCCAAATAGCGTTGGGAATATCAAAACAAATTTCATCAACAAATTTCTTTTGAAAGTTGTCAATGTTTTTTAACAAAGATTTATTTGTTAATTGTTCTTCAATCATTTTGTAATTAATTTCTTCTTTTAAGAAATTAATTTGTTGTGATTTTTTGGTAGCCAGATTAATGGTTTTTGAGATGCTTTCACAATTGTCTCAATTTCTTTAGATCTGTTTCTATGCAGAACTAAAATGTAATTTTCTATCCTAACATTTTGGTAGTTATGCAATTGTGGTGTACTTTGAACGGGTATAATAGAGCTATGAAGGGTAGCCCTAATATGACTGGGCCTAAATTTTTTATTTTTTTTTAATCAAAATAAATGGTGTTTTAAAACAAACATTGTCTTGACAAATATGTGCTTTTGGAATTTCATATTTTAATTGCATTGGTGACTGGTTTGCTGCACTAAGGATTTCTGTTGATTTATAAAAATAATTTAGTAGGAATTAGGCCTTCTTGGATATAATTCAAGTCTGCACCTAAATCTATCAAGCCAATGGTTTTTAACTAGAATTCTTCAATTATTATTTTTATATTAGAATACCATTTTTGGATTCTTATTTTTTGTAGTATTCCTAATACCAAGTGTTCTGTGGGATTTTCTATAGATTTGGACTCTGATCCTTGATCTGATGAAGAATTATTTTGTTCTTCATTTGATGAAGATTGGATATTGTTTTTCCTAAGAAATGTTCGTGTTTAGAGGTTACTGAGATGTGAATGGATTTCTAGGTTTTCCGATTTTAGAAACCTAATTTCTTCTTTGATTTTATTGACTTCTCTTTTTAAATCTTTGACTATGATTTCTTTTTAGTTTTACTAAACCTTTCTAAGGTTATGCTAAGACTGATTTTTGGGGTGACCTGTGGTTGACTAGTGCTGGTTTCTTCTTGGGAGACAAGTTTCTTAAAGTTCTTCAGGTAAAATGATTTTAATTCAGGGTCATCTACTTTACTGATTAATTCGATAAGAAGATCTTCGTGTTTATTGAGGACAAAAATTGTCTTACAACAAGTGTATGTGCATCCTATCTTAATGTCAAAGGATGAGACACTGCTTGAGGATTGACTAGAAGAATGAGAAGCTAAATCATCTGTAGATTGACTATGGTATGTGTCTCTTAACTCTAGGACTTGGATTAATAGGGCTTTGTCTTCCTCAAAGATTTTCAACTGTTAATTGTTTTCTTGACTCTACATTTGTTTGCGTAATGACCGAATTTGCCACACTTGTAGCAATTTCCTTTCTATTCTTGATTTTTGGAGTGGAATTTTCCTGAGGGCTTCCTCTTCCACTTGCTGGATTTTAGTTTCTCATAAAACTTGTTTATTTCGAAATTCTTATTTTTGAATTTGTATTTGTTGTATTTGGAGTGTTGTCTACTTGGACACCTACTGTAGGTTTCTGATTTTTTCTTTTTGTTAGATGGAGCAATAGGGGGTAAACCATATTGTTCACAGAATGTCCCTAATTCATATTTAGCTATTGATTTGTCTTTGTTGACTTGTTTTGTGATTTTCATATCAATACATATTTTTAATCTTCATTCTGGATAATATTGATAATATTTCCATAAGTAAGGGTATTATATGGTATGATACCTTCTTCATTGACTAAAACTTGTCTAATTTTATGGGCAAACAGATTAGGAAGACCATTAATGATTTTTTCTTTCCAAAATGGTTCATTACTATCTTCTCTAAGCATGACTCTGGACATGAAAACATCTTTATACCATCTAAAGTCGCTTAAGGTTGGGCATCTTAAGTTGCTAAGCTGGTCATGAATTCTGGAGGTGACATTACTAGGTGTTCTTACGAAATGTTCTATGATTGTGAAAAGTAATATGTTGATTGCATCTGGAACTCCTCATCCTCTATGTTCATCAAAGATGGGTGTTCCATCTTCATCTCTTTTGACTACATTTTTAATTTCATTTCTGGATTGCTTAGTGAGATGTTCTTCCTACCAGGAATGAAGTATTCATGTGAATCCAGTGACCAAAAGGTTGACGACTTGGGTTTAACTGAGGTTATGGTTGGTAATATAGCTATTAGTAACCATGAAGATGCGTTGCAATTTGTTTAGAAGTTCTTGTTTTGACAAGCCATCTATGTTCCATTCATAGAGTTTATCAGGTGAGACTAAGAATTGGTTTTGGATGTTTCTTTCCTCAAATTGAATATTCAGAGGTGTTGGTAGGTAACTGGTTAATTTATGCAAATTGAATTACTCTATCTATTGGCTTAATGGTTGACTGATGGATATTGTATCCTAAAAATCTAATTTAAATAACTTAATTTTGGTTGTTGAGACAACTAATACCATTTGACTTAATTATTCTAGCAAACATGTTCAAATGTTTCCAATGCTCATTTATCAATCTGGAAATGAGAACATCATCAATGTAAACAATTCAGAAATGACTGTATTGATTAAATATTTCATTCATAATATTTTGAAATTCTCGACACTGTCATCTGCCAAAGTCAACATAGTCCATTCATATTGTTCATCTGTCAATTTCCAGTTATAGTTTACCTTATCTGTGTATCTTCCAAGTAGGATTGTTTGCTCTCAAACCAAACAGTAAGGCATGTTCCAAACAATAAGTCCATAGGATTGGCATGAGCGGAGAGAGAGTCTAGCAAATACAAGAAGAAAGTAAAAGTTGGTAAGATTTAAGTGACTAGAAAACTTGTATTTTGAACAATGAGTAGATTATTTAGATCTAATTCAATTGTCAGCACTAACTCTACGTCCACTTTGAGTGGAATCCCATACATAGTTAATGAGGCACAAAAATTAGAATTCAAAAATGATGACAGTGCTGACTTTGGAGACTGGAATATCCCCAAAGTTTCTAGTAAGTTATCATCTTTATAGTCCATTCATATTGTTCATCTGTCAATTTCTAGTTACAGTTTACCTTATCTGTGTATCTTCCAAGTAGGATTGTTTACTCTTAAACCAAATAGTAAGGCGTGTTCCAAACAATAAGTCCATAGGATTGGCATGAGCAGATCGCATGAGCGAAGATAGAGTCTAGCAAATACGCGAAGAAGATAAAAGCCGGTTAGATATTTGTGATTAGAAAACTAGTATTTTGAACAATGAGTAAATTATTTAGATTTGTCAGCATTAGCTCTAGGTCCACTTTGAGTGGAATCGCAGACATAGTTAATGTGGAACAAAAATTAGAATTCAAAATAGATGACAGTGTTGACTTTGGAGACTGGAATATCCCCAAAGTTTCTAGTAAAAACATTTATAAAAGAAATGGTCAGTAGCCTATTTCAGAAGTGAACATCATGTTAAAACAATTGAAAAAGCTTATGCTCTTAGTAAAGAGCATGAAACTTGTAAGTTATTCACACCAGAACAAATCAAGGCCCATAGAAAAGATGGTTACAATTACATTCACATAGGTCTAGTCCAGATCGCAGTTAAACCATTAAAAAGAAGAGGCCTTAATGCCTCTATTTTATTATGTCTCAGAGATGCAAGATTCACTAACTTCAGTGATAATATTCTTGGAATGATCGAGTCAAGTCTTTACAATGGCCCAATTCATTTTAATTGTTTCCCATATCTCACAATAAGTCTTCGAGATCCCCACATGTTGAAAGCACTCACATTAAACATAAAAACTTCAGGGTACCAAGTCCTTAAAGGTGTCCAACCATTAGCCTTAATTTTTAGAGTTTACTACAAAGTCACAGGAACAAAAATGAAGTTCCAAGCCTTAGTCAAAAGTCCTAGAGACCACACCCATTTGATCCAAACCAATCGAGAAAATGCAAACATCAAAATACCCAAAACTATCAGATGGTCAGATATCAGTCTACCCTCATATTGGTGTTTGATTAATGAAAGTAAACCAGTAAGCATACAAAATAGTTTAGTCAACCTAGACAATATAGACCAATATTTTGACGGAACAGTTAAAATCAACTTTGATCGTCTAGCTAGGAAATCAAGCGTCCACCTCCATGAATTAGCCAAGTCACAAAGATTTGTAGAATAAAAAAGAAATTCTTTTTCTGGATCCACATTAGCCGATATGGTGGGTCGAGATCAAGATTTAATCAACTCCCTAGTTAATAGAAAATTAAAAGTAGTAGAGACTAGCTCAGCAATCACTCAACAAGAATTAATTAATGATTTGATCAACATGAAATTAAAATCAATAGAAGCAACCTCTCAGGTTACACACCCACAATTCCAACCCATTACCCAAAATCAAGGAGAACAAACCTCTCCAATAGAATCCAACTTCGAAGCAAGTCAAGTCAATCATCAATTGTTAGTCTTGAATAAACCATTTAAAATTCAATGAAAGAAACCCAATGCTGACATCGAAGCAACAGAAAATATTCCTAGAAGGAATATTTTTCAAAACAAATACACAAAAGAACAAAAATTGGACATTTACAATAAATGGACCAATTTTATGAAAAAACACAGATTTGAAGTATTTTTTCTTTGATTTCGTTGAAAAATATTACGAGTCTAAAAAGAAGTTAGAGGTCATCACCAAAGAAAATTGGGTTAAAGAAGACAAAACCATAGTCCCCTCTAGTCACCTTCCTCAAGAAATAATTTAATCACAACCGCAAACACTTAAGTACCAGCCACTCCTTTTAAACTTCCCAAAGAAGATGCAGGAGTAAAACTAGTTATTGAACAAAACAATTTTACAAGCTAGAGTCTACACACCATAGGAAAACAGTTAGACAAAATAGATAGACTTTCTCAACCAAAACCAACAACTAGAGAGAAACCCTTAGTCAACTTCCCAGAGTCTTTCTCTAGCTCAACAGCTTTGAAAATAATTTCCACAAGTCAAAAGATAGACCAAACGTTACAGGAATTAAAACAAGAAAAAATAGTCAATGTCCTACGCCACCCAGATGAATCTCAACCAAAGCCAACTTCTGTAATATGGGATTCAGAAAACAAGAGTGAAACAAGTTCAGTCAACAAGATAGAAAAAGCTTTCCAAACTCTTGAATTAAACAGAATCACAAACAAACAAATTAACCCAACAACTCTTACCAAAAATTGGTATCCAAGGCCAACACTTCTGGATATCCAATTTGAGGAAAGAAACATCCAAAACCAATTTCCAGTCTTAGCTGATAAACTCTATTAATGGAACATAGATGGCTTGTTAGAACAAGAACTTCTGAACAAATTGCAACACATCTCCATGGTTGCTAATAGCTATATTACCAACTATAACCTCAGTCAAACCCAAGTTGTCGACCTTTTGGTCACTGGATTCACAGGAATGCTTCATTCCTGGTAGGAAAAACATCTCATTGAGCAATCTAGAAATGAAATTAAAAATGCAGTCAAAAGAGATGAAGATGGAACACCCATCTTTGATGAACATATAGGACGAGGAGTTCCAGATGCAGTCAACATATTACTTTTCACAATCATAGAACATTTCATAGGAACACCTAGTAATGTCACCTTCAGAATTCAGGACCAGCTTAGCAACTTAAGATGCCCAAGAAATTGGCAGATGACAATGTCAACTTTGGCAGGTAGCTGGTTAATTTTTCGGTCAATAGATTACTATGTTGTTGCCAAATCTAGCTGGATTAGGCTATTCTAAAATTCTAAGGACAAGTGAATTAATTAAGTCTACGTACGACGGGATCATGAGCAACTTTTGACATGTTTATAAGGATTTTTTTTTTTTGGGTTTGTTAAGGGATATTGTTTAATCATGCTTATTTCTATTATTTCACCCACATGAGAGAGGTCAAAATTATCATAGAATTAAAGTAACACACACTCTTTTAAAAATTTCCATCTAACACACTATTTTAAAAGACTTGCCTCGGGCCACGCCTAGGTGGCCTTGGAGGTAGGGTTACACCATTTTCACATCTGTTTTAACGGACTCGCTAAAATACACGCTAAGGCTTCTTAGGGTGCGGCTAGGTGCCTGAAGCGTATTTGGGCATTCCTTTTTCTTTTTCAAGTTTCAAAAATATGGAAATTTTTTAGAGTTGCACAGTTGTTTTTGAGTTGCAAGTCATGAACACTAGCAAAGGAGATGAAAAAATGAAGAAGACGACTAGGTGTTTTAGGCTGAGTTGATTTATTTATTTATTTTTCTTTTTTTAATGCAAACTTGTTGGAAATGTACCCTAAAGGCCAATAATAGGATGATACTTTACAAACATTTCACATGTTAAACTAATCTAGTTTAATATAAAGGGAAAAGATTATTGTTTGAAGCCGTCTCATATAAATGTTATATGCTTAAACGATAAGTCCAAGGAATATGTAATTGGGAGAATGTGATCTAAAGAAGTTAAATTCATGAGACCATTCTCTTTCGTATACATATCCTAAACATTCCTGATCATAGGATTGCCAATTGAGCTTTTATAGTCCATTAAGATTAGTGCATGAATGAGATTTAGGAAGTTGTTCCAAATCTCGTTCAAAGTAATCATATAAGTAAGAGAATATCAAACCAAATAATGTGGTCAAGAGTATTGTATTCGAGAAAGGCCGTATTACATTGTAATCCTAAACTGAATAGGTTATCCACCTCTTCTGATTAGCTTGGGTAGCCATGATATACTGCTAGGTGTCACTCATGGTTTGTGGAAACCCTAAAGGTGTATAATCACTAAAGGGAGAATTGAAAGTAAGTTTCAATTCACAATCGATTTGAAGAGTTCTAATCGCCCACTGCCTTGCTAAAAGGAACCTAATGGATCGTACACCGAGTAAGGTAGAGATTGAATAAACCACGGAGATGAGTAAGGATAATTAAATGGTTTAATTGTTTATGGCTAGGATTAATTAATATGTTAATTAATCAAACGAATAAGTTCGTTATAGACCTCGTGTTAGTTTTGGGCCTCAAGGCATTATGTGATTTGAATACCATTAACATAAGTTGTATGACAACTTAGTGACTAAAAACTCAAAAGGGGCCAAACAGCCCAAAGGCACAAGGAGGCCGGCCATATAGAGAAGGAAATGGGTTTTGGTTCTTTTTGGTCAATTAATTGAAGGGACTATATAAAGGACTTTATAACATTTTCATCATTAGGGTTTTGTAAGGGAAGAGAATAGAACACAAAAGCTCTCTCTCCTCTAATGAAGGCCGGCCACCCTAGGGAGAGATTACTAGCATCTATATCTTCCTAAGTCACTCATCTCTTCATCAATGCTCTCCTTGGTGTGGAGACTTAGAGGTTCTATATTTTGGGAACTTGGAGAATCCATTCATCCATCCTCCTCCAAGGAATCCATGGAGCTAAGAAGTAAGGAATGAAGGCCCTCTCTCTTGGGTGATTAGGCTTTGCTTATACAAGGAGGAATCAACAAAGGTATAAGATTTCTCAACTCACTTTGTTTTGAGTTGAGTCTTGGTTCACCACACTCACTAGGCCTTGAATTTCATGGGTAAAGTTTAGTTTTTGAGTGCATACAAGCATGATTCCACCTTTAATTCTTAATTGCATGTTGTAGATGTTGCTCAAATGAACTTGTTTTCACAAATATTTCCTCCAAGTGGTATCAAGAGCCTAGGTCTAATAGTTGGTAAATCCTTTTGGGTTTTGTAGTTCATAGTCTTTGATTTAAATGTTGTAATTGTTAAAAGCTTTATTCTTGGTTTTTTGAATGGAAATTTTGCTTGAAATTTTGCCATCTCAAATGTTGTAGATGTAGTTCATATGAGCTTGAATTTTGGAGCTAGACTTTGCTGCCATGGTTATGGGGAAATTCGGCCAAATCCAAAGGGTGCATTTTTGGGTTCATGTTTGTCTTGTTAAAAGTGTTTTAAAGTGACTTTTGGAACCCCTAAGTACCCTAGTATGGTAATATGTTATTTCCCTTAAGTTTGAGAGTTTTTGGGGTGTCTTTGGGTGAAAAATGTTCATGGAGCTTTTATGGGTTTTCATGGATGTTCTTCATTGTTCTTATTTTGTTATCGGCAAGAACAAAAAGGTTGGGAATTTTGATTCAAAGTTTTGGTTGTTTACATAAAATCTTTGATATATGATGGTTGGTGTGACTTTTCCATCAACAAGTCACTTTTGAAAAAGTGTGTTTGAAATTTTGTTAGTCATGGTTGGTGTACATGATTGGTACTTTGCTTACCCACCCATACCTATTTTCTTTCAACACCATACCTATCTTTTTCAACATAATTGACTTTGAATTTTTCAACAAAAACTAACCCTTCACTCCTCTATTCCAAAACCGGCCACCATATTAAAGTATGGTACTTTTGGGGCTTTTATGCAATTACATAAAGTTTTGATACTTTTGTGTATTTGCACTTTGACCCGAAAGTTTACGTTTTTACGTAGAGGCCCAAAATCACGAAAGGACAAAATGTTTTGCTCCTTTATTGAAGTTTTTGTATTTGTTGAAATTTTTGGGTTCTAGTTGTAATTACATGAAGTAGTGGACTTTTGTGTTTTTACAAAGTGAGCTCAAGAGTTTGTGCTTTGCTAAATAGCCCAAAAGTTGAGGTTATTGCAATTTTGGCCCAAATTAGTTGAGAACAAAATAGTTTTGTATCTTTAAATGAGAATTGGATTTTCATTTCATTTAGCTCCATCTAAATCAATTCTATGGATACAAAAACCAAATGACAACATTGCATTCAAGTTTAATTAGTTAAAGCGTTAATTACTTAAAGAAAGGGTGATTATGAACCTAAGCCTATGATAATTGAGCTATGTGAAAGGCCGTCTCTCAAATTTTTTTGGACCATAGGAATGTGTAGATTAGATTTTGGTTGTAATTTGATATGATCAAATGTTGTAAAAGAACATAAGCTCTTCTTTACTTTAAAGTAACTCGTTTTGATCAAATGTTGTCAAAGAGCATAAGCTCTTCTTTACTTTGAAGTACTCATTTTCTTGTTTGATTTGATATGCACAAAATTGGAGTAGTAGGGTCCAACGCCCAATAAGAAAACACGCCTTAATGTGATTAAACGCGTAACTAAAATCAATCACCATCCCTAGACCGATATCCAACACTAGGCTCGTGTTGGATCAAATCAAAGGTTCATAGTCATCCTAAGGCCCTAAGGCAACTATATAGTTCATCAATGAATGCAATGTTTATGTTAGTAGTACCATATACTTTTGCTTTAAAAACCGTTTTACAAGCATAGTGGGAGTATCATATACTACTAAATCAATCACATGGACCAACAGTTGTAAGATGACTAAATTGTTTTAATAAGATTAAAATACATGCTTATATGTGATGAGACCTAAAAACCCTCAACCAAACCGTTATTAAGTTGACAAGTGTGAGAGTGCTTTGAACACTCTTTCGTGGTCTTCCACCGTGGTAAGCTCTAATAATTTGTGACTCGTACACTGACTTCACCCTATCATGGGGGAGTACAAAGTATGTGCTTACACTCAGGAGGAAATCTATATGCATACATGATGTTGTGAAGGTAGGCAACGAGAATGATCAACATCATATCATTATGATGTTGTTCTTGAACCCTTACCTGAACTTGCATGGTGGGAATGACTTAAGTAAGTGCAAAGGAGCCAACATCATATCATTGTGAGGCTTCATTCTCTAGAGGCCAGATAAGATAGGTACTTGCAAGAGATGCAAATGAGTAAGCGTACTCTCTCATTATTATTGATGCTAGCAACATCATATCATTATGAGGTGGGCTTGGTAATAGTGAGCCTCCCATACCCTACTAAGAGTTTCCTCCAAAACTCTCGAATTCCGATGAGGGATATGGAATTTGCCAAAAATAGTGGGTGGTGCTATTTGATTTAAAGACCCAGATCAAATAGCTTAAAATCAATCAATTTATATTCGTTATATATTTATTTACCAATATATTTGCAAACATTATCCAAAACTTGACAAAGAAAAGATGAAGGCTTTAGTTTCCAAACTTGGTACCACAATCCCATAGATTGTCTTAAATGGATTGTATATGTACCTAAGTAGTCTCATCCTCAAAATCTTCTTATTGATAATGTATAATTGGAAGAATATGTTAGATAAGTATATCATAAAGAGGACAACACTTTTAGTGTCATAATTCTTCCATTATAAATCGTTGTATAAGGAAATAAGAGTTGCTTTGAACAACCCTTAGTTAACGCAAACACTAGTGCTTGTTGCTTTGTTAAATGAAAAAGGAACTTGAGAAGTAAGTACAAGGTCATGGACACTTTATGTGCCATGATTCTTCACTTACAAATTGTTGTATGAAGAAATGAGAGTTGCCTTGAACAACTTTTGAAAGTTTGTAATTATGTTTAGAACATAATGGTTGATTGACAAAAATAGTCCATCAACATGGACTTATGATGATTTTGAATCATTGAGTGTTGAAGTGTTAAACCACTTTAGGAGATGGAAACTAGGCAAGGACTTCACCTTTGTGTCCCTATCCAAATGGTTCACTAAGCTTATTGTAAACTATATAGTGAACAATAACCGCACACTCTCCAAATTGTTTGATGTGTATAACACAATTGAAATAAGTTTCAAGATAGATAGTGGGAGTTTAGGGACCGTGACTATTGTAGTCAATGGAGAAGTCAAATGAAGAAAGCAAAATAACTCCAAGGGAACAAACTTTCTTTATGAAAGGATGGACATTGGAAGAGGTATTTGCAAGAAATGTCTTGCAAGTGTCAAGAACACACCTTTTGAAGGTGTTGAAAATTGTTCTTGAATAAGTTCAAAACAATTGGTTCTTCTACTTGAATGCTTGATTCCGTATTAGTAACTATGTTTTACAATTATTGTAAAAGTGTGGCTAATAAGAAGTGGACGATTAATGAGAGAAGAAAAAGTACCTCACATTTGGAACGTGAATAAAATATAGATCTCTGTGAAAGCAGATAGTACTTACTTCCTCATATAAACTACCAAAGAAATTGGAAAAACAAAGATTGTCTTTACATTCCAATTTGAATAAGGAACTTAATTCCGTCATTATAGGAGATGGATGAATGTTTTGTTTGACAAAACATTATTCTTTATTAATGAATGATTGGATTATTGTAATCTAATTGATTGTCTCTATAGTAGAGATGATGTGGTAGTGTTAACTGTCTAGAATATAAAGATGCTTAAAACCCAAATGGTTGCAAGGTAGTGACTAATCCTAACTGAGTTGTGGCACCTCTAAAAAACATAAATTACAAGTTGGTCATAGATGGATGCTTTGGATCGTTAGATCCAAATCCAATGCCTTCTTGTTAAAACTATATAGAGGTAAAATGTTCGAATCTTTATTCTTTTGGAAAGAATAAGGAATCACAAAGTTGTTGAGGTTAATTCACTTAGATGTTAGTGACACTTGTCCACAATATAATACTACTCATGTTGTATGACATTAACCGAAGATTTCTTTCGGTTGGACTATCGTTTATTTTGAATAAACTCAAGTCCGAATACTTTGCAAAAGGTTTCGAAGAATTCAAGAATGTAAGTTGATGAGTAAAACGTCTAAAGTATTTACTTCCTTAGATTTGATCCAAGGAAAAATAACATTTTAGAAGAGTTTCCTTGAAAGATATCAAGGAAAGTAGCATCATAAGATGATGGATTTCTCCATTGGGAGAAGAACAAACTTGAATAAAATGTAGTTCGTTGGATGTTATCAATTACCCATATATAAGATATATACTACTAAGACAATATGATTGTCAATTAGAAGATCTTCCAAAATTTTCATGACTCCATAGGATGTAGTTGGAAAGAAAGACAAGTCTTAAGCGTGCTAATATTTGGAGTTGTGTGCTTATAAGCAATATTTGTTTGAGAACAATCTTGTGGGATATGCTTAAATTAACCTTTGGATATCACTTCTATTAACCAACTAACAAATTTTATTTGTTGGGTAGTTCATTGTAATCCTACAATAGGATTTGCCTAAGATAGAGCAAATGAATGAGAGATAGAACTCAAAGAATGAGTTCTTTGAGAGATAAGATGAGAATCAACAAATATAACAACCTAGTTCGTACACCACTAGCTCCAAGGTAGTTGAGAAGGATCCATAAACCATCTCAATTGAATGGTTTGAACTTTATGACTATGTCATAGAGTTACACCTCTTAATTCGAAAGAAATAAAAATAAAAATCCTTAAGACTACATTGAGTGTATATTCGACATATACTCAAGGAAATGGTATAGTACCATTTGACCTAAAATAGTGAAACCTTCATAGCTAATTGGTAGCTTAAGGTGACTACAATCAAAAGATTGGTTAACTTGGAAGAAACCGTCTTTGATGTAGTCTTGGTTTCTATTAATTCGAAGATTGCTAGCTACAACTAAACGATGATTCAATGTTTGGAAAAAATATGGGTTTCCGAAACCATTATCAAGATAGTCTTGATAATATATGTCTAAGACTAGGAATCACAAGACATGTAAGTTGTAGAGATCCATCCATCATGAATCTTAGCAAGCTAGTGGAAGCCATAAGCGTCTTATGAGAGAAAGATTAAATCGTTTGATTTCTCATAAAGATGTAAATGAATCTTTTGTTTACTAGGTTTACAAAAGATTAGTGGGAGTTAATCATATTCCTAAATTTGAACATATATATGATATATTAATTTTGGAAATGAAAGGAATTCTTCTTCGTTAAAGTTATGACTTTAAACGTTCTAAATGATAGAATGTATATGGGAGACATAGTCTATATACATGGGATGGAAATCTATAATGATAGATTTCAAGATATAATTCGATTATCTCAATCCCCATTGATAGATGATAGATGTAGGAAGTTTCTTGAATGATAAACTTCAAATGAAAGTACCTTCTAGAAAGACTAGGAGTTGCTTTTCTAAAAAGGGAATATACCCTTTGACTCCTAAAGAAGCATAATGCGTAAATAGAATCCTTTATGCAAACGCAAAAAGGTGATTTACGTATTTCATATTGTGTGAAAAACATTGATATGACTTGTACCAAGATCAATACAAGACGATATTAGTGTAAGCCCAAGATCAGAACCATGGCAACTGTCAAGTAAGTCCTTAAGTATTTAAGAAATACTAAAGGATAGATTCCTCAAGAATGAGGAAGAATTAGAGTAACGCAATGAAAGCATAAATGTATTAGATTATGAATCTAATATCGTATCCATAATTGGATGTCTCTTCATTTTGAATGAAGAGATCATTGGATATCTCTTTATTATGACTAAAGAGATATTTGGGTGGGAAAATATATATCGCCATATAGAAGCTTACAAACAATGTTGTTTGGATGGGAAAGTTCATTTATGAACTCTCCATTCGATTCCAACTAGAAAGTGTCTCTAGTGTATCGACACTATGACACTAATGGGGTGATAGCTCAAGCCAAGGAATCAAGGTCTCATCAAGATCCGAACTCAAATGAGAGACTAAACCACATGATTAAGAATCATGTATAATGGTGACATCGTTTTCTCAAGGTTGCTTCTATAGAAAACATATAGATATCCATTGTCTAGGCCCACTACTTGACCATTTTTGAAATGATTACAGAAGAGATATCATCACTGATGACCAAACTAATTAGCACTAGTGCAAGTGGGAGATTATTGGAAACGTGTCCTAAAGGCCAATCATATGATGATACTTTACGGACATTTCACATGTTAAACTATTCTAGTTTAATATAAAGGGCAAAGATTATTGTTTGAAGCCGTCTCATATAAATGTTATATGCTTAAACGATAAGTCCAAGGAATATGTAATTGGGAGAATGTGATCTAAAGAAGTTAGATTCATAAGACCATTCTCTTTCGTATACATATCTTAAACGTTCCTGATCATAGGATTGCCAATTGGGCATTGATAGCCCGTTAAGATCAGTACGTGCTATGTCTTCTCTTAGGGAGAGTGACTGGTCTCGAGTCATTGGTGTGGCTGACATCAAGACAAGCATGTAGGTGCTCAATGGAGAATGAGTCCACTAAACACGATCAATAAGGAGTTCTCATACTCATGTCACATGAGAACTCATGGTTAAGATAATACAAAGTAGTCCTTTGACTTGAGGCATCATAGTTGTCTTGTAGTTAGGTCCTTGATCTTTGACTATGTCAAAGTCACTCCAGCAGGGGGTGTCCATGGCATAGTTAGGGTCAAGCCACTTAGCCATGGAGGCAAGTGAATGCGCAACAAGGGATCTCTAACCTTTATACCGTTTGAGGGAGAATACTCTATGATATGATTAAGAATCTCTGACCAGTGTATGAATGAGATTTAGGGAGTTGTTCCAAATCACGTTCAAAGTAATCATATAAGTAGGAGAATCACATTGGATAGTAGACATGAATAAACTATCAAACTAAACAATGTGGTCAAGAGTATTGTATTAGAGAAAGACCGTATTGCATTGTAATTCTAAACTAAATAGGTTCTCCAAAGACCGTATTCCATTGTAATCCTAAACTAAATAGGTTCTCCACCTATTCTGATTAGCTTGTGTAGCCATGACATACTGCTAGGTGTCACTCATGGTTTGTGGAAGCCCTAAAGGTGTATAATCACTAAAGGGAGAATTGAAAGTAAGTTTGAATTCACAATTGATTTAAAGAGCTTTAATCGCCCACTGCCTCATTAAAAGGAACCTAATGGATCGTACATCGAGTAAGGTAGAGATTGAAGAAACCATGGAGAAGAGTAAGGATAATTAAATGGTTTAACTGTTTATGGCTAGGATTAATTAATATGTTAGTTAATCAAACGAATAAGTTCATTATAGACCTCGTGCTAGTTTTGGGCCTCAAGGCCCAATGGGATTGGAATGTCAAGCCCATTAACATAAGTTGTATGACAACTTAGTAACTAAAAACTTAAAAGAGCCCAAACAGCGCAAAGGTACAAGGAGGTCGACCATATAGAGAAGGAAATGGGTTTTGGTTCTTTTTGGTCACTTAATTGAAGAGACTATATAAAGGACTTTATAACATTTTCATCATTAGGGTTTTCAAAGGGAAGAGAAGAGAACACAAAAGTTCTCTCTTTTCTAATGAAGGCCCGGCACCTTAGGGAGAGATTACTAGCATCTATCTCTTCCTATGTCACTCATCTCTTCATCAATGCTCTCCTTGGTGTGGAGACTTAAAGGTTCTCTATTTAGGGAACTTGGAGAATCCATTCATCCATCCCCTTCCAAGAAATCCATGGAGCTAAGAAGTAAGGAATGAAGGCCCTCTCTCTTGGGTGATTAGCCTTTGCTTATGCAAAGAGGAATCAACAAAGGTATAAGATTTCTCAACTCACTTTGTTTTGAGTTGAGTCTTGGTTCACCATAACTACTTGGCTTTGAATTTCATAGGTAAAGTTTTGTTTTTGAGTGCATACAAGTATGATTCCGCCTTTTAATTGTTAATTGCATGCATTGAAGTTGCTCAAATGAACTAGTTTTCACAAATATATCCTTCAAAACTGACCCCACTTTGCCAAATTTCTTACCCACATTATCTTCACTTTTTTAAAACTAATCCTACTTTAAAGACATTTATTGCCTCACTATCTCTTTTCTTTTCAGCTTTTATTTCTAATATTTATTTTCTCATGTACTAGATATATATTAGATAAGCATTGTTTTGTTTTTGTTTTTATTATTTTCCTGAATATTTTCATGATTGGCTGTAGAAAAGAAAACTTCTTTTTATTTTGGATTATTATTTTCTTAATGTTGTTGTAGCCTATTTTATCTAAGGGGAAGGGGGCCAGCGGCAAGGAGAGAGACAGAGAAAAGATGTGTTTGTAGAATCTTAAGGGAATGTGCGTTTTATTCTCTCCTACATAGTGCCTTTATTTATAGTAATAAATGGGAGATGAAATCCTTCATCCCCAAGGAGCACAAGTCCATATAGGAAAGAAAAATTAAAATAAAATCTAATCTAGGATTTACACAATCACACTTAAACTACGAAAGTTCATAACACTCCCCCTTAAGTGTGTAAATACTCAAGGTAGATTCAGCAACATGTAGAAGTTAAGGAAGTCTACTTGTCGTCATTGATTCTGGGAACAATACTATTCTCAATAAGGTAGGAACTTGCATAAAGAAGTAAGTCTCATTAAAAACACCCTAAGGCTATGGCAAAATCCTGAGTAGGGACAAAATCCATAGTCTAAGGAAAAATACTGAGATATGCAAAGTCAAATGAAACGTTTACAGGACGTCATCAGGGATATGATTAATCCAAGGTGGGTGCCTCGTTAAAACCTAGTTAGGTAGCAAAAACCCAGTGGGAAAAATCCTCCTAATCATAGGGAAAATAGTACATTAAGATCAAGCAAGTATGCTACAGGATACTCCCGCTGAGTTTGACACAATTCCAAAGAGAACTAGCAATGTTGCAACTTAGAAAGTTTACACATACCAATTCCATGAACAAGCTTCTGAAATGTCGCCTTCAATAATGATTTGGCGAAGAGGTTGGCCAAATTTTCTTGCGAACGAATTTGCATGACTTCAATCTTCTGATGCTCTTATTGTTGATGTGAGAAGAAGAACTTTGGCGCAATGTGCTTAGTGTTGTCTCATTTGATGTAACCCTTCTTGAGCTGTTCAATGCATGCCGCGTTGTCTTCATAGTTGTCATTAAGACATCAACGATGGGGTAAAGATCATATGAGCTTAGAATATGGCCCACATTTGCTCTTAACCAAAAACATTCCCGAGTTGCTTCATGTAAGGCGATAATTTCAGCATGGTTAGATGAAGTGGCAACTAAGGTCTATTTAGTTGACCTCTAAAATATTGCAGTGCCTGCAATGGTAAAAACATAACCGTTTAAGAGCGCACCTTGTGCAAATTGGATAAGTATCTTGCATCGTCATAATCAACAAGGTGAGAATCGACACAAAAAACGGGGGCTGGGGCATCACTTGACGATCCATAGGGATAGAATAAGTCCAAATCCATAGTACCTATAACGTAACAGAATTTAACACTAGTCTGGTGTTTTTGTGTTGGTGCATTACTGTATCGTGCCAAAAGATTAACAGCAAAGGAGATGTCGAGTTTAGTGCATTGAGCTAAGTACAATAAAGCGCCTATCATATTTAGGTAAGAAACTTCAAGCTTCAAAATCTCATCATCATCCTTATTCAGATGGAAGGGATCTCGTTTTGCATCTAGCGATCGAACAACCATATGAGTACTCGAAGGCTTCGCTTTATCCTCATTAAAGCAGCGCAACACCGTCTGGGTGTAGTTCGATTGATGTACTAAGATTCCATCTGAATAGTGCTCTATCTCGAGATCGAGTCTTTCCTAGATCTTTCATCTCAAATTCTAACTTTAGGTGCGCAGCAGTTCTTGTGAGCTCCTCAGGAGTTCCGATAAGATTCATTTCATTGACATATACTGCAACTATTGCAAAACTGAAATGTGACTTCTTAATGAACACACAAGGGCATAGTTCGTTGTTCACATATCCTTGACTACTCAAATACTCACTCAAATGGTTATACCACATTCTTCCAGATTATTTCAAGCTGTAGACTGAACACTTCAGCCGAATTGAGAGCGTGTTCAAAGGTTTGGAAATATTTGATCCAGTCAATGTAAGTCATTCTGGAACTTTCACATAAATTTCCTTATCAATATCCCCATAGAGATATGCAATCACTATGTATATCAACTACATACTCAGTTTTTCGAAAACTACCAAACCGATAAGGTAGCGAAAATAATCACATCCATAACGGTGAATAAATTTCGTCATAGTCAATCCCGAAATGTTGTGAGAAACCTTGTGCAACAAGATGAGCTTTGTAACACACAATTTCGTTTTTCTAATTACGCTTCCGAATGAAACACACTTGTAGCCACCGGGCTTTACATGTGGAAGAGTAGGAGCTATAGGTCCAAACATCTTACATTTCGCAAGCGAATCGAGTTTGACTTGGATTACTTGTTTCCAGTTTGACCAATCAGTTCTACATCGACATTCATCAACGGAACGGAGTTTAATGTCATCACTCAACATGATCTTAGTAGTTACTGCATATGTTAATGCAACATCGATGATCATCTCATTTCTACACCACACATCATCTAAGCTAGCATAATAGACCAAAATCTCATGATTCTTAGAGGAGGATTCGTCTCTTCAAGGACGCCTCTGTAATCTAGAATTTCCTCATGAGTTGGATAGAATGAGTAAGCGACATTCGGATTCCCGGTAGGCTCTTCGAAGCTTGTGCAGTGGGTTTCCTCTTCCGGGGGTGTGAATCCTTTGAACCAAGACGTCTACCACGCTTATTTGTAAGGGCAGATGATTGGCTAGCTGTTAATGTATGTGGATCACCAAAATTAGCATCCCGAGCCTCCAGGAAGGAAGTCCGTTGTACAAATATCCATTCAAAATTATTTTAAACATTCAAGGACGAAAATTAATTAAAACTTAATATCCAATAAACAACACCAACAAAACATAAAGGGGGTTCGGCCACTACTATGGAATTCGACCCTGTCGTCATATTTCAACTAAAAAAAAAAATTATTTCTTAGATTCTAATCTCCATATGGGTGACGGCCTCTATCTGGTTCGTCCATTTGCATAAAATTTGATTTAAACTTCCTATGACGAGAATAATATTCAGCTGCAACCTTTTGGGGAACTCGACAAACACGGGACCAATGGTCCTTTGAACCATAACGATAACATATATCCGCATCCATGGTTTCAGGTGATTTACCCTTATTCTTGAAGTTTGGGGCCTTCGGAGTGAAGTTAGGACGCTTCTGGGCTTTGTTTCCTCTCTTAGATAGGCCTTGGCTCTATTAACCTTGATAGGGTGGCTTCTGGCCACCTTTACCACGCCACTTTTGGCATTTTAGGTGTTGGTTATGCTATAGTGTGCTTCAAGCACAACAGTCACCCCTATTAGTCTAGCTTGATGATTCTTCATCAACAACTGATTCTACTTTTCAATGAAAAGTAAAACAGAGATCAAATTCGAGAACTTAGTGGACTTTTGAGCTCTACATTGTTGTTGCAGGACAATATTAGTAACAGAGAAGGTCAAATAGGTCTTCTCCAGGAGATCCTTTTCGGTCAAAGTTTCATTACAAAACATGAGAAGTGATCGGATTTGACAAACTTCAGAATTATATTTATTCACAGACTTAAAGTCTTGGAAGCGCAAATGATGCCAATCATGTCTTGCTTCAGGCGAGAAGATGTCCTTTTGGTGATCAAAGTGATCAACCAAAGCGACTCATAGTGCTCATGGATCTTCCTCAGTAAGATACTCAATTTGCAGTGCGCCATGGATATGTCTTCGGATAAAGATCATAGCAGTGGCTTTCTCAACTTCGCCAACAGGGTTATCTGTCTCATCATTAATGGCGGGATGCAAATTCATTGCAGTGAGGTGCAGCTTCACATCTTGGACCCACTTAAGGTAGCTCCTTCCAGAGACCTCCAAAGCGGTGAAGTCGAGTTTGTTCAAATCCGACATGTTCCTATCACAAAATAGATGGACAAGATGTGGTTAGTGTAATGGAGAAAAATATCAATCCATTCCCATAGGAGTAGAACATTCAGGCTCTAATAGACATGTATTGGTTAAAATTCGCATGAAATAATTCGGGTTTTCATGGGTGATGTTTTAATGAAAACTTCAAGTTTTCAAACAAGGCATGTTTCTAGAAACTTCAGGTTTCAAAATAATTATGAACTTCAGGTTCATTTGTTCCTGTAGACAAATGCAAATATATATACAAAAATATGCAACAAGAAAATATGCAAATAGAGCTTTAGGTCAATAATTATAATTGAATTAATTATTTGGACTTTAGGCCAAATTAAAAGTGTGGGTGAAAAAATAATTAAGCAATTTCTTAATTAAACTTAGGGCCTAAAAACTTAGACCAAAGCCCACGGGTAGGCTGAGTAAATTTGTATGGTGCAGCTAGGCCCAAAAATTGGGCTGGAATGGCTTGATCAAGCCAGGGGGGTCAAGCCCAATATACTAGAGGCCCAAAACGGACGTGGATTAAGTGGGACGTCGTGCAGCGCATCAATTCTCCAATTGCAGGCTGGGATCTAGTGCAACGCCGTGTACGGGGACACCAAAGCCACGTGGGCTGGTGTCGCAAGTGGGTTAAAGGGCTGGTGTCATATGTGCCCTAAAACCAATCATATGATGATACTTTATGGACATTTCACATGTTAAACTAATCTAGTTTAATATTAAGGGCAAACATTATTGTTTGAGCCGTCTCATATAAATGTTATATGCTTAAACGATAAGTCCAAGGAATATGTGATTGGAAGAATGCGATCTAAAGAAGTTAGATTCATGAGACCATTCTTTCGTTGACACATCCTAAACGTTCCTGATCATAGGATTGTCAATTGGGCATTGACAGTCCGTTAAGATTAGTACGTGCTATGTATTCTCTCAGGGAGAGTGACTAGTCTCGAGTCATTGGTGTGTGTGACATCAAGACAAGTACGTAGGTGCTCAATAGAGAATGAGTTCACTAAACACGATCAACGAAGAGTTCTCATATTCATGTCACATGAGAACTCATGGTTGGGATAATGCAAAGTAGTCCTTTGACCTGAGGCATCACAGCTGTCTTGTGGTTAGGTACTTGATCTTTGATTATGTCAAAGTCACTCTATCAGGGTGTCCACGGCATCGTCGGGGTTAAGCCACTTAGCCATGGAGGCAAGTGAATGCGCAACAAGGGATCTCTAACCTTCAAACTGTTTGAGGGAGAATACTCTATGATATGATTTAGAATCTCTGGCCAAAGTATGAATGAGATGTTGGAATGCGTTCCAGATCACATTCAAGGTAATCATATAAGTACAAGATTCACATTGGATAGTAGACATGAATAAACTATCAAACCAAACCATGTGGTCAAGAGTATTGTATTAGAGAAAGACCGTATTGCATTTGTAATCCTAAAACTGAATAGGTTCTCCACCTCTTCTGATTAGCTTGGGTAACCATGACATGCTGCTAGGCGTCAACCATGGTTTTTGGAAGCCCTAAACGTGTATAAACACTAAAGGGAGAATTGAAAGTAAGTTTCAATTCACAATCGATTTGAAAGAGTTTGAATCGCCCACTGCCTCGCTAAAAGGAACCTAATGGATCGTACATCGTGTAAGGTAGAGATTGAAGAGTCAACGGAGATGAGTAATAATTAAATGGTTTAATTATTTATGGCAAGGATTAATTAATATGTTAATTAATCAAACGAATAAGTTCGTTAAAAGACCTCGGGATAGTTTTGGACCTTAAGGCCCAATGGGCTTCGAACATCAAGTCCATTGACTTAAGTTGTATGACAACTTAATGAATAATGATTCACAAAGGCCCAAATAGCCCAATAAATCCCCTTAGGCCGGCCATGTTAGAGAAGGAGTGGTTTTGGACTTATTTACAAGTTTGCCACTCAAATGAATTAAGGAATAAGTATGACTTAATAGCCAAAATTCATTAAGGGGTTATTTTTTTTGGGGAAAGGATGAGAACACAAGCTCTCCTTTCTCTCTAAAATTTCAGCCACCCTTGAGGAAAACATCTAGCAATCTTACTTCCTCAAGGTCACTCATTTTCTTCTTCATTATGCCTTGGTGTGGAGACTTAGAGGTTCTCAATTTTGGGAACTTGGAGAAACCTTTTCATCCATCCAAATCCATGGATCTAAGATGCAAGGAATGAAGGCCCTCTCTTTGGGTGATTAGCCTTTGCTTATGCAAAGAGGAATCTACAAAGGTATTGATTTCTCAACTCACTTTGTTTTGAGTTGAATCTTGGTTCACCTATCTACTAGGCTTTGAAGTTCATGGGTTAAGTTTTGTTTTTGAGTGCATATAAACATGATTCCGCCTTTTAATTGTTAATTGCATGTTGTTGATGTTGCTCAAATGAACTTGTTTTTCACAAATCTTCCTTCAAGTGGTATCAAGAGCCTAAGTCTAGTAGTTGGTGAATCCTTTTGGGTTTTGTAGTTCATAGTCTGTGATTTGAATGTTGTAATTGTTACAAGCTTTATTCTTGCTTCTTTGAATGTAAATTTTGTTAGAAAATTTGCCATCTCAAATGTTGTAGATGTAGTTCATATGAGCATGAATTTTGGAGCTAAAATTTGGTGCCATGTTTTTGGGGAAATTCGGCCAAATCCAAAGGGTGGATTTTTGGGTTCTTATTTGACTTGTTAAAAGTGTTTTAAAGTGACTTTTGGAACCCCTATGTACCATAGTATGGTTGTATGTTATTTCCCTTAAGTTTGAGTGGTTTTGGTATGTTTTTGGGTGAAGAATGTTCATGGAGCTCTTATGGGTTTTCATGGATGTTCTTCATTGTTCTTGATATGTTCTTGCCAAGAACAAAAGGTTTGGTGTTTTGATTCAAAGTTTTTGATTTATTTTATAAAGTTTTTGTTTTGAAATATTTCTTATGTTTAAATATCTTAGATATTTGTTTTGAAAAATTAAAGAAATTTTAGTGGGTAGGTGTGTAATGATTTATTCCATATCACACACCCCACTTACAAAACTTTGAAATTTTTTATATACTTTGTTTCAAATGGCCGGCCACCCTACTCAATTAGGGTCCTTGTGGGGCTTTTATGCAATTACATAAAGTTTTGATACTTTTGTGTATTTGTACTTTGACCCAAAAGTTTACGTTTGTACGTAAAGGTCCAAAATCACTAAAAGGACAAATTGTTTTGCTCCTTTAATGAAGTCTTAGCTTTTGTGGAAATTTTTGGGTTCTAGTTGTAATTACATGAAGTAGTGGACTTTTGTGTTTTTACAAAGTGACCCCAAAAGTTTAAGTTTTTGCAAAATAGCCCAAAAGTTGAGGTTAATTGCACTATGGCCCAAACAAGTTGAGGTCATAGCATTTTGGCCCAAATTAGGTAGAGAACAAAATTGTTTTGTCTCTTTAAATGAGAATTGGATTTTCATTTCATTTAGCTCCATCTAAATCAATTCTATGGATACAAAAACCAAATGAAAATGTTGCATTCAAGTTTAATTAGTTAAAGCGTTAATTAATTAAAGAAATGGTGATTATGAACCTAAGCCTAAAATAATTGAGCTATGTGAAAGGCCGTTTCAAATTTGTTTGAACCATGGGAATGTGTAGATTAAATTTTGGTTGTAATTTGATATGATCAATTGTTGTAAAAGAGCATAAGCTCTTCTTTACTTTAAAGTAATTTGATTTGATCAATTGTTGTAAAAGAGCATAAGCTCTTATTTACTTTGAAGTACTACTTTCTTGTTTTATTCGATATGCATGAAATTGGAGTAGTTGGGTCCAACGCCCAATAAGACAACACGCCTTAATGTGATTAAACGCGTAACTAAAATCAATCTCTATCCCTAGACCGAGATTCAACACTAGGCTCGTGTTGAATCGAATCAAAGGTTCATAGTCATCCTAAGGCCCTAAGGCAACTATATAGTCCATCAATGAATGCAAACCTTATGTTAGTAGTATCATATACTCTTGCTTTAAAAACCGTTTTAAAAGCTTAGTGGGAGTATTATATACAACTAAATCAATCAAATGGACCAATAGTTGTAATAGGACCAAAATGTTTTAATTGGATTAAAATGTATGTTTATATGTGATGAGACCTAAAACCCTCAACAAACCATTATTAAGTTGATAAGCGAGAGATGCTTTGAATATCTCTTCGTAGGCCTTCCACCGTGGTGGCTCCAATCGTTTGTGACTCATGCACCGGCTTCACCCTATAATGGGGAAGTACAAAGTATGTGCTTACATCCAGGAGGAGTCCATAAACATATGATGAGGTGAGTGTAGACAACGAGTATGACCAACATGATACAATTCTGAGGTTGTGCTTGAACCTCTACATAAACTAAGCATGGTGGGAATAACTTAACTAAGTGCAATGGTGCCAACATGATATAATTCTGAGGCATTCATTCTCTAGAGGCCAAACTAGATGGGTAATTACAAGAGTTGTAAATGACTAAAGTGTTATTCTCTCATCATTATTTTTGCTAACCAAAATGATATAATTCTGAGGTGGGCTTGGTAATGATGAGTCTCCCATACCCTGCTAAGAGTTCAACAAAACTCTCGAATTTCGATGAGGGATATGGAATTTGCCAAAAATAGTGGGTGGTGCTATTTGATTTAAAGACCCGAATCAGATGGCTTAAAATCAATCAATTTATATTCGTTATGTATTTGTTTACCAATATATTTGCAAACGCTATCCAAAACTTGACAAAGAAAAACCGAACGCTTTAGTTTCCGAACTTGGTATCACAATCCCATAGATTGTCTTGAATGGATTGTAAAAGTATCTAAGTAGTCTCATCCTCACAATCTTCCTATTGATAATGTATCAATGGAAGAACATGTTAGATAAGTCTACCATGAAGAGGACAATGCAAACTCTAGTGCTTGTCTCTTTGTTACACGAACAAGGAACTTGAGAAGTAAGCACAAGGGCATGGACACTTTATGTACCATGATTCTTCACTTACAAATTGTTGTATGAAGAAATGAGAGTTGCCTTGAACAACTCTTGAAAGTTTGTTATTATGTTTAGAACATAATGGTTGGTTGACAAAAATAGTCCATTTATATGGACTTATGATGATTTTGAATCATTGAGTGTTGAAGTGTTAAACCACTTAACGAGACGGAAACTAGGCAAGGACTTCACCTTTGTGTCCCTATCCTAATGGTTCACTAAGTTTATTGTAAACTATATAGTGAACAATAACCGCACGCTCTCCAAATCGTTTGATGTGTATAACACATTTGAAATAAGTTTCAAGAGAGATAGTGGGAGTTTAGGGACCATGACTATTGTAGTCAAAAGGGAAGTCAAATGAAGAAGGCAAAATAACTCCAAGGGAACAAACTTTCTTTATGAAATGATGGACATTGGAAGGGGTATTTGCAAGAAATGTCTTGCAAGTGTCAAGAACACACCTTTCGAAGGTGTTGTAAAATGTTCTTGAATAATTCAAAACAGTTGGTTCTTCTACTTGAATGTGTGATTCTGTATTAGTAACTATGTTTTACAATTGTTGTAAAAGTGTGCTAATAAAAAGTAGAAGATTAATGAGAGAAGAGAAAGTACTTCACATTCGGAAAGTGAATAAAATATAGATCTCTGCGAAAGCGGATTGTACTTACTTCATATGAACTACCAAAGAAATTGGAAAATACTAAAGATTGTCTTTACATTCCAATTTTAAGGAACTTAAATCCGTCACTATAGTAGAGATGGATAAATGTTTTGTTTGACAAAACATTGTTCTTTATTAATCAATAATTAGATTATTGTAATTTAATTGGTTGTCTCTATAGTAGAGATGATGTGGTAGTTTAACTGTTTAGAATACGATGATGCTTAAAACCCAAAAGGTTGCAAGGGAGTGACTAATCCCAACTGAGTTGTGACACCTCTAAAACATAAATTACAAGTTGGTAATAGATGGATGCTTTGGATCGTTAGATCCGGATCCAATGCCTTCTTGTTAAAATTGTATAGAGGCGAAATGTTCGAATCTTTATTCTTTTTGGAAAGAAGAAAGAATCACAAAGTTGTTGAGATTAATTCACTTAGATGTTAGTGGTTCTTATCCACAACATAATACTACTCATGTTGTATGACATTCACCGAAGATCACTCTCGGTTGGACTATAGTTTATTTTGAATAAACACAAGTCCGAATACTTTGCAAAAGGTTTCAAAGAATTCAAGAAATGTGAGTTGATGAGTAAGACGTCTAAAGTATTTACCTCCTTGGATTTGATCCAAGGAAAGATAACACTTTAGATGAGTTTCCTTGAAAGATATCAAGGAAAATAGCATCATAAGATAATGAATTTCTCCATTAGGAGAAGAACGAACTTGAATAAAATTTAGTTCGTTGGATGTTATCTATTACCCATATATAGGATATATATACTTCTAAAAACAATATGATTGTCAATTAGAAGATCTTCCAAAATTTTCATAACTCCATAAGATGTAGTTGGAAAGAAAGACAAATCTTAAACATGTTAAGATTTGGGGTTGTGTGCTAATAAGCAATATTTGTTTGATATGATCAACAAAAATAACAACCTAGTTCCTACACCACAAGCTCCAAGGTAGTCGAGAAGGATTTATAAATCGTCTCAGTTGAATGGTTTGAACTTTATGACTATGTCATAGAGTTACACCTCTTAATTCGAAAGAAATAAGAATGAAAATCCTTATGACTACACTGAGTGTATATATATGATATATACTCAAGGAAATGGTAAAGTACCATTTGAATCGAAATAATGAAACCTTAATGGCTAATCGGTAGCTTAAGGTGACTACACTCAAAGAAAATGGTTGACTTTGAAGAAACCATCTTTGACATAGTCTTAGTTTCAATTAATTCGAAGATTGCTAGAAACAACTAAATGGTGATTCAATGTTTGGACATAATATGGGTTTCCGAAACCATTATCAAGATAGTCTTGATAATATATGTCTAAAACTAAGAATCACAAGACATATAAGTTGTAGAGATCCATCCATCATGAATCTCAGCAAGTTAGTGGGAGCTATAAGCATCTTATGAGAAAAAGGATCAAATCGTTTGATTTCTCATAAAGATGTAAATGAATCTTTTGTTTACTAGGTTTACAAAAGATTAGTGGGAGTTAATCATATTCCTAAATTTGAATATATATATATATATATATATATATATATATATATATATACATGATATATATTAATTTTGAAAATGAAAGGAATTCTTCATCGTTAAAGTTATGACTTTAAACATTCTATAATGATAGAATGTATATGGGAGACATAGTCTATATACATGGGATGGAAATCTATAATGATAGATTTCAAGATATAATTGGATTATATCAATCCATAAAATAGACAAGAGATGCTAGGAAGTTTCTCATATGATGATAAACTTCAATTAGAATGACAATTCTAGTGAGACTAGGAAGTTGTTCTTCTCAAAGGGAATGTACCCTTTGACTCCCAAAGAAATAATGCGTAAATAGAATCCTTTATGCATACGCAGAAAGGTGATTTATGTATTTCATATTGTATGAAAACATTGATATAAGTTGTACCTAGAACGGTACAAGATGATATCAGTGCAAGCCCAGGATCAGAACCATGGCAACTGTCAAGTGAATCCTTAGGTATTTAAAGAAATACTAAGGATTGATTCCTCAAGAATGAGGAAGAATTAGAGTAACGTAATGGAAGCGTAAATGTATTAGATTATGAATCTAATCCATCATAGAATATCTCTTCATTATGAATGAAGTGATAATGAGATATCTCTTTATTATGACTAAAGAGATATTTGGGTGGAAACATTAAAAGTAATGACTTTAATGTGTTCCATCATGTATGCAAAATATATTGCCATATAGAAGCTTACAACATTGTTGTTTGAATGGGAAAGTTCATTTATGAACTCTCCATGCGGTTCCAACCAGAAAGTGTATGACACTAATGGGGCGATAGCTCAAGCCAGGGAATCAAGGTCTCATCAAGGTCCGAACTCAAATGAGAGACTGAACCACATGATTGAGAAATCATGTATAATGGTGACGTCGTTATTCTCAAGGTTGCTTCTATGGATAACATATAGATATCCATTGTCTAGGCCTACTACTCAGCCATTTATGAAATGACTACAGAAGAGTTATCATCACTGATGACTAAGCTGATTGGCTCTAGTGCAAGTGGGAGATTGTTGGAAATGTGCCGTAAACCAATCATATGATGATACTTTATGGACATTTCACATGTTAAACTAATCTAGTTTAATATTAAGGGCAAACATTATTGTTTGAGCCGTCTCATATAAATGTTATATGCTTAAACGATAAGTCCAAGGAATATGTGATTGGAAGAATGCGATCTAAAGAAGTTAGATTCATGAGACCATTCTTTCGTTGACACATCCTAAACATTCCTGATCATAGGATTGTCAATTGGGCATTGACAGTCCGTTAAGATCAGTACGTGCTATGTCTTCTCTCAGGGAGAGTGACTAGTCTCGAGTCATTGGTGTGTGTGACATCAAGACAAGTACGTAGGTGCTCAATAGAGAATGAGTTCACTGAACACGATCAACGAAGAGTTCTCATATTCATGTCACATGAGAACTCATGGTTGGGATAATGCAAAGTAGTCCTTTGACCTGAGGCATCACAGCTGTCTTGTGGTTAGGTACTTGATCTTTGATTATGTCAAAGTCACTCTATCAGGGTGTCCACGGCATCGTCGGGGTTAAGCCACTTAGCCATGGAGGCAAGTGAATGCGCAACAAGGGATCTCTAACCTTCAAACTATTTGAGGGAGAATACTCTATGATATGATTTAGAATCTCTGGCCAGAGTATAAATGAGATGTTGGAATGCGTTCCAGATCACATTCAACGTAATCATATAAGTACAAGATTCACATTGGATAGTAGACATGAATAAACTATCAAACCAAACAATGTGGTCAAGAGTATTGTATTAGAGAAAGACCGTATTGCATTTGTAATCCTAAAACTGAATAGGTTCTCCACCTCTTCTGATTAGCTTGGGTAACCATGACATGCTGCTAGGCGTCAACCATGGTTTTTGGAAGCCCTAAACGTGTATAAACACTAAAGGGAGAATTGAAAGTAAGTTTCAATTCACAATCGATTTGAAAGAGTTTGAATCGCCCACTGCCTCGCTAAAAGGAACCTAATGGATCGTACACCGTGTAAGGTAGAGATTGAAGATTCAACGGAGATGAGTAAGAATAATTAAATGGTTTAATTATTTATGGCAAGGATTAATTAATATGTTAATTAATCAAACGAATAAGTTCGTTAAAAGACCTCGGGATAGTTTTGGACCTTAAGGCCCAATGGGCTTCGAACATCAAGTCCATTGACTTAAGTTGTATGACAACTTAATGAATAATGATTCACAAAGGCCCAAATAGCCCAATAAATCCCCTTAGGCCGGCCATGTTAGAGAAGGAGTGGTTTTGGACTTATTTACAAGTTTGCCACTCAAATGAATTAAGGAATAAGTATGACTTATAGCCAAAATTCATTAAGGGGTTATTTTTTTTGGGGAAAGGATGAGAACACAAGCTCTCCTTTCTCTCTAAAATTTCGGCCACCCTTGAGGAAAACATCTAGCAATCTTACTTCCTCAAGGTCACTCATTTCTTCTTCATTATGCCTTGGTGTGGAGACTTAGAGGTTCTCAATTTTGGGAACTTGGAGAAACCTTTTCATCCATCCAAATCCATGGATCTAAGATGCAAGGAATGAAGGCCCTCTCTTTGGGTGATTAGCCTTTGCTTATGCAAAGAGGAATCTACAAAGGTATTGATTTCTCAACTCACTTTGTTTTGAGTTGAGTCTTGGTTCACCTATCTACTAGGCTTTGAAGTTCATGGGTTAAGTTTTGTTTTTGAGTGCATATAAACATGATTCCGCCTTTTAATTGTTAATTGCATGTTGTTGATGTTGCTCAAATGAACTTGTTTTTCACAAATCTTCCTTCATGTTCATGCTATCGGGCTGCAAAAATATCAAGATAAACACCTTTGTTTTGGAAGAACTGGATTGCGTGATGATATGGATGAACTGGTTTGATGCAAAAAACTTCCACGTTAGATTCCTAAGCGCAACGGTAGGAGCGTGCTGATAACGTGTTGTAACCTATTTTATCTTACTAAGGGGAAGGGGACCGGCAGCAAGAAGAGAGAGAGAGAGAGAGAGAGAGAGAGAGAGAGAAGATGTTTTTGTAGAATCGTAAGGGAATGTGTGTGTTATTCCCTTCTACGTAGTGCCTTTATTTATAGTAATAAGAGGGAGAAGAAATCCTTCATAACTAGAATCAAATTTAATTTAGGATTTACACAATCACACTTAAAATAGGAAAATTCATAACAAATGTTATATTATTCTTTTTTAAAATTTCATTATATTCTTTTCCTTATTTCTTTTTTTTTTAAGACTGCCTATCCCACCCAAATATTATCCAAAACTCTTATATAAATAGGCACCTACTTAAGTAGATGTTTGAAATTGATTAATTTGATTGCTTGATTAAACCTGGTATGTGAGTTAAACTTGTTTATGACCATTATATATTTATATTTATAAAATATGTATTAAAAAATTAGGTCTTGCAAGACTTCATCTCACGCCTTGAGGCTTACGCCTAGCCAGGGCTATGCATCAAACATCTCACCCATGCCTACATCTTTTAAAACATTGATCTAACATCAACTAGATCCCAACACGTTACTTGGCTAGTACCTTACGTCTTTTATAGCCTTGGCCACAGACAACAAATTTGATCTGACTTCTGGCGTTATGTTTTCTAATAGGTTTTAACATTGACCATTGAAAAGTTTGCTCTATGCTATTAGCCCATTATTTTATTGTATTGTACAATACTCGGGTCCCAGTTCTATATTCTTACTGCACGATAATAAATGTTTGTTTTAAAAAAAAAAGGGTAAATTACAATTTCATACCTCAGGTTTGAGGTCTATTTCAATTCCTTACAATATCTTTAAAACATTTCACTTTCATACTTTAAGTACTATTTTATTTCAAAATAATACCTCCATTACATTTTCCATCCATTGATCCGTTAAATGTTGGTGTGATTGTCACATATATGCCACGTGGCAAATAAAATAAATTTTTAATTTTTTTTTTTTTTTAAACCTGAATTTTCTCAAAAAAAAAAAAAAGATTGAAACTCACATCTGCAAGGAGAAGAAAAAGAAGAGGGAGGAAGGGAGCTGGGTAGAGGTAGGGGGAGGGGGGACAAGAAGAGGGTCGCCGGGCCGGGGGAGGGGATGGGAGGAGGGTCGCGCGGGCCGAGGGGAAGGTGGGTTTTGGGCTCTTCTTTTTCTTCTTCTGGGTCGCTGGGGGCAGGGGGTGGGGTGGGGTGGGGTGGGGAGGGACAATTTTTTTTTTTTTTTTCTTTCTTCCTTCTCCTCCTCTTCTTCTTCTTCTTGCAGAAGGAAAATTCAAGTATTTTTAAAAAAATATTTTATTTGCCAAGTGACAAACATTTGGCAGCCATATGGCATATATGTGGCAGCCACGTTAGCATTTAACGGATCAATGAATGGAAAATGTAACGGAGATATTATTTTGAAATAAAATAGTACTTAAGTTATGAAAGTGAAATGTTTTAAAGATGTTATAAGGAATTGAAATAGACTTCAAATCTAAGGTATGAAAGTGTAATTTACCAAAAAAAAAAAAAAAACTATAACTTCCTCTGCTTTTCTTCTCTCCTCTGTCAGAGCACCACTTCTCTGCTCCGAGAAGTGTAGAGCACCTTCGCTGCTCCGTGAGAGTCACTTCTCTGTAAGTGTTTTCTTCTCTCCTTAGTGAAAGCGTTGTGAAGCGGTGATCTACAGTGCGTTGATCAGACAAGGATTTCCAATTTTGAATTTCGTGGATCTTTCTGGAAAGATAGAGGTTTGGATACTTAATATTAGTCGGTTTGGGGTTTGACTTTCAACTTACCCAGACCTAGTCAGAAAGCAGGTGTATTTGATGAGGTAGCAGTGCGACCACACCTAAATTCGCTCCACTTAGGTGCAGTTTGGGATTGAGGTGATTAAAAAAAAAGCTGATATGAAAAAAAGCTAGGAAGATTTTTGGTGTTTGGTAAACTTTGAAAAACAGCTTTATTTCAAAGTTGGGGATGAAAAAAAGCCTAAAACCTGAAGGTGATCAGAAGCTGCAAATAGCAGCTTCCAAAAACAGCTTATTTTCAAAAACACGGGTGAACAGTGTGCGTTTAATGAAATTTTCAATAACCCAAAATTGCCCTCCTTCAGCTCTCGCCTTCAACGCTCTCGCATACCTGAACCAGGAAAACACTCTCTCGTTCTCTCGTTCTCCAGGTTTCTCCAGTTCTCTCATTCTCCAGGTTCATTTGGTAAGCTTCTCTTGTAAAAATTTGTTATTTATTTGTTTGGATTTTTCAATTTGGGGATGGGAGATTGAGAGGGAAAGAGGGGTGGGAAGAGCAAAGGGATGAGGGTATGGGTGTCGGGAAAAACAATTGGGGATGGAGGGTGAGGAAAAAATTAATTGGGGAAGGTGATATGGTTTGTGGAAAAAACGAGTCGATCCGGGAAAAATTCTCTTGGAAAAAATTCATGTCCACGGCGACATGAAGCAAGTCCCGTCGGAGGTGATCGAGTCGATCCGGAAAAACAAGGTGTGCTTGAAGGGCGGGCTGAAGACTCCGATGGGCGGCGGCGTGAGCTCGCTCAACGTGCAGCTAAGAAAAGAGCTCGACCTGTACGCTTCGCTAGTAAACTGCTTCAACCTACCCAGCCTCCCCACCCGCCACGAGAACGTGGACATTGTCGAGAGAACACCGAGGGCAAATACGCCGGGCTCGAGCACGAGGTCGTCCCTGGCGTCGTTGAGAGCCTCAAGGTAATCAAAAACCCAAAATTCAATCTTTAGCTCTGCAATTTTGTGAAAATTGGGAATTGATTGTGAATGTGTTAAGTGATCACCAAGTTCTGCTCGGAGCAAATTGCCAAGTACGCTTTCGAGTATGCCTATTTGAACAACAGGAAGAAGGTGACTGCTGTGCACAAAGCCAACATTATGAAGCTAGCTGATGGGTTGTTCTTGGAGTCCTGCAGAGAGGTTGCTACAAAGTACCCAAGTATTAATTACAATGAAATCATTGTGGACAATTGCTGTATGCAAATTATTTCGTAGCCCGAGCAATTTGATGTGATGGTAATGCACTTCAGCTGAGAATTCTGTTTTGTGAATATGGTTTTTATATGTGGAGTGTGGATCTGTTCGTGGCATGGTTAAAGTTTTATTTTTAGTTAATGCATTGGAATAGACTTGCTGCCTAGATGGGGCGGCTGCCAAGTAATTTAATTTTCATCTCACCCTGTTCTATTTACCTTTTAGGCTTTAGCAAAGACATCTTGAACTTGGGTTGATTTGATTTTAAGCAAAGTTCAGGTTTCTTGCAATGATGATCTGGGACTAGTTTCTTGGAATGATGATCTGGGACTAGGAATTATTGGAAATACTTGGTTGACTGGATTGTGATGAATTTGCAATTATTGGTATTCGCCTTTAAATATACTTTGGCTGTTGAAATGATGCCAATGTGAAAAGTTTCGAGCTTTGGAGTTTCTGTGATTTGAATTGTGAATTTGTGAGATGTATCTATGATTTGAATTGTGAAAACCATTTCTAATGTTTGGTTAAGAAGTGGTTCTATTCGTATCTTCTTATATGCTTCAGATCGGGTTTGACCGGTAATACAAAGGCTGGATATAAGATGAAATATTAGGTGCTTGTGACATGTCAGAATCGTCTGTTAAGAATCTTGCAAAGGCTCATACGCCAACTGATGATGCAAATTAGACATTCTCTTTTACTATTAGTTTTGGTTTGAAGAAATTATGTATTTTAAGTGGAGAATTACTTCATAGCTTGGGCTTGTCAACCTTATTGGTGCCTAAAAAGTCAAGACTAGCCAGCATTGAGCTACACTTTGGTATTGTGCTATTGTGATGACCTATGAAGAAGTAAAAGAGTAAATGGAAAAGAGTTTGAGAGTTGAAAACCTGTGAGTAACATCAAAACATTGACTGAGTTTTTCGAGTCTGATGTCTATGTGGAGTTGATGTGGTAGGTCGAGAAGTAAGCATAGAAAGATAGTAATCTGGGACTCGGTATTGAATCTAGGACTTGGTATTTGCCCTTGTAATCTGGGTTCCAAATGGGAAGTATCCTTTCCACAAAATGGTAAGACTGTTCATGTGGCACTTCCTAGACCCCACACTAGCAAAATACTCTGTTTATTAGATCATCTTGCATTTGAGAAAACGTATTGATCTGGGCCCAACCCTCAGCTTCGGATGCTTTATGCTTACTCTTCATTTCAGCCAAAAGACCTATCTATGTTGTTGAGCTAAAAATGAGTTGTCTATTGAAATTTAAAGTGGATGTTTTCAACAAGTTGAAGGATCACATGAGATAGAGGCATTAAGAAATAGAATAGCAACAAGTTTGATGAATGCATCTAATCAGACTACTTTCAAGTACATTAACAATATTCTACTAATGAATCCTAGCTATTGAGTTTAAAATATTTCAATTGAAGTAATTTGTCATACTAATTAATATTTAAGATAAAGTTTATAAATATTTTTCTTCTAAAAATACAATATATTTAGTAATTCACTTTTATTTGTTAAGAAAATAAAATTAATACCCTTTTTGGTCATTTCACACAGTCACAGCTGTTTTACATAAAAGTTTACCAAACACTATCATACTACTTTTTTTTTCCAAAAGCACTTTTACAAAAAAGTTTACCAAACACTTTGCTGCTTTATTTCACAGCCGCTTATTCTCACAGCACAGCCGCTTATTCTCACAGCAGCTTTTTTTCAAAGCACAGCAATACCAAACAAGCCCTTAGTCAATTAAATAGGTAAGTACCTCTTTTAGTATATCTAATAGCCTGAAAGGTTCCTTCTGCTATCAGTATTCTCTGCATTTACTGAAGTCGGTGTGGTTCACCCACCCATATATTTCTCAATTAGAAGTCGGTATGACGCGAAACGAATTCAGATATTTTCCACCTCCAATTTTATGGTCTCTTTTGCTGGTTAAGAAGCTGCTTAGTTTTAGTGCCGTGGTAAACAAAACTCTTAGCAGTAAGTCTCGTGTTCAACTGAAGAGGGCTGTCCATTTCTTTTTCTTGCTTTTTGTTGGTCAAGTGGTGTTTAGATCAGGGGCTCAGTTGGAATCTATGGCGGAACAGGCGATTGAAGAATTGGTGGTCCACCTTGATAAATCCATGGATCTGTCGACCATGGAACAAGGGATTGAGTTGGTTGGGGAGGTTTTGGTCAATCGGAATCTCAACAAGTGGGGCGTTCGGTTTATGCTCAGGTTATCATGGCAGGAATTTGGGGATGTTGAGATAAAATGGGTAAAGGATACCTTGTACATAATAAAAGTTCATGATCAAAGCACTGCAGACAAGATCCTCAAACAGGTTCCTTGGGCAGTTATGAAGCAGAATTTTTCGGTCAAAAGATGGTCCAAGGAATTGGCTTTGGAGGAAATTGATTTGGCAATGGTTCCTTTCTGGGTTCAGATATGGGGAGTACCACCATGCCTAACGTCAGAAGCTAATGTTCGACGTCTCTCGCAGGAGATTGGTCAGTATGTTGAATTTGAGGACCCAGCGAAAGCTCGTGGATTCTTACGAGTAGTGCGGATAATTGTTGACACCCGTAACCCATTACTCCCTGGTTGTTGGCTGCCAGGAAGGCAAGGAAACTTGGGTGGAGTTTAGATATGAACGGTTATTTTCTGCTATAGATGCGGAAGAATTGAAAACTCTATAACTGAATGTTCCTTCGAGCAGACAACAGGTGGGGCAGCGGGATTTGGAGAGTGGACTAAAGCGGCTCCAATTCGAGAGGAGCTAGACCACCCCAGGCCACTAATCATTGGTAGGAGGGAGAGACGACATGCTGGTACGGTTTGAAGAAGCATGAGGACTGAAAATTTATCCTCTTCTTCGGTGGAAGGTCTAGGGATCAATAGAGCAGAATGTTGAGTTTGCTGCAGCGAAAACAGCAGCTTGCTGCTGGTGTAAATCACAGGAAGTAAACCACAATTAAACAGAAATTATAAGGGTAAAAAGACACCAGAATTTTGTGGCAAAAAAAACCCTCCGATGTGAAGGAAAAACCACAGGACAAAGTCCAAAATACTTCCACAATTGAAATGGGATTACAAGCACCAATCTCTCTAAACTTTAGAGACTGACTGACTCAAGAACACTCACAAACTCTTGGATGAACCCACTATTTTTCTGTTACTCACCATCTCTGTAGAAGAGCTACATGTTAAAACATATAAATATTCATAATCAACTCCCTTCTAGAAAACTACGGAAGGGGATAGACAAAGCAATCAATATTGGGCTGCTTTACATTTACTCAGTTCTTGAAACTAGGAAGACCTTTCTTTGTCCAAGGATTTTGCTTCTTAGACAAATGCACATTAAAGATGGGCATTAGATTTCATGAGGAGGGAATTCTAACAATCTCCCCCTTCCCGACTCATGTTGAAGAAACGACTGCTTTGCATTTACTCAGTTCTTGAAACTGGAAAGACTTTCCTTTGTCCAAGGATTTTGCTTCTTAGACAAATGCACATTAAAGATGGGCATTTGATTTCATGAGGAGGGAATTCTAACAATCTCCTCCTTCCCGACTCATGTCTAAGAAACGTAGACCTCCTGATGTTGTGCACTGCTCATGTTTTCCTTTAGGAAGAGCCTTCGTCAACATGTCAGACTTCTTGTCGTTGGTATGAACTTTGTCTAGCTGCAACAATTTTTTTCCAGCACATCTGGAATCCAATGATACCTGCTATCAATGTGTTTAGACTTGTAGTGAAAGCACGGATTCTTATTGAAATGGATTGCACTCTGATTGTCGCAGTAGATGACACACTTTTTCTGATGTAGACCAAGTTCTTTGAAATATCTCTTCAACCATAACATCTCCTTGCAACATTCAGTAATGGCAATGTACCCTGCCTCTATAGTAGACAAGGCCACACATTTTTGCAATTTAGATTGCCAAGACATCGCTCCCCCTGCAAAAGTAAATAAATAGCCTGAAGTTGATCTTTTCGTGTCTCTATCTCCCGCCATATCTGCATCTGTGAAGCCTTCGAGAATAGGCTTATTATTTCCAAAACACAAACATAACTTTGCAGTACCTCTAAGGTACCTTAGAATCCATTTAACTGTTGCCCAATGCTCCTTCCCATGATTTGCAAGAAACCTGCTCACCACTCCTACCGCATAGGCAAGGTCTGGCCTAGTGCAAACCATTGCATACATTAAACTTCCTACGGTTGAAGCATAGGGAATTTTATTCATTTCTTTCATTTCTTCCTTTGTTGAAGGGCATTGACTGTTGCTTGGCTTGAAGTGAGCAGTAAATGAACAGCTTACAGACTTAGCTTTGTCCATGTTGAACCTTTCAAGTACTTTCTCAATATATCTTTCTTAAGACAACCACAATTTGCCTTTTTTCCTATCTTAAGAGATTTGCATCCCAAGAATTTGTTTCGCAGGTCCCAAATCCTTCATATCAAAGGATTTGCTTAACTTCTTCTTTAGCATGTCAATCTTATCAGCATCCGAACCAACAATTAACATATCGTCCATATATAGAAGTAACTAGAAATTTATACCTGTGCGTTGCTGCGGGATTGAAAATTATATGAAATATTTTATAACTTCAATTTTCATAAACAATGTTTGAGTGAAAAACAGAGATTTATGAATGGCAATGCAATTTATATGTAAATTTATCATGAATGGAACAAATTCAGATACTAAAAGAAAGATCTATTTTTTCAAAGTGTAAAGCAGAAGATAATTGCTTATTCAAAAAATTGGACTAATGATAACTGCATAATTGACAAATGCAGTATTGAGAGTATACAGTCAAATAAAGCTCGCTACATGCTAAACAAGGTTGAAAAACATTATTAGCTTTTTTAATTGTTTATATGCAATGAATGTAAAGCTTGGATACCAGAGTTGTTCGTAGCTTGAGGTGTTTCCAAAGGAGGAAAATTTGACATTTTGTTGTAACAAATTCCGAAGCATGTCTTGTACAGTTGTGAATACAATTGCAAAAGATAATAAAGACAGTTAGCCAATGATTAAAAAAAATGCATAAAAAGTTCAAAACTTAGTTTTGTGAGAGAGAGAGAGAGATAGAGAGAGAGAGCGGTGAAGTCACCTTATAACTGGAGTTCAAATGTATTTTTTTTTCCTATTATTGAGGAGGTAATTTGACGTTTTGAAATCAAATATATAAATAAAGTTTAATCAAAATTTAGTATGAAATGTTAATTAGAAATGTGTTAAAATGGAAGTAAAAAAGATTGAAACTTGCTTAATGTGATGTGTACAATTTTACCATCTGTTTGTGAAAAATATACTGCTCTGACATGCCATATGTTGATCTTGCCTTCTTAGAAGTGATATTAGTCATTGATTGCCAGGTAGCTGAAATCTGTACAATATTTTATAAATTATGGGACAAATTATTATGTCAAAGTTGTGTGCTAAAAAATAATTTATACTTCTATATTGACGCAACTTATGATTTTAATTTGCATATACCTTGGTGGGATCATTCTGTATATGAGTTTCTTATTCATCATACATGTTGTTGGTACCATACTTAACCAATCCCGAAACTACCGAGCACCGATCAACGTCATACCTTCAAGGACCCACTGGGGTTCATGTTGAGGCACCCTTGCCAAAGCATTAGAGTTTCCCTCCAACCAAGAGGCCAATCACAGAGCGACACATTTCAACATCAGAATAAAGCTCATAGAGTCCCACATCGACCGTAGACAAAAGCTAAAGACTCACCTCAACTATAAAAGGAGAGCATTCTCCTACAATTGATCCCTAATGTCATTATTGTACTTAAACTAATCATTAGAACCCATTAATGATAATTATGCTTAAACTTATGCATTTGTGTAAACCCTTCATTATTAATGAGAACACCTCTACTCCGTGGACGTAGCCAGACTTAGGGCGAACCACGTACATCTTGTGTTTGCTTCCCTATCTTTACCTCTTTACACATCAACATCCTTAGGTGGCCGGAGCAACCAAGCGAAGCTCACAAACTTGACACTTTCTGTTGTACCAAAGTCCTCGCTGATTTTGTGCATCAACATTTGGCGCCGTTTGTGGGAAATCGACACTTATTCCTACTCTCTTAAGCTTTATCAAGCTATTTTCCATCGTTTGTACACTCTTCTTTGACCAGACATCCTTCTCCAACATAGGGAGCGAAGGAAGCCACAGCACAAAAAATGACTCCCCTTATGCCTATTGTGAGGCAACGGAGGAAGGAAAGACAAAAGTTTGCTCTTCAAGCTAAAGTCCAATAATTGGAGGTTCAGAACAACAAGATAGCAATGAAGAATGAAATCCTCTAGAAGCAGTATAAGAAGCTCTTTGGAATGCTTCATGAGGCTAGGTATACTCAATCACATGAGCCCATTGCCCCTATGGACGCCAACCATCACCTAGCTACCCCCCCAACGTGGAGGGTCACCAGTTTTCAACATGGACATTCCTCAGGAAGAGCAAGCTACTCATTAATATGTTGATTAACGTGAGACTTCTCTCAATCCAACTGCTTCGACCCGAAGCAAGAGAAGTGAAGGAAGGCACCTCCTTACAGAGGGAGCAGAAGGATCAAAGGCTATTTATCGCGACTGTCGAGACTTCTTGAGGCAACGTCGAGAGAACCCTATCCACATAAGCTCAAAGATCAACGACCCAAGGGTTATTGAAAGACTCGGTCCTCTACCGTAGCCCAGGTGAGCTACCAATCCAAGGAAGGAGTGACAAGTCCCAGAGGAATATGAAGGTATAGGGGACTCGGAAGTCTTTCGACAGACACGCCCTAGAAGTCAATATGGTGAGTCTAAGGAAAAACCACGATCAAGCTTCCCTACTACCAAGAGGTGATGGAAACTTACACAGGAAGGCTCCTGTAATACACGACTCCACCCAAGACCCCCTTGTCCTACAACTCATTAAGGAAATAAACAAGTTGAAGACCAAACGCGAGGTCGAGATACCAGATTGGAATCAACCAAGGCCCAACCCTTTTACAAGAAGGATCCTTGACACACCCCTCCAAGCAAAGACAAAGCAGAAGCTCGGCTTACAACTATATACTGGAAGGGAGGATCCAATTGAATACCTTAACCTCTTTTGAGTCCACCATGGTATATCGGATGCATACTGATGAAGAACGATGTTTTCTCTTCCCTTCCACCCTTTCTGGTGTAGCTCTGAACTGGTATTGCCATCTTCTACCTGAGACGGTAGATTCTTTTGAGGAGCTAAAAAAACTATTTGTTTCTCAACACATCTTCCAAACCGATCACCTGCACTCTGCAGATGACTTGTACAATATTCGCCAAAAGCCAGACGAATCATTACGTGAGTATGCTAGCCGCTTCAGCCATGAATATTCTCGTTGCACTAAGGCAGATGACAAGACTGCCCTCAATGCCTTCACGACGGGCTTATGTGTGTGTTTCTTCAAATACATGATCAATGCCAACACTTAGAAGACTTACTCTGAGGTGATGGCACAAGCCTACAACCATGCATCTGCTGAAGCAAGGACATATCAGGGGAAACCCTATATGGCTATCCCCTATCAACAAGTAGGGAATAGAAGCCAGATCCAGCCAAGTGAAAAAACCTCAACCTTCCAGATGACTGTTGCATCTCCCCTTGTTTTACCTAGCGCATCACCGGGACAACAAAGAACTTTAATCCTCAAAAGTCTCATTTTAATAAGAAGAGTAGAGGGCATTATCGCAACAACCAAGGGTATCGTACAATAATGCCCGCCCTCAGGCAGTCAATGCAATGGACCAATCGCATGTCAAGACAGGCCCTACCCCAAGGTATGAGACATACACACCTTTGAATGCCACCTGCGCAGTAATTTACTCCAGTATAGCTCATTTGATACCGAAGCGAAAACCAAGGCAGCCAGATTATAAGTCCACGAAGAACACGGGCATGTTTTGTTACTACCATGAGTATAATGACCATAATAGCAAAAATGTGTCACCATCCATGACCATATCGAGGCTTTGGCACGCGAAGGGAAAATTGATTAATTCCTCCTTCACCCCCTAAGGACAACCGTAACCAACGCCAGATGAACGTGATATATTCTAACAGCGTTGGCACACCCCTCTCTGAATCTTTCAACAGGGCCATGAAAAACAGTGAACGAACTTTGAGGTCTGGCCACCAAGTATTTCATGTGGAAGACATTAGGAGAGGCAAGTATCAAAAGCCTAATTGGGATCCAATATGTTTCTACCTTGAGGAGGAAAGAAGCATCGTCTACCTTCACAACAACCCATTAATTGTGGAGGCTCACATAGCCAACTTTGATATACAACGAATCCTTGTAGACACAGGTGCTTCGGTCAATATCATGTTCGCCGAAGCTTTCAAGGCAATTAATGTAGCTGAACACTTGCTCGACCCCTCAGTTACTCCCTTGATAAGCTTTTCTGGTGATATCGTGCAACCTTTGGGGAGCATACACTTACTACTTACCATTGGTACATGTCTTTACACAGCTACTATTACCATTAATTTCCTTGTGGTTGACTGCCCAACAACATACAATGTCATCTTTAAAAGCTTAGGCATCAACGATCTTAAGGCCATAGTATCTACACATGTTGCTGATGAAGTTTCCAACACCTTATAGTAATGGTTACATCAGAGGAGATCAACTTAGTGCACGATCATGCTACAACACTTCAGTCAAGTAACAACACTTGCATGTGCCCAAAGAAACCTTCTATATACATGACCAGGTCATGAAAACCAGCCCAGATGAAGCCAACTCGGCTCTTTGTAATGGCAATGGTCAACTTGACGATCCACGAGATGACTCTTTCACCCAACAAGCACAGCCTGCTAAAGAATTGGAGAAGGTCTCTATCTCAAAAGACTATCCAGATCACATTGTGAAGATTGGCACCACCTAGTCACCACCTCTTCGGTTGGCATTAATCTTCTTTTTGCAAGAGAACACTGAGGTATTTGCTTGGTCATACGAGGACATGTCGGGTATCTCTCCTGATATCATATGTCATCGCTTAAGCATTGATCCCAAGACCAAGCCAGTGAGATGAAAATAAAGATCTTATGATGATGAACGATACGAGGCAATGAAGGCAGAAGTTGAAAAACTCAAAGACATAAGCTTCATCCGTGAAGTCAATTACCCAATGTGTGTAGCAATTGTTGTCCTTGTTAAGAAAAATTCAACCAAGGAAAGCCTCCTGCTCCAAAATACCTTGTGGAGAATGTGTGTTGACTACACTGACCTTAACAAATGATGCCCTAAGGATAGGTTTCCCCTCCCGCTCATTGATAGACTTATCGACTCAACGGCAGGGTGTGAACTCTTGAGCTTCATAGATGCTTACTCAGGATATAACCAAATCCTCATGTACCCTCCCGACCAAGAACACACCGCCTTTACTACTGACAGGGGACTATATTGCTATAAAGTCATACCCTTCAGCTAGGCTTGGCAATTCCTGACATGACTCGATAACCCAACACGACACGACAAGACATGAAATTAACAGGTGTTCGGGTCGATACGATAACGAATCGGGTCGTTATCGAGTAACCCGATACGCACCTATTAAGATAACGGGTTGATTTGGGTATACACGTGGGTAACACGATACACGAAAAGCAGAATATTATTTTTATAATTTTATAACCCTAAAAAAATACTGTAATAATTATATACATTAATTTAACAATTTTATACCCCTAAAAATTATAATAAATATATATATATATATACATATATTAAATTAACTATAAAGTCTATAATAATTATAATAATTATATATACTATAATAATTATACCCCCAAAATATTAACTATCTATAATAATTATATATATATATATATATATATTAAATTTTGAATTAAATTTTATAAAAGCTATAATAATTATTAATTAATATGCATGATGCATTGATGCATATGCATTGCATCCATTGATTAATTTGATTTGATTTCATTCCATTCCTGCCGTCATTTTTGAAGAAAAATGGAGGGAAAATGAAAATGATAAGAAAAGTTGAAAATGAAATGAAAAAGTGAGGGAATTAGGGAAAGATGTTGGAGGAAAAAGTGAAAATGATAAGAAAAAGTTGAAAAGAAAACAAAAAAAAGAGGGAAAAATGAAAATTAATAGAAGTGGTGAGAATTTTTTTTTTTTTTTTTAAGTTATTTGACTTTTTATCACACATATGACATATCTCACTATTTTTATAATGACATACGTGATGTACTATTCCGTGTACCAGTCAATTATACGTACAAAATAAATAGATTTAAATCTATATATATATATATACACACACATACATACACACTACACACACCATTGGAACTTGATTGATGGGATACAAATTCTCCGAAACTAATTTCTACGATCCCAACCGTCAAACTTGTTTGTATATGCTTTGAGATCACATCAACAAAAAATCGCAAAAAACAAACATTTAGAGATCAAGTAACGGGACAAAACTTTTCGACGGTTATAAACGAAAAATCGCGATTTACAATTATTTTAACTTCGATTTTGATGATTTTTTATAGCTACTCCTTGACCCTATATGAATACCATGAATGAATTCGATCTTCAATTTAAAATATTTACACAAATAAATACCACAAAATCTTATGTTATACTTTGATGAAAGTATAAATAAACTCTAAGAAGTGTTAGTTAATCTATTGTTTTTATGGGATACGAATTCTCTTAAACTAATTTCAACGATCCAGCCGTCAAACTTGTTTGTATATACTTTGAGATCACATCAGCAAAAAACCACAAAAAACAAACACTCAGATATCAAGTAACGGGACAAAGCTTTTCGACGGTTATAAACAAAAAATCACGATTTAACGGTTATTTTAACACCAATTTTGATGATTTTTTACAACTACACTCCTTGACCGTATATGAATACAATGAATGAATTCGATCTTCAATTTAAAATATTTACACAAGTGTATACCACAAAATCTTATGTCATACTTAATGAAAGTATAAATAAACTCTAAGTCTTAGTCAATCTATCGTTTTGATGGGATACGAATTCTCCAAAACTAATTTCAACGATCCAAACCATCAAACTTGTTTGTATATGCTTGGAAATCACATTAACAAAAAATCACAAAAAACAAACATTTAGAGATCAAGTAACGAAACAAAGCTTTTCGACGGTTATAAACGAAAAATCACGATTTAACGGTTATTTTAACTCCGATTTTGATGATTTTTTACAGCTAAACTCCTTGACCCTATATGAATATAAAGAATGAATTTGATACTCAATTTAAAATATTTACACTAGTAGATGTGGATATCACAAAATCTAATGTTATATACTTAATAAAAGTATGAATCAACTATAATATTAATAATTATATACATTAATTTAACAATTTTCTTTCTTAGTGGCAAATGGAGCGTTTTCATTATCCGAAACTTTCTCAGTTAGCACGAGATGTGTTAACAATTCTCATTTCAACTGTTGCATCAGAATCTGCATTTAGTGTTGGGGGTAGAGTACTAGATCAGTATCGTAGTTCATTGTTACTAGAAATAGTTCAAGCTTTGTTGTGCACACGAGATTCGCTATTTGGAAAAGAAGGTAATATATTTTTATATGGTATGGTATTATTATTTTGGTAAATTTCTCATAATTTGAATGATTTTTAATGTTTGGTTTTTCTATACTTTATACGGAAGAGAGTTCTGACGTGGAAAACCTTACTGAAAACATCTTCAACATAACTCTTGAAGGCAATAAATCAAGCCAAAGTTCCAATACAATTTCATGATGATTGATGTAAATTGAAGATTTTGTAAATGGAGATGTAAACTTTTGAGAACAAAAACTCTTTATCCTTGCACATTTAATACGTGTAATAGATTAGTAGTTTATGTATTATTTTTTATTAGGTTCTTATTTTCGAGTGTAAATATAGTACTTAAACGACAAATGTTTTATGTTTTGAAGTAATATTTATGTGGCAATGTGTGGTATGCGCAAATTTTAAAAAAATATTTTTTTTTAACGGGTCATAACGGGTCGGGTCACTTTACTCATTGGGTAAAGTGACATGACTTGTTAAGGATCCGTTAAGATAACAGGTGTTACACGAAAACAACATAAACACGACAGACACAACCCGTTTGCCAGGCCTACCTTCGGCCTCAATAATGCAGGTGCGACTTATCACAGATTAGTCAATTCAATGTTCGCCGAATAGATTGACAAGAGCATGGAAGTTTATGTTGATGATATGATAGTCAAGAGTCAAAACGCTGACTAACACATCATTGACCTGTCTAAAACCTTCACTATCCTAAGGAGGTACCAAATGAGGTTAAACCCCAATAAATGTGCTTTCGTCATGGGCTCAGGCAAATTTTTGGGCTTCATGATTAGTCAACGAGGCATTAAAGATAATCCTGAGAAGATCAAGGCAATTCTTGACATGAAGGAAGCAGTAACTTCAAAAGACATCCAGTGCCTTACTTGTAAGGTGGTAGCCTTGACCAAGTTCATTTCTAAAGCGACAAATGGATGTGCTCCTTTCTTCAAAGCACTTGGGGGAAGTAAGAAGTGCATTACATGGACTAATGAATGTGCCGAGGCATTCAGAAACCTCAAGGAGTACATGAGTAAACCCCTTTACTCTCCAAACCTAAAGTTCGTGACATTCTCATTATCTATTTATCTGTATCGATTTCAGCAGTTCGATTCTCATTCAAAAAGATGGTAATGTTGAGCGACCCGTATACTACGTTAGTAAAGCCTTACAAGATACAGAGACAAGGTACTCTAACATTGAAAAATTGGCACTAGCATTGATCATGTCTGCTCGAAAACTCCACCCTTACTTCCAAGCACATTCCAGCATTGTGCTTACCAATCACCCCTTTCAACAAGTACTTCAAAGTCCTAACACTTCAGGACGAATGATCAAGTGAGCGATAACATTGAGGGAGTTTGACATCTCTTACCAAACAAAGCCAGCTAAGAAGGGTCAGGCAGTTGCAAATTTCATCTCCGAATTCACATATCCTATTGACATTTCACCTATACATGAGGCGTTGGCTTCATTACCCTCGGAAGCTCAGAAAGTAAAACCAACCTTTTCAATATGGACTCTGTATGTTGATGGTTCATCCAACCAACAAGGTTGTGGAGCAGGACTGGTCCTTACTACGCCCGACAAAGTTGCAATGGAGTATGCTTTTCGCTTCAAATTCAAGGCATCAAACAATGAGGCCAAGTATGAAGCCCTCCTGGCAGGCTTACGTTTGGCCAAACACCTTGGAATTAAACAACTTGACATCTTTAGTGACTCTCAGTTGGTGGTCAACCAAATCACAAATAACTTTGATGCTAAGGATAACTCCATGGCAGCGTATCTTGCATAAGCACAACTCTTGCTCAAGCACTTTCACTACTAGATCACACAAGTCCTTCAAGCAGCAAATAGTCATGCAGACGCCTTGGCTCGCCTCGCCTCAACAGTGGAAAACGAGATTGGAAGAAACATTCATGTCAAGTTGTTGGCAACACCAAGCACCATAGCCATGGAAGTGTGCAACTTACAACAAGGGGATGGTTGAATTACCCCAATTTATAAATTCCTTGCTCATGGCACCCTCCCAGATGATAAAGTCCAAGCTAAGCAAATTCGATACAAGTCTACCTGCTACCTGATCATCAATGACCAACTGAGGGGGAAATGGTTCTTCGAGAGATACATGAGGGAGTCTGCGGAGATCATGCTGGATCTCGGTCCCTAGCACACAGGGCTTTTCGCCAGGGATATTATTGGCCAACACTTCACCAAGATGCCATCAAAATATCTCGCTCATGTGACAAGTGTCAATGCTACACAATTATTCCTCACACCCCCTCATCCTGAGCCTCTCACTTCTATGATCAACCCTTCGCCCTTCACCTAGTGAGGACTTGATTTGATCGGCCCAAGGCCTGCGAGGAGGGGCAAGGTCCATTATGCAATTGTTACAGTTGACTACTTCACAAAATGGACTGAAGTAAAACCCTTGGCAACCATTACTGAGGCAAAGATAGAAGATTTCGTTTGGAAGAACATCCTTTGCCGATTCAGCATTCCCAATGCAATTGTCATAGACATCGGGCAACAGTTTGACAACAAGAAGTTCAAAATTTTATGTTCTAAATTCAACATCAACTTATGTTTCACCTCCCCAGCTCATCCTCGAGCTAATGGACAACTTGAGGTAATTAACAAGATAATCAAGCGCACCTTGAAGACTAGCTTGGACAAGGCTAAAGGTTTATGGCTAGAACTTGTACCCCAGGTTCTTTGGTCATACCGAACTTCGTATTGAACTTCAACAGGAGAAACTCCATTCTCACTTGCCTTTGGTACATAGGCGGTTGTCCTAATTAAGCTCGAGCAAGCAACATATCGAGTTAAGAACTCAAGCAAAGTGAAAATGATAAACAACTTACCCTTAACTTAGAGCTTGTCGAGGAACATAAAGACCAGGCTCACTTGAGGAACATCGTTTACAAGCATCGCGTCTCTAACTACTATGACTTTAAGGTCAAACATCGTTATTGAAAAGTGGGGAACTAGGTATTGAAGAAAAGACTGCTCTATGACAGAGTCTCGAGCGAAGGCACACTCAACCCAAACTAGGATAAACCATTTGAAGTTATCGGCATCAGTCGTTCTGGCTGTTACAAACTCAGAAGTTCCGGTGGCAAGACCCTTGGCCATCCATGGAATGCTGATCACCTAAAGTACTATTACAAGTAGACTCACATTGTACAAGTGTTAAATTATAGCCATTCGACATATTTTGTAAGGAAGGCCATCTGGCATGAAGTTAATAAAGAGATGATTCAGACAACTTCGTCCCAACTCTTTTACATTCCTAGCACTGGAACACTTGGTTTATGATGACCTACCTTTAGACTCTAACTCAGAGTGTTAACATGCATACTTTGACACAAAGTCAGTGAAACTAAGTGTTACAACCAACATGGTTCACATATTCAAAGCATTCCTTCATGCATAGCAAAACATTCATAAGCATCACTCATCTCAATCAACATAAACATCATACATTTCAACACATTCATACATAAACCAACTGAGCTTCGAAAAGGTCAACATACTTTGTGTCATTCGGCACTTGCTACAATGTGCCTCGACACCTTGCCCTTATTCTCACCAACTAGGTGATGAAGGAACTCACCTTCATATCACCAACCATGTGATGAAAGGTGCAACCTGTACTCTAATATCATTCGGCAACTTGCCACTCTTATCACCAACTAGTTAATGAAGAAACTCACCTTCATATCACCAACCAGGCGATGAAGAGTGCAACTAACATTATTAATAAACATTTTTGCCTTAGCAACTCACCATTCTTCCCACTAACTAGGTGAGAAGTGGTACAACTCGTACATGTGAACTCTTAGCATTACAAATAATAAAAAACCCTCAAGCCTTACAGCTCAAAATAGGGATAAGTAAGCTTAGCTCAACCCAACTAAGGAAGTATTTATGCCCAACAAGGGTTATAGATACCAACAAAGTCTTATTGCAAGCCAACAAAGGCTTCTGTGCATGGTATACAAAGATCAAGCTCTTCAGTACTCTTGCACTTGCTCCAGACATTTCCCTTCTGTAACAATGCAAACACTGCAACTCGTTGAAGCCTTCCACACTCTTGAAGCAAAATCTATTTATGTACTTTTCAAAAATGCTTCAACCGAAAGCTTTAAAAAAAAAATTCAAAAAACCTTCCACTCTTCTTTAAGAGTGGAAGTAAAATTTATTTATTAGCTTCAAATAAAAAATAAAAAATAAAAAATAAAAAAGCTTCAACCAAAAAGCTTTAACAAAAAATTCAAAAAACCTTCCACATTCTTCTTCAAGAGTGTGGAAGAAAAATCTATTTATGTGGTTCAAAAAGCTTCAACCGAAAGCTTTAACAAAAAAATTCAAAAAACCCTCCACACTCTTCTTCAAGAGTGTGGAAGCAAAATTTATTTATGAGCTTCAAAAATAAAAAACAAAAAAACAAAAAACACTTCAACTAAAAAGCATTAACAAAAAATTCAAAAAACCTTCCACACTCTTCTTCAAGAGTGTGGAAGCAAAATCTATTTATGTGGTTCAAAAAGCTTCAACCGAAAGCTTTAAAATTCAAAAAGTCTTCAAGAGTGTGCAAGCAAAATCTTTTTATGTGGTTCAAAAAAACTTCAACCGAAGGCTTAAACCCATAAAAATAAAAAAAATCAAAAAATAAAATAAAAAAAATCAAAAAGCCTTCCACACTTGAAGAAGAGTGGAAACAAAATCTATTTATGTGATTCAAAAAACTTCAACCGAAAGCTTTAACAAAAAACTAAAAAAGCATTCCACACTCTTGAAGTGTGGAAGCAAAATGTACTTATGTACTCTTCAAAAAAGCTTCAACTGAAAACTTTAACAAAAAAATTCAAAAAGTCTTCCACACTCTTGATTCTTCCACACTCTTCTTCAAGAGTGTGGAAGCAAAATCTATTTATGTGCTTCAAAAAAGTTTCACCTACAGAACTTCAACATACAAACTTAACCGACAAAGCTTCAACATAAAAGCTTCACCTACAAAGCTTCAACATACAAGCTTCACCTACAAAGCTTCAACTTAAACGCTTCACCTACAAAGCTTCAACATACAAGCTTCACCTACAAAGCTTCAACTTACAAGTTTCCCCTACAAAGCTCCAACCTAAAAGCTTCACCTACAAAGCCTCACCTACAAAGTTTCAACCACAATGCTTCATCTACAAAGCTTCAACCACAATGCTTCACCTACAAAGTTTTACCTACAAAGCTTCAACTTACAAGCTTTACCTACAAAGCTCCAACCTAAAAGCTTCACCTACAAAGCTTCACCTACAAAGTTCAACAAAAAAGTTCCACCTACAAAGCTTCAACCATTCAAGCTATGTATCCATAGGAAAAAGCTTCAACCATTCCAGAATATCAAGGCACCTCCTTCAGCAACCCTCCTCGCCCAAAGACTTGGGGGGCTCCTACTATGTGCAACTACACTTCAGTACTTAGAAGTTTCGTGATTACTCAGTGACTTGGATTCTGCAAGTCCCCAACCGAAAAGCTTTCCTCACTCAGGAACTTAGGGGAGCACTGTTTGTACCATACTTGACCAATCCTGAAACTACCGAGCACCACTCAACATTATACCTTCAAGAACCCACTGAGGGGTTCATGCTGAGGCACCCCTGCCAAAGCATTAGAGTTTCCCTCCAACCAAAAGACAAATCACAATGTGACACATGTCAACGTCATAATAAAATTCATATAGTCTCACATCGACCACGGATAAAAGCTAAAGACTCTCCTCAACTATAAAAGGAGAGCATTCTCCTACAATTGATCCCTAATGTCATTTTTGTACTTAAACTAATCATTAGAACCCACTAATGATAATTATGCTTAAACTTATGTATTTGTGTAAACCCTTTACTATTAATGAAAACTCTTCTACTCCGTGGACGTAGCCAGACTTAGGGCGAACCACGTACATCTTGTGTTTGCTTCTCTATCTCTATCTCTTTACACATCATCATCACTAGGTGACCGGAGCAACCGAGCGAAGGTCACAAACTTTAACACTTTCTGTTGTACCAAAGCTCTCACTGATTTTGTGCATCAACACATGTTATGCCTGATTCCAAGTTTTGCAGAAAGTCAAAAGAAATGATACATAAAATTACTATTGAACTGATGTGGTGATAAACTAAGATCTGAGATAAACACGTATTATAGGTGGCAGAAACCAAAACAAACCCAATAGCATTACTATTATATCATCATTTTGAAACATCAATTTTTAAAAATTAAACCCGAATGATAGATACGAATTTAAGCAGCATTCATACATTGAGAAAGTTGAATAAATCATTACAAAGAGAGAGAGAGAGAGAGAGAGAGAGAGAGAGAGAGAGAGAGAGAGAGTATTACTGTTTTCCCCTGAGCTATAAACCGGGCCAGATCAATTGAAGACATTGTAAATTATTTTGTACGTCGCTTGGGACACAAATATCTGTTAAAAAAGCAAAAATTAATTACATCTGTTAAGTCACTAAGAACTATAAATACGTGTGTAAGGTTTTGTAGCATAGAATTTTAAACTGTTACGGCAATTTTATCAAAGTTACAGATTATGTCATTCTTATGTTTGAGTGTTATCTTAAGAACTTGTTTGACATGAGATTGTTCAATTATAAATAATATTTTTTTTACATGTTTTTAATTCACACCATTAATACTTATCTTCTTGCTTTTTAAAATGTAGAGAAGCTACAAACTTATAATTATACAGTGAATCTGTCTAGACTGTACATAATTAGAGGACCCTAATGATAGAAACACAATTTATACATAAATTGGGAAGATATCACAATTCTAAAGTGCATATAAAAGCACTTTACCAAATCGGTGAATTTCTTAACCATATTTTTTTTAAAGCAGAACCATTTTTCATGTATTCTGTGATGTGTAAATGTGGTCAGCAAGTACTGACATTCACATGACAATATTACATCTTAATTCATTTGAATTTTAATAGACTATTAGTTAATTGAAGATATAGTTGTATCAATGCAACAGAAGGACTTCACCTACCTCAAAAATAGTTGCCCAAAAGCATGTAAAGTTTTTAATACATTTGTGCATATATTTAACACTATACAGAAAAACATGCTTTCAAACTAATTTCCAAATGTCAGAACCCAATTTTACAAATTAACTTCATCTGTTTATTAGCTACAGTATTTGAATGAGAAGATTCATGTATGATTTTATATCAATCAGGGAAAGCATCCACGGAAGAATTGTATAGCTAGAGTAGACAATCTAACCTACGATTTTTGAAATACAGAGTAGGATAAATTTGCTATATGGAGATCCCACAACAGAACCGGGGAGGCATTAAGGATTAGTTTTCATTAATAGAATTCCAACTATTTGCAGACATTTTCAATATAATCCTTTTTGGTTGGTTAGTCAGATCAATTAGGGATTAAATTTAACTAAAATGGTGACACATTTTAACTAAAATGATAACAAAATTCAATATCCTTCACTTTGAATTGGAGATTAAGTAAAAAACAATTACCCACACATCATCTACATATTCATAATTATGCATTAAGTAGAAATTCGAAAAGCAAAAATTAAATCACTTACATGGCATCTCTTCAACAAGAATGGCATTTCCGCAAAACCCAGAATAATATTAATCAGAGAGTAACACTGAAAATGAATAAAAATTGAAATTTTCATACCTTTAAGTTTCAAGGTTTTTACTCTGGAGTCCAGGAAAAACCCAGATTAGATTCTAAATGGGTTTATCAAAAATAATAATTTAATCAGAAATTAACATTGAAAATAAATTAAAAAAACACAAAAAATTTTGAAATTTTCGTACCTAAAGTTTATGGGCTTTTACTGTGAACCCAATTGAGAACTAAGGGCACAAATTGCGGGAGGAAGCAAGGGTTTCTTTTTCCCAATAAAAAGAACTTCAAAACACCCCAAACGATCCCAAATTCTCAAAGCTGTTCAAAGAAACTTACCATGAAATCACAGGCACTTTAAAAATCCTCTTCATATCTGCACCAAAAATAACGGAAAAAAGTGCAATTAGCCCAAAAAAAAAAAAAGATCAGTAGATACAAACAAAGAAAATCAAGTATCGGAGAGAAAGAAATGAAAAGCGAAAGAAAATTTCAGAAACAACGGTAGAGGCGTAGAAAAAGGAAGAAACAAAAAGAAAGCATTCGTGGATGAACAACGCGTGAAATCTTTGGAAAACAAATGGAAGCAACTGGAACTACACGTGTTGACACTAAAAGGGCAGCGAAGCAAAAATGAAAACGGATGACAAACACGTGGACTGAAAGGGTAAAATGATTAAAAAAAATCAGAACATGAAAGGAATAAGGGTATTTCCGGCCGCAAAGTGTTGGTGGAAGGATAAAATGGTCCAAAAAAATCATAACACAAAAGGATAGAAGGGCATTTCCTCCCGTGCACTGTTAATGAACAGCATTTTTTCCAACCGGCTTTTAGCATAGGTATAATATAATGAAATCCTTGTTGGAAGATTTTTGAATGAACACACAATGATTATTGAGGAAATGAAATCTTTTCTCATATCTCAAGATAATAATTTTACAGAGTATATATAACAACTCCTAACTCAAGTTACCACAGAGTAAAAGTAAAAGAATTATTACTACAGTAACTCTAGCTAACTTTTGACTCTCTATTATTCTCTTCAATGATCAGAAGTTGTCTTCTTGAACCCATTATCAACCATGAAGGACTCAAATTTCTTGTACCATTGTCTCGGAGCATGTTTAAGTCCATATAGACTATTTTTCAACTTGCAGACCATATGCTCATTCCCTTTGATTTTAAAACCTTCCGACTGCTCCATATAAATATCTTTATGCAAATCACCACATAGAAAGGTTGTTTTGACATCTAATTGCTCAATCTCCAAATTCATGCTTACTGCCAATCCCAGAACAACATGAATTAAAGTCATTTTCACAACCAGCGAGAATATCTCATCAAAATCAATGCCTTTCTTCTGTGCATACCATTTCACAACCAATCTCGCTTTGTACCTTGGTTTTCAGTTTCCAATTTCATTTAGCTTCAAAACCCATTTGTTTGGAAGAACTTTCTTTCCCTTTGGTTTTTCCACCAAATTACACGTATGATTCTTATGCAAGGAATTCGTCTCTTCTTGCATAGCTTTCAACCATTCTTCTTTGTGAACATCAAACTGCAATTCTTGGAAGCATTTAGGTTCGCCACTATCTATAAGTAGGACATATTCGTGCGGCGAATATTTCACGGATGGTACACGTTGTCTGTTGGACCTTCTTAACTCCATATCTTGTTCACGCATGGGTTGTTCTTCTTGACTCTCCTCAGTATTAGAATCTATCGGTGCATTTCTTGGCCATTGTGATCTTCATCTGTAATTTCTAGTTCAGCTCCCCCTTCAACATCGTGAGTTACAACAGGAGAAATTGGATCAAAATCAATCAGACTATCAAAATAAGGCTAATCACATTTTACATTCTTCTTAAAATCTTCAATTATTTGGTCTTCAAAGAAAACCACATCTCGACTTCGAACCACTTTCTTGCTTACAGGATCCCACAATCTGTCGCCAAATTTTTCATCTCCATAACCCAAGAATACACATTGCTTGGCCTTATCATCAAGCTTTGATCTCTCCTCCCTAGGTATATGCACAGATGCTTTGCAACCGAATGTCTTCAAGTGTCCATATGAGACATCTTTCTTACTCCATACCTTCTCTGGAACATCTCCATTTAAGGGTGATGAAGGAGACAAATTAGTCAAATAACATGATGTTTTCATTGCCTCCCCCCAAAAAGTTTTGGGCAATTTCGCACGAGACAACAAACATCTTATTTTTTCCACAATGGTGCAATTCATCCTTTCCGCAACACCATTGTGTTGTGGATTTCTCGGAACAGATTGCTCAGGTCTAATGCCATGCATTTTACAATACTCACCAAATGGTCCCAAGTACTCACCGCCATTGTTGGTTCGAATGCATTTTAGTTTCACTTATGTCTCTCTTTCCACCATAGCATGAAAGCTTTTAAATGTTGACAACACCTGGTCTTTTGTTTTTAAAGCATATGCCCAAACTTTTCTTGAATGATCATGACAAAATAAGAAGCACCACCCAAGGATTTAACTTTCAGTGGCCCACACACATCCAAATAAACCATGTCTAAAATATTTGATTTTCTTTCATGATTTCTTTGAAAGGAAACTCTATGTTGCTTGCTAATTAAACAATGAATGCAGTTGTTTATGTGCGTACCTTTAATTTCAGGGAGGATTTCTTTCTTTGCAAGAATCTGCAAACCCTTCTCACTCATATGACCCAGTCACTTATGCCATAGATCGATCGAAACATCATTTTCCATGCATTCAACTACCCCTTCCATAGTTGAGCATGGGTTCTGTACAGAGTGCAGCATTTTCTTCCTCTTGCAATTACGAGGATCCCTTTTTAAGCTTCTATCTCCCATTTGAAAACTTATTCTTGTATTCGGCATCATCCAACTTTCCGACGGAAATTAAATTTAGGCGTAGGTCTGGCACATGTCTAACCTCCTTGAGCATGAGTTTGCTGCCACGATCGGTTTCTAGAATCACTTCACCAATCCCTACAATTTTTTATGTATCCTTATTTCCTATATTCACTAAGCCAAAATCATCAGCCTTATATGATGAAAAGAATGCCTTGTTCAAAGTAGCATGAAAAGAGGATCCAGAGTCTACTGTCCAAATGGTATCTTCATAAGACATATTCAAGCATGATTTTTCACACTCCGAGAGAACAATAAATCACCATCTGAAGATATAGCAACAATATCTTTCTTTTCTTGTTTTTCTTCATTTTTCTTCTCCTTTTTGAGTTTTCTGCATTCTTTTCTGTAGTGACCTTTTAGACCACAATAATGACATACAACATCCTTTCTTGGCCTTGATTTGCTTCTTGACCTCCCATAAGACTGAGGATAAGCACTTGTATTTTTATTTTTCCTCTTCTTTTCTACAACCAAAGCTTCTACGTAGGAACAATATGTGGATTTTCTTCTCGTTTCTTCACTCAGCAAACTAGCAGTGACTTGATTCATGGATAGGACTCCATCTGAAGCAAAGTTGATCATAGAAATGACCAAGGTTTTGAAGGAAGATTTGTGAAAAACATGTTCATTTAAGCAACATCAATAGCATGCAATTAACAATTAAAGGCGGAATCATGCTTGTATGCAGTTAAAACAAAACATTTACCCATGAAATTCAAAGCCTAGTAGATAGGTGAACCAAGACTCAACTCAAAACAAAGTGAGTTGAGAAATCAATACCTTTGTAGATTCCTCTTTGCATAAGCAAAGGCTAATCACCCAAAGAGAGGGCCTTCATTCCTTGCATCTTAGATCCATGGATTTGGATGGATGAAAAGGTTTCTCCAAGTTCCCAAAATTGAGAACCTCTAATGATTCATCACCAAGGCATAATGAAGAAGAAATGAGTGACCTTGGAGGAGTTTAATTGCTAGATGATCCCTCCAAGGTGGCCTAAATTTTAGAGAGAAATGAGAGCTTGTGTTCTCATCCTTTCCCCAAAAATTACCATATGTAAATTTTAGGCTATAAAGTCCTTTATATAGTCCCTTCAAATAAGTGACCTAATGGACCAAATGCCCTATTCTTCTAACATGGCAAGCCTATAGGGTTTATTGGGCTTTCAAGCCCTTTGTTTATTCAAGTTGTCATACAACTTGAGTTAATGGGCTTGACATTCAAATCTCATTGGGCCTTGCGGCCCAAAACTAACCCGAGGTCTTTAACGAACTTATTCGTTTGATTAATTAACATATTAATTAATCCTAGCCTTAGATAAATAATTAAACCATTTAATTATTCTTACTCATCTCCGTTGTTTCTTCAAACTCTACCTTACTCGGTGAACGATCCATTAGGTTCCTTTTAGCGAGGTAGTGGGCGATTAAAACTCTTTCTAATCGATTGTGAATTGAAACTTACTTTCAATTCTCCCGTTAGTGATAATACACTTTTAGGGCTTCCACAAACCATGGTTGACGCCTAGCAGCATGTCATGGTTACCCAAGCTAATCAGAAGAGGTGGAGAACCTATTCAGTTTTAGGATTACAAATGCAATACGGTCTTTCTCTAATACAATACTCTTGACCACATTGTTTGGTTTGATAGTTTATTCATGTCTACTATCCAATGTAAGTCTTGTGCTTATATGATTACCTTGAATGTGATTTGGAACACATTCCTAAATCTCATTCATACTTTGGCCAAAGATTCTTAATCATATCATAGAGTATTCTCCCTCAAACAGTTTGAAGGTTAGAGATCCCTTGTTGCGCATTCACTTGCCTCCATGGCTAAGTGGCTTAACCCCAACGATGCCATGGACACCCTCCTGATGGAGTGACTTTGACATAATCAAAGATTAAGGACCTAACCACAAGACAACTGTGATGCCTCAGGTTAAAAGACTACTTTGCATTATCCCAACCATGAGTTCTCATGTGACATGAATATGAGAACTCCTCGTTGATCGTGTTCAGTGAACTCATTCTCTATTGAGCACCTACATGCTTGTCTTGATGTCACACACACCAATGACTCGAGACTAGTCACTCTCCCTGAGAGAAGACATAGCACGTACTGATCTTAACGGACTGTCAATGCCCAATTGACAATCCTATGATCAGGAACGTTTAGGATGTGTCAACGAAAGAATGGTCTCATGAATCTAACTTCTTTAGATCGCATTCTTCCAATCACATATTCCTTGGACTTATCGTTTAAGCATATAACATTTATATGAGACGGCTCAAACAATAATGTTTGCCCTTAATATTAAACTAGATTAGTTTAACATGTGAAATGTCCATAAAGTATCATCATATGATTGGTTTTAGGGCACATTTCCAACAGGTTTCCCAACAGTCTGGAAGAGAACTAAGAAGCGGGAGAGCTTGTAGTTCGTCATCCAACACCATATTCATTGAAGAGAGCTGATTGACGATGTTTTGCATCTCGCTCAAGTGTTCATTACGGAGATGCCTTCTTTGAACTTTAAATTGACAAGTTTTTTCATCAAAAAAACTTTGTTCCCTGCTATCTTTCTTTCGTATAAGTTTTCAAGCTTCTTCCACAACGAAAGTGTGTTAGTCTCCTTTGAAACGTGGTGATACACACTATCATTAAGCCATTGCATGATAACTCCAATTGTTCTTCGGTTTTGTTTCTTCCATTCCTCATCGGACAATTTTCCAGCTTGTCACCTTCAATTGGACCGAACATATCCTTGCAATACAGTAAGTCCTCCATTTTTTACTTCCAAATAATGTAGTTTCTTCCATTTAGTCCAATGTTTTAAAAGGCACGCTTCAGGGCGCACCTAAGCGCCCTGTGAGGCTGGGCTTGAGGGTTGCCGCCTCTGTTTTGAGGGAGTGGGTGGAACGCGCCTCAGGGGATTTTTTTTTTTTTTTTTTCAACTCCTAAACCCAACTTTTGGATTTTAATTACCTTATACCTCTTCCTTGCACTATCATCTCTCTGCCTTTTTTTTTTTTTTCCTGATTTTAATTTTTTTTTATATAATGGATGTGTGTGTTGTCTGCGTGCATTGTTATATGTGTGCTCATTGTGCTTTTCATCCTCTATATATATATATATATATATATATGTGTGTGTGTGTGTGTGTGTGTGTGTGTGTGTGTGTGTATTTATAATATATGTGTGTACCCAGAGTGATTATTGATTAATAATCTTTTTTTTTAATATAATATATGTGTACACTTAGTGTCCCTTGAGGCTTCGCCTCAGGCCTCACGGCTAGGCTGGGTTATCTCTCGGACGCCTCGCCCACGCCTCACGTTTTTAATACATTGATTTAGGCTCACCATTCGACTTGTGTTAACATCCATGATCTCTAAAGCAACCCGGCTTTGATGCCAATTGTTGAGTTTGCTGCAGTGAAAAGTGAACAAAAAGACACTAGAATTTTGTGGAAAAAAAAACCCCTCCGATGTGAAGGGAAAAACCACAAGACAAAGTCCAAAATACTTCCACTATTGAAATGGGATTACAAGCACCAATCTCTCTAAACTTTAGAGGCTAACTGACTCAAGAACACTTACAAACTCTTGGATGAACTCACTATTTTTTTGTTACTCACCCTCTCTGTAGGTTAAAACATACAAATATTCATAATCAACGCCCTTCGAGAAAACTATGGAAGGGGATAGACAAAGCAATCAATATTGGGCTCCTAAACATTTACTTAGTTCTTGAAACTGGAAAGACCTTTCTTTGTCCAAGGATTTTGCTTCTTAGACAGATGCACATTAAAGATCGGCATTTAATTTCATGAGGAGGGAATTATAACATAGAATGTAGTAGTCATGTGGATATGGGGACCCTGGAAACTGCACAACAGACTAGAAGGGGTTGGAGGAGAGGCCAGAGGATTAATACTCAGACAGTGGACTTTGAGGAAACACAGCTCACGAGAGAGGGTCATCACTACTTAACTTGATATGCTTTGTTAGAAAGTCGTCATGAGGGTTCGTCACAGACACACTCTAGCACCATGCGTCAGCATCCAGGTGGATCGTCTTCTGTGGTAATTGAGGAGATTCCAGAGGAGCTTCCACAGGACAAAGATGCAGTTCTAAATATTGGTGGGGGGAATGCAGGTAGTTCATTGAAGTGGGGTGTGGAACCATCTCATATGGAGACTCATCAATCATCTCAAAAAATAAGTAAAAGTCTAGAGGGCACATAAGAATGGAAAAGATGAATGGTAGTTAAATTAAAGGAAATGAGTATTAGGGAAAGGTGTCTGATGTTGGAAAAACTTTATATGCTGAAGAAGAACTGATGGAAATTTCGGAAGATTATCAGGTGATATGGGAGGTTTTGGTGGAAGAATCAAAGGTTGAGAAGTCCAAACTTATGGCGCGGAAAAGGGACAAGAACTCTCAAGGTGGCGGTGGCTGGCCTGAAATAGCCGCCTGATCACCATGACATCCTTATTTTGGAACTGCCGTGGTCTTGGGTCGAACATAGTAGTTCGGGCCTTATATGGGCTTATCAGAAAATATCGACCATCTATAATTTTTCTGTTGGAAACTAAGATGAAGAATCATATAATAGACGGGCTTCGCAAAAGAATAGGTTTTTCTGGTGGATTTAATGTGCCTTCTGTTGGTAGGGCCGGTGGTCTTAGCCTTTGGTGGGGTGATACACTGGAGGTAAACATCATTTTTTCATCACAACATTTTATCGATGCACGAGCTCAGAAAGTAGGAGATACTAGGTACGTAAGTGTGACGGGTGTCTATGGCACTTCTTATAGGGAGGAAAAGGAAGAATTTTGGAACTGGATGAATTTTCATTTTCAGCGTTCAGATGATCCGTGGTTATGCGGGAGAGACTTCAATGAATTCATTTGGGAGTTTGAGAAATCTGAAAGGGCAGCGGTTCTCTACAACCAACCCTGATACTTAGCCAACTTTATGGAAGCAACGAAACTCATGGATCTTGAGTTTAGTGGACCATGGTTCACTTGGTAAGGGACTAGGAATGGGGAACTGGTGGAGGAGAGGCTTGATAGTGGGCTTCGTAATCAACAATGGCTGATTAATTAGCCCCATACAATAGTGATTCATGCTCCGGTTGTGGGTTCAGATCATTGTCCGATAGTTATCCATAGTGAATTGACTCAGCGAAAAGTGAAGCAAAGATTCCGATTTAAAGCCTTTGGGACTCAAGAAGAGGAATGTCAGAAGATTGTTGAATCCTACTAGCATCGAGTTTGCACGAGAGATCCTAAAAGTAGATGGCAGAAACGACTCAACGATTGTAAATCTCGGATCATCAAATAGAGTAAAGGTAAGTTTCATTTGCGAAATAAGGAGATTGATGATCTAATGAATCAACTGAGGGAACTGCAAATAAATTAGTGACCAAATGCGATGGTAATTCAAGGGAAAACCATACTTCTTGACAGACTTCGGGAACAGAAAGAGATTTTTTGGAAGCAACGTTCTCGGGTTAAATGGCTCCGTGAAGGTGATGCCAACACGACTTTCTTCCATCAGTCTGCATTACAAAGGAGAAGGAGGAATAAAGTTGAGGCCATAAAGCGGGATGATGGAGGTTGGGAGGATAACTTAGTCCATGTACATCAGTTGTTCGATGAGTATTTTATCCAGTTATTTACTTCGTCTAGGCAAAGGGATTTAGGGCAGGTTTTCGAGTGTGTTACTTAGGTGGTCACTGAGGAAATGAATCAAGAGTTGATGATGGCGATCACGGACGATGAAATCAGAGAGGCTGCTCAGCAACTGGGCGCTTAAAGGTCCCGCGTTTGGATAGTTTTTCAGGCATTTTTTACCACTCTTTCTGGGATTGTCTGGTCACAGAGGTTAATGAGCTTATCAGGTTTTTGATGTCTGGTGATGTGTGTCCTAGGCAGCTTAATGGCATTCATATTGTTTTAATTCCAAAAGTTCAGAATCCAGAGTCCGTCTCTTAATTCCACCCTATTAGTTTGTGCAATTTTTCTTATAAAGTACTATCGAAAGTTTTAACTAATAGATTGAAGCCTTTCATTCTGAGTCTTATTTCTCCCATGCAAAATGCTTTTGTTGGGGGACGTCAAATCTAGGACAACATTGGAATCACACATGAGCTTTTCCACTTCCTCAAGCTTCACAAGGAAAAATTTCAATTTGAACTTGGTATTAAGCTTGATATGCAAAAAGCTTATGATCGTGTGGGATGGGATTTTCTGGATGCGGTAATGGAAAAGATAGGATTCCACCCAGGCTAACGTAAACTTCTTATGGGATGTGTGAGTTCGGTTAACATTGCTGTGATCCTGAATGGTCAGTCTGAAACAAATTTGTTCCTTCACAAGGCTTAAGGCAGGGTGACCAGCTTTCTTTGTATTTGTTGCTGCTAGTTAGTGATGTGTTATCAAAGATGATTAGTCGGGCTACTGATAATAAACAATTGCAGAGGGTTAAGATGAATGCTTATGGCCCGTCCATTTCCCATCTTTTTTTTATTGATGACACTTTAATTTTTTTAAAGGCTGATCAGACCAATTGCAGAAATTTAGGGCGTTTAATTCAGTCTTATTGCTTGGCCTCGGGTCAGGTGGTGAATCTTCAGAAATCGTGTCTTTTTTTTCAGTGCCAATACCCCACAAGCTGTGAGGATGAGTTAAGGAATATTCTCGGCATCCCTGTCGTCTCTAATCCTGGGACTTACTTGGGAATTCCAACTATCTGGGGCCATTCCAAATGTTGTAGTCTTGCGTATGTGAAAGGTTGATTGATGGGGAAACTTCAATAGTGGAAGCAGTGCACTCTCTCTCAGGCTACACTACAACAAATTGGTCCTTTAGCGAGAAACATTTTAGCGAAAACATTATCTTTCATGCTGTAGAGTTGCTTTCGGCGAGGAAAATTTTGAGTTCTCGCAAAAAATGAGCTCATTTGGTCTCCTTACATCTCTAAGAAACAGCGAGGAAAAAATTATTTCGACACGAAAATTGTTTTGTTGCTGTAGATAATGCTAGCGAGGAAAAATTGTTCTTCTCGCGCTAGGTTTAGCGGGAATTATATTCCCTTCCTGCCAAAATATTAGAGAGGAAATTATTGTTTTTCTCGCTAAACAAAATTTTTAGCAAGGAAAATAGGTTCTCGCTATAGCATTCCCACTATAATTTTTCAAAAGTTTCAAATATACTAAAACAAAACAGTTCAACGTCAATTCTATCACGGGCATATATAGCTTGTGGTAAAAACTATTCAATTACCACGGCCAAGTTTAACTCGTGGTAGATATAACATTAATCCACCACAGTCAAATTTTGGCCTGTTGTTAAAAGCGAATAATCTACAACGGACATTTATATCCGTGATAAAATATTATAATTACCACGAGATATGCTCGTAGTGGTTACTTCAAACTACCACACCGTCTTTTGTGAATTCACCATACCTTTGCCCCGTGGTGGATGTTTTTATCTTCATAATTGAAAACATTTGGAGGGCTGCCAAAATTTTGGCATGGCGCCCCAAATTTTTAAGCTATATGGTTCACATGTGTCGTTGGAATCAATTATTTACAAAGGGTGATTAGTTGTTCATCGTACTCTTATAGAGTTGAGGAGTGTAAAAATCATTAAAATTTGAGTTAAAATAATCATTAAATCGTTAGTTTACATTTATAACTGTCGAAAGCTTTCGTCCCTTAACTAATATTTGAATATCCGTTTTTTGAGATTTTTTACGTATGCGATATTGGAGCATATAAAAACAAGTGTGATGGTTAGATCATTGAAACTAGTTTTGTACAATGTGTATCCTTTCAAAACAATAGATTCAACAAACACTTGGAATTTATTTTATACCTCCATTAAGTAGAACATAATAAGTTGTGGTATCTAATAGTGCAAATATTTTAAATTGAAGATCAAATTCGTTCATAATACTCTTATAAGGTTGAGAAGTGTATTTGTAAAAAATCATCAAAATTGAAGTTAAAATAACTGTTAAATCGTTAGTTTTCGTTTATAACCGTCGAAATGTTTCGTCCCGTTACCTAATATATGAATGTCAGTTTTTTGCGATTTTTTACGTATGCGATCTTGGGGCATATACAAACAAGTTTGACAATTTGATCGTTAAAACTAGTTTTGTAAAATGTGTATCCCTTCTAAATGATAGATTCAACAAACCTTTGGAGTTTATTTTATACTTCCATTAAGTAGAACATAATAATTTATGGTATCCACTAGTGCAAATATTTTAAATTGAAGATCGAATTCGTTTATCGTACTCTTATAAGGTTGAGGAGTGTATTTGTAAAAAATCATCCAAATCAAAGTTAAAATAACCGTTAAATCGTTCATTTTTGTTTATAACCGTTGAAAGGTTTTGTCCTGTTACCTAATATCTGAATGCCAATTTTTTGCAATTTTTTACGTATGCAGTGTTAGAGTATATACAAACAAGTTTGATGGTTAGATCGTTGAAATTTTTTTTCATAGAATGTATATCCCGTTAAAATGATAGATTCAAATAGAGTCCTACGGTTTGACAAAAAAAACAAAAAGAATCATTAATAATTAAAAAAAATGGAGGAGGCGGGAGACAAAAATTTTGGAGGGTGCCAAAATTTTGGCATGGCGCCGAATAACTTAACTCTCTATTTTTCCAAAGAGAGCGCTCAGGCCCGTTTATAGCTCTCTCCCCTCCTTTTCATCTCTCTCGCAACTCTGCCTTTCCTCTCCAGAAACAAAACCCTAACCTCCACCCTTCATTTCGTTCTCAAAATCTCAGAGTTGCATTCATCAAAATCTTCTTAATTTCTCTTTATATGTGCCTTCATCCAAAATTTCCACACGCCTCCACCTCTGCAAACCCTAGCCCAATTCCACCTGTTTGAAATCAGAAGCAAACCCGGCGAGTTGTGAACACGTCCTCCCCTCCTCTGCAACAACAAACCCCACAAAATTCACTAATCTGAACTTAACACCAGAAGGGAAAACCATGGGTTCGTCTGCTACACACCACAGCCGCGCCAAATTGCACACCCAAGTCTGCGGCTTCTTCTGTAAGGTAAAAATCCCAAGACTTCCTTAACATCACATAATTCAAATGGTTCCATTGATAACACTGTTGGGTCTAATTCGGTTTCGGATGCTAACGATGTTCAAAAAGTGAAGAAAGACGGAGATCAGGTTGTTGGATCAAATGAGGGTATTAAGGATACGAAGAGCAATCCAAGTAAGCAAGTCGGTATGAAAGAATCTGATAATGTGGCAAATAGTATTGTAGGATCGAGCAAGGGATCCAAATTAGAGGGCGAGGACAAGAAACAGAAGCAGAGTGATGGGCAACCAGTTGGTTGCGTGTTTTACATTTTTTATAGTTAAGTTTGTTATGTTTTGCATTGATCATACTTGACTTATTGTGGGTTATCATTTTTTAGATTCTCACCATCTTTCACTTTTAGTTAAGAACATGGCCAAAGGCCCTCTCTTGGTTGCCATCGTAGCTCCTGATTTTGTGTGACTGGACGAAACAAAAATTCAACTTGAAGAGAAGGAAAACAGAAAGGTAAGTGTAAAGAACACTAAAGAGTTGTTTGATCACAAATTTTTTTTTTTTTAATAATTTCTTAATCGAAGCTAGTATATTTATCCTGTGATGCAAATTCTTCATATCGTCCTGTTTGACTTTAGACTATGATGTCTAATACTTGTATAAATAAATTGTGCGATTGCTTTTGCAAAATAGTTGAAAGGGGATCCCTAGGGCTATAGAAAATCAATTTCTTGTTTCCTTTAACAAAAATGCAGCCTAATGTTAATATTCATCATCACATCACACCTGATTGATAATGCTTCCCTGCTTGAAGGACTTCATAGAAGATTCAGCTTGTCCTTGTATTCTAATTGGCAAATGAGATTTTTTCCGTCGGGACACTTGGTTCCTTTGATAAATAGTGTGTCATAAGTTCTTAAACTTCCAGATGCATACAGCTACTATAAATTGGCTGAATCTTTACACGTATACCCCACGTAGGTAGTATGTCTATCCAAAAGGTACCTTGTAGTACCTTGAAGGACCTAATCACAAACAGTTTCTGGAAGGAGCCTAAGAATTCTTCAAACTTTGCCTACACAAACTTCCTAAAACAAAAACCTACGATTGTAATTCTGTTCTTTGCTTCAGCAATGATATTGGCATCGGGCATCGGCTTGGATGTGCATCGGCTTTAGAAATAGGCTGGTCTTTGTAGTGTACCTGTGGTATCCACCTTGTGGTACTCTTCAAAATTCTTTCTATATATTATCAAGGATCCTTATTTAGTAATGTGTTTTGTACATTTTTCTCTCCCACAGATGCATAACGAACAAATTGGAAATTTACTTGATCCAACCCTGCGGAACCTTGAGGTGGAGGTTTTCTTTATTATTAAGTTCTTTCACTGATGCTTTTTTTTATTTTTTATTTTTTTTTATTATAAGTTCATCGTCATTAGTTAAGATACTCATGGTTTTATTTTAATCTGTTTTAGATCAAGGATGACCCCAAGAATTGATTTTATGTTGATAATCTGACTGAGGAATATGTGACTTGCTATAAGGATGTGACACAAATTCTGCTTAAGGTGGGCTATGTACGTGCAATTTTCTATTTACTATTGAGGTCAATATGTCTGTTTTTTTGTTGGTTTGGAGAACGAGAATCTGTTAGGAATGAACCAGTAATAGATGAAATAGCAGAGGATGATGTTAATGATCCGAGTGATCAAATTCGCTAGTTAAAGGTAGTGTGTTCTTTGTTGTTCTATCAGGAATTCTGCCATAAAGGCTGAAGGTGATAGAAATTTGGTTAGTTAAAACCTACATTAGAGTCAATATCATGGATTCTCTATTCCTTATTTAGTAATAACTTGATTTATGCAACCCTCAAGTTTATTTAGCCATGTAAATTGAACTTTTTCCTGCTTTAATGTTGGGGCAGTTGCATCCGCTGACGGGTCAGCATTAGCAAAGGTTGGTTCAATTGTAATTACTTATCTCTATTTATAGTTGCCATTTTTTTTTTTTTTTTTATTACAACAATTCTGAAAGGAACTCAATTTTCAGAGTCTTCAGTTATTGTTAACTTTTTTTTTTTTTTTTTTTTTTTTTATCGAAAGTTTTTTTTTCACCTTTTGGTTTAGGCTTCTCTAAGATATCGAAGCTATATTTAATGATTTCATGTTTTTTTTTAATTGTGTTACAACTTAATTTGATGGTGTTTACAAAAGGATACATGTAGATGTAGCAACTGTTTTGTAAGAGCCAAAGAAACTGTACATGGGCTTGGGTTAGCAGTTGCTATTTCATCCCACAGATGGAGACGCTATTGAGATTGAGTAATCTTCGAAGAAAGTCACCTTTTCAGAGAAGTAATCTGGCAGCATTCGTTAAGCACTTTCCAAGGTACGGACTTTTCCAATTCCAGGTTTTAGTTTGTTTCTAATTTATTGAGGTAGAAGAAGGATAACGAGGAGAGAAAATTATACGCGGTTTTTTAGAGAGGTCGAAGGAAATATAGAAGACTACGTTTGAAGAATCAAAGAGAATCATAACAAAGGATGGTTCCTTTTGTTGACCTGCAACAAGGGCAAAAATTCCCAACTTTCTTTGTTATTTCCATAGCTTCTTTGTATCAGTCTTTCTTTTTACTTTTAATTTTATACATTGGGTGTGTTGATCAAAACATCACGTTTTAGGGTGAAGCAAACATTTAGAAGAAAAACTTGAGACTCAACAAGAGCTTGTTGAAACAAAACAAGAGCTTGGTGAAGCAAAACAAGAGATCCAAGAATTGAAGGAGAACCAAAAGAAATTTGAGAAACTCCTACACAAAATAATGGACGGGCAGCAACCACCTCCAGAAGTAGTCCTTTTGTTTTGTTGGAATATGTGAATTTTTGTGAAAACAATGTGAACTTTCGTAGTTGTTAACATTAAGCTTAACTGATTTTGTAGACTATGAATTATCATTGTAAGCTATTTTGGTTTTGGACTAATATGAATTAACTTTCAGTACCTTTGATCATTAATTCTTGACACTAAATTTCAGTTATAGGGAGAAACCAACTTCTCGCAGTAGGTTACTTATGAGAATAATGCAACTTATAACATGGAATTTTATCTTCGTTAAAGTTCTTGCTATAGACTTGTTACAACGAGGAAATGAGTCTCCATGATACTTATCAACGAGGAAATTCATTCTCACAACATATGATCTGCAGCGAAAAATAATATGTTCATTGTTGAAAACTCACCTACAAATTCCTTGCCAAAAGATAATTGCAACGAGGAATTTGATTATTTTTGCGAGGAATTTTATCCTCGCACAAGTTATGGAATGTCAATATTTAGGTTGTCAAAAGGTTTTGGCGACCACATTCTAATCCTTTTAGTGAGGAATTTGTCACCGCTCCAACTCTACGAGAAAAAGTTCCATTCTTGCTGTATCTTTTCTGTGAGGAAACAATTCTTTGTTGTACACATTTCTCGACGGGCCTACTACGAGGAACGAGCTAGGAATTTTTTTCCTCTCTGAAAACCTTCAATGACAAAACAACTTTCAAAGAGGACAAAAGTCCTCGCCAAACTATTTTGTTATAGTGCTGGTAGAGAGGTACTGATTAAGGTTGTCGCTTAAGCTATTCCACAATACCCGATGAATATTTTTAACTTTCCGGATGCAATTTGTAATGAGCTGGACTCCATGATTACTAGGTTCTAGTGGGGGCAGAGTTTCGAAGAAAGGAAAATTCATTGGGTTTCTAAGCAAGTCTTGGGACTCCCGAAAGATGATGGAGGTATGGGTTTCAGGAACTTCAAAACCTTCAATTATGCTCTTTTTGCCAAGCAATGTTGGAGATTGCTCTTTGACCCAACTTCGTTATGGGCTTCAATTCTAAAAGCCAAGTATTTCCCGCATTGTTCTTTTCTGGATGCTAAGAGAGGCAGTTGGGCATCTTAGGCTTGGACCAGTTTATTAGTACGTTGAGATATTTTGTTGAAGGTGGCGCATTGGCAAATCATGGATGGCCGGAATGTGAGGCTTTGGGTTGACTGGTGGATCTCGTCCCTTGCTTCGGGCCATCCTCTTCTTGGTGGTGTTGTGCCGTTCACCATAAATACCTAAGTGGAAACTCTTATTAGTTCTTCATCCAGATCTTGGGATCTGACTTCCCTTCAACCCTTTGTCTTGGTGGAGGATATTCATGCTATTCGTGATACACCCATTGGTGATGTAGGTAGTGGTGATAGATTTATTTGGCCGGCTACTAAGAATGGCAAATACTATGTGAAAACTGGCTACCACTGGGTGCAATCTCAAATGAGCCCTCTGTCTCGGCAACATTCTGATTCCTCTCGCGTTATATCGAGCCGAGTGTGAAAATTCATCTGGAAGTTAAAAATCCCAACAAAGATTCGACATTTTATGTGGAGGACACTTCATGAAGCTTTGGCTACAATGGAAGCTTTGTATAAGTGGCATTCCGCCCTAAATCCGAATTGTCCAATATGCCATAACCAGGTGGAGTCAATTAAGCATTTAATCTTACAATGCCCATGGGTGGAAGCCATATGGTTTGGTGGGATTCTTAACCTTCAAATTAACAGGTATGAAGTCTCAAATTGGGTAGAGTGGTTATTTTCATTGTCAAACTTGCCTGTTGGATCGAGTGGAGACCGAATGTATTTACTCTCGTATGTTACTTTCATGTGCTGGCATACTTGGAAAGCTAGGTGTAGTTTTTTGTATGATCACTGACCAATCAATCCCTCAAAGGTATTATGTGCTATCACTAACTCAAAATTAATGTTGATGCTAGTTGGTCGGCTCTATTGAGATCTGGTTATATGGGGATTGTTATTCGGGATGCTGCGGGCACTTTCATTGCTGCGATTCGGCATGCCATACAGGTTCCATCTGCGAGTCCTGCTGAAGCCCTGGCAATTCTTAAAGGTTGTGAAGTTGGTCTGGCAAGAGGGCTTACAAGGGTTGTTGAATCTGATTCCTATGACTCTATTAGCTCTCTATCGGTTTCGATTGAGAATGGCAGGTGGGAGGCTTTCCCTTGCTTAGTGCATGCTCAACGATTAGGGAAGTCCTTTCATGATTGTCGCTGGTCTTGGATTCCAAGATCAGCCAACATGGCTGTTGACTTGTTGGTGTCACAATCGTGTACTGAGATGTGCGACCATTCCTAGGTCAATAGACCCCCATGTTCGTTAGTTTATGTGCTTCACAATGATGGATTACCCTATCCTCCGTGATGGGTTTGGGGCAGTAGAGGGGGCGATGACATAGTGTGGCTCTATTGTCCTCCTTGTAACTCCCTCTGTTGTCCATATTTGTATTTTGCTTTGCTGTTTGCTTACCTCATCGTAGGCTCTCCTTGTATGTTTGACTTCTTAGCCCCGGTAATGCATTTCCCCATTTTCCAAAAAATAATAATAAATAAATGTTAGTTAAAAAACAAGTTCTAGCATTAGGCAACAATTCATAACAGTCATTTAGTATTATGGGTTTGGGTAGCCAATTTAGTATTGCAGATTTAATTTTTTTTTAATTACTTTTAAATAAGATGTCTTATATTCAAATAACGAGAATTGTAAGTTTAATACCCAACTTTTTCTCTATTTTTTAATGTAGTTATATAGTTATATCAAGGATAAATTAAAATTTATAGCATGCATGTCTTTTGTTTTTCAAAAACAGTAGGACGTGTAGTATTATTGTAAGCTCATGTAGATGAGAAATATGATCCCTCTATCACCTCAAAATGAAAGTCGATCTCGTAGTTCTTGGTCTGTGAAAATACGTTGTTAGGTGCTCCGTTTTATTTTTCAATTGAAAAATAGGGTGATAACTATAGCACTCATTGTTTTAGTGAAAATATCATGTATAATTGTAGGATCTAGATGGATGGGTAGCAAATCACCTTCAAATTACTTGTTCATTGGTTAATTAACAATTTGGTAATTGAGATGGGCAAAAACAAATTTGTAGTACACATTTTACTGTGGGTAAATTAAATTAAACTATATTAACTCATTACTAAAGGGAGTGTGATATCTACACACCTCTTTTTACTTCTCACGCACCTTTCTAATTTTCGACCGTCGGATCGGATGTTTGAAGAAGATCAAAGGACAGAAATTAACAAGAGGTGTGTGAGAAATAAAAAGGAGTTTGTGGATAGCAAACCCCTTACTGAAAAGGCAACGATTGATAATTTTGTAGGTCTTATAGAATAATGATGTCTGTCACTAAGACCATCTCTAATGGAAAAATGCAAATTTGAGATGCAAAAATCATTTTTTACATCCCATTTTACATTTTCGAAAGATGTAAAATGAGAAAAATGTAAATTATTTAAGATATTATTTAGTTTTATGTCTTCGATTAGCAAGACCCACCACCAAAAAAATGTAAGCTTTAGGGTTTTATTTATATTTTTCGGCTAAGACGGATATTTTACATTTATCCATTTGTGAATTTTCCGGTCAATTAATCAATAATGTAGAATATAGATTTCAAAGTATTTTACCTCTCCCATTAGATATGCTTTAAAGAATATTGTTCCTTATGGTTTGCTTGTTAGACTGAACTAATAAGGCATCAAATTATTTTAGAAGAGAAAACTAGGGCATCAATTAATCTACATACAGTAAGAAATAAGAAATAAATGACGCGCGACTTGTCTGGGGGATGCTTCAAGAGTCAAGACTGGGTGCCCAGCTCTCCTTTCGTGGTCCATGAAGGTTATATGAACATATCACCAATAAATGTATATATCATCTATAAACTTTACTTGCCGTATAAAGTTTGATGAAATTTTTCTCAAAATTGGATCCCACATTTTGTAGTGGCCAACAAGGGTCCGTATGTATCCATCGCTAAGACCTCGTTTGGTAGGTAGGATACTACTATTGAATTAAATGGGTAACTCTATAATTTAATGGATATGTTGTCATTTAGTACTACAGTTTAGTGATATTCCTCCTTACTTGTAGGTGAGAGGTTTTCGGTTCGATTCTCACAAAGGCAAATTTGAACTAAAACTTGACATGAAATACTACAATGCCCAAAAAGGGTTAAAACCCCCTTCTGTAAGTTCTTAAAGAGACTTGTGGCATGTCATAACCCTGGGATGGGGGTAACCTTCCCTTCCCCTATACTTTTTTTAGACCTAAAAAATGAACATACTTCACGGCCATTTCTTAATTAAAATATTACAAAAACTATATTTCTTCCCAAATATGCAATCTTCCTCCCTTCGAACATTTATGTTAGGCTTCTTCTCTGCGTACTCTTTTCCCACGCCACAAATAAAATAGAAAGCAAAAATAAAGATTGGAAAATATCAAGCCCCCGCCATCTCCCCCCTCAACCTACAACCATCCGAACCCTGTCTCAATCTTTATATTGAAAGCCAACCAAGTGGTGCAGCTTCCAGTTCTTCTTTGTGGCTAGTGAAGATGTTGGTGGCTACATCATGGCAGTTCATACCATTTTAGCAACCTCCATGACCTTCTTTTGAATGCTGGCAGCTTGAGTTGTATAGTAGAGTTGGGTGTTGTGTGTTGGATTTGGAGGTGATGGCCTGATGAGGGTGGTGGTAACCGTTAGTTAGTGGAGGCCATGCTTCTATGACCTTCTATTGATTTTAGAGGCAAAGTAAGCCCTAATTAATTTAATAGAAATTTAACCGGAGCTTAATGGATTTGACATTTTTAATAGGTTGAGTACTTGTTTGGAATGTTTAAAAAGGTTGAGAGCAATTTAGAAGGATACTAAAAGGTTGGGGAGTTTTTATCACTTAATCCTAAATTTTATGTTTGTATGTATTATATCGCCAGATGCAAAAACTAAAGCCAGTTGGAAATTATCTGGCCAAGGAATGCACTCAACCAAGCCGATCATTAAAACTTATGGGCTAAAGAGTGGAAAAAACATGGCACCTGTTGTGGAGCCAAAAATAATCACAAGGTGACACGTGGATTTTTGGTGAAAAGGACAAAGTTACCCTTGAGACACACCGGTTATCCTACGTGCGAGCAGTGGACAATCATTCTTTAATCAAGCCAAGAGTGTCCAAAATAGGTAACAAATTCCAAATTATCTCATCCATCCTCATCTTAGGTAATTACTTCATAAACTACAAATTATTCCATATAAATGGAGATTACTCCATTAATTAGCCAATTAATCTCCATTTATATGGAATAATTTGTAGGTTATGAAGTAATTACCTAAGATGAGGATGGATGAGATAATTTGGAATTTGTTACCTATTTTGGACACTCTTTGCTTGATTAAAGAATGATTGTCCCCTGTTCGCGCATAGGACAACCGGTGTGTCTCAGAGGTAACTTTGTCTTTTTCACCAAAAATTCACGTGTCGCTTTGTGATTATTTTTGGCTCCACAAATACCCCCACACTTACTGGGCTGCTCGTAGGAAAGGGCAGCAGGTGTGGAGATCTTCTTGCTCTAGGAAACTTAGGATTGCTTCCTGTTTTGATGTAGATTCCCTCTTTAATATGAAATTAGATCCTTCTAGGAAAGGGAAATAAATTTTTCTCAAAGCCTATTCAAGTCCACCTTAAGTGGGTTATTAAATCAAATTTGGAGATTGATTTATTCTACCCTACAAGAGAGAGAGCTTAGAGGATATTTGTTCCCCCTTCTCTAGCAATCTTCTACATCTTGCCTGTGCAAAGGATCGTCTTTTGTTGCTCTCTTCGTCTTCTCTGTGTCGCACCAATGTAATAAAAACTTAATTTCTTCTTGTCTTCTTCTTGGGTAGTGCTGCCGTGGGGCAGTCGTCAGGGTGGTGCGGCACGTCAGCTAGCAGGGGCCAGGAGTTGGCTTGGCATGGGCCAAAGAGGTGATGTGGCATGGGCCATTGCTTGAGCAGTGGGCTTGATTAAAGCCAAAGATTGGTTGGGCATGGGCCAAGGAAGTGGCGTGGAATAGGTAATTGTTTGGGTTGCCACGTCTGGGTTGCTTGCTGAAAACGAGGAAACCGCTTGAGTTTGATTTTTCAACATTTATTGCTTAGTTGATCTTCAAGCATTCAATTTTTTGAGCTATGTGGCCTTCTCGCACTGGAGAGCTTACCCAGATGGGTGTCAGGGATTTAGTTTACCCTATCGCATTGGAGAACAATTAGTATACCCTCTCGCACTGGAGAGCAATTAGTTTATCCTCTCGCGCTGGAGAGCATGGAAATCATTGTCGTGACTGCAACTGAAGAAAGTTGGATTGCTGGGACAACCGAAATAATCCTTAGTCTGCCCCCAGTTCTTGGTAGTTGGGCTGGTATGTCCTTGTGGTACTCGTTTGCCCCTCGTGCCATTAGGTTAAGCTGCTACATTTGTCGGAACAGAAGTAGTCTTTATATCCAACAATTTATATGGCATAGTCATGTCTACTCCATTTTGTCATTGAAAGATGACTCGCTCATGTTGGTCATGTCTTATCGGAGTGCCTTGTAAATAGCTTCGTTACGCGGGAAATTGCGCAATCACTCGATCAGGAGCTTTTCTACTTCTTCCTGAATTTGCCTTTGTTGGGAGTGGCAGAGCACTTGGCTGCCCTAGTCTTAACCTGCTGGTCTAGGCTATTCTTCTACGTGCTCGGCTTGTCTATGCCGCAGCAGTGGGGTATGTGATGGATTCTTAGCAGGTGAGGGATTTCGCAGGCTGCTGGTTGAATTTGAGCCGGATTAATTGACTGCTTCTCTCCGCCCATCATGCTGCCTACTCCGATGTGATATGGAGGATGTTCCTTGCGGGCCTAGTCGCGAATGAACATTTCACTTGGAAGGCTGCTTATGTTGATTATCGGAGTGTGGCCCCAATCGTGAGTGTATGCTTGTCCGTGGGCCTAGTCGAGAGTGCACGCTTCTCCACATGCTAAGATGGAAGTATACGCTATCTCTGGGACCCAATCGGGAGTGTACTCTGCCCAAACGCTCGGTTTGTGGCAGGTCGAATAGCTGTTTGTCGAGACACTATTGGAGAGGTTTTTCGTCTGCCCTTGTCATTTTTCAGAACACCATGTTGCATCTTCGTACGCCACAAGAGCTGGTTCACCAAGGTCGTCTGCTGTGCTAGGGCGCTCGTCAACTTTATGACTTGTTGAGACAAGTGTTGTTCGCCATTTGGATTGGAAGAGCTTGGAAGGAATGTTTCTCCTTGAGCAGTGGAAGTGTGGTAGACTCCGGGAACGAGATTTGAGGTGGGAAATGTCAAATCGGTAGAAAAATATGGTGAAAATGCTCCCGATTTGATCATCGGTCCAGAAATTTGGACCCGGGACGGTTAAACTAGTTTTTAACCGATTTAGGCTACTTGGAAGGCCACGGGAGCAGAATGGGCTGCGGAAGCAGGCTAGGCCACAGGAGCAGGTTGCTCGGTGGGAACAGGTTGGACCATAGGAGCAGGCTGGGCCACGAGAGCAGACTGCTTAGCGGGAGCAGGCTGGGCCACGAGAGCAAGCTGCTCGGTGGGAGCAGGTTGGGCCACGGGAGTGGCTGCTCGATGTGTGGCACACGTGGGTGTGAGGCTAGGGCTTGGAGTGACATGGCTTGGGAAGGCTAGGGTTTGGAGTGACATGGCTTGGGTTATGGCCTTGGTGCCGTGAGCCTTGGATGGCACGGCTTGGGTTTGCTTTGGTGGCACAGCTTGAGCCGTGGTAATGGTACCATGGACCTCGCCGTAGGTGGCCACCACGGTCCCATTTTTCTTATATTGGAATTTTCACTCATGGAGTTTTCTAAATTTCTAGCCATTGTATTTCTCTTTTTCGTTTTATCAAAGAATCTTTGCAAATAAAAAATCCTAATAATAAGAATGTACGAAAAATACAAGTGGACTAGAAAACAGAGAAAAAACCTTTTTATGTGAGAGTGTTCTACGAGTGTGAATTTCAACTCTCAATGAAAGCACCAATTTGTGGATGCAAATTTCCGCCTTCTTGATCTTGGACAAAATTCCACCTACAAAACAATTAACACCTTAGGTTAAGGCCAAGAGACTCACGCGCCCACGATGAATGGGTTGGGGGGGGCTTTGGCCGAAGAACCTCCAATGCCAAAGTTAGAATTTAGAGAGAAAAAGTGTTTGGAGAGTTTTTGGAGTTTTACAAGAGTGTGGACTTCGCTTTTTAGAGAAAATAGGGTCATATATATAGGGAATGGAGGTGGCCGGCCCTTAAAGGTTTTTTGTGTGAAAATGGGTGATTTAATTGATGATTAATGGATTAATTAGGAATTAATCCATTAATTAGCCAATTAACCTCCATTTATATGGAATAATTTGTAGGTTATGAAGTAATTACCTAAGATGAGGATGGATGAGATAATTTGGAATTTGTTACCTATTTTGGACACTCTTGGCTTGATTAAAGAATGATTGTCCACTGCTCACCCATTTTCACACAAAAAGCCTCTAAGAGCCGACCACCTCCATTCCCTATATATATGACCCTATTTTCTCTAAAAAGCTAAGTTCCACACTCTTGCAAAACTCCCAAAAACTCTCCAAACACTTTTGTCTCTAAATTCTAACTTTGGCATCGAAGGTTCTTCGGCCAATGCCCCCCCCCCCCCCACATTCATCATGGGCGTGTGAGGCTTTTGGCCTTGACCTAAGGTGTTAATTGTTTTGTAGATGCAATTTTGTCCAAGAAGAAGAAGGCGGAAATTTACATCCACACTTGTCAAGGTTCTAAAAATGCTAGGCGCTAGTCTGACGGCGGATTGGGGCCCCGCCTAGGCGGATTAGGCATAATTAAGTAGATTTATTGTATATTGTCTAAATAAGTATCTATTTATACTTAAAAAACACACATAATTATATTGGTATACATAAATTGTAAAAATAAAGAAGATATATTTTATAAGGTATAAGATCATACTGAAAACAAGGGGAACAAACATATAATGCGTGTTCATCCAAGTATTCAACAAGTCTCTTACATCTTATTGAAAATTAAAATGCAAAATGAAAGGTTATCGATTTTATGTCTAAGTGAGAGTTGAGACCTAGACGGGTTTAGGCGGGATAGGTGCGCACCTACGCGGGCACCTAAGTGGACTCCTAAGCGATTCTAGGCGCACTTTCTTAATTTTAAATGCTTAAGACTAATAGGGTAATGACGAGCTGCCTAGCTCCACCTAGGCCCCGGGATTTTCAAAACAGTGGCACATGTGAGTTTCCCACAATCAGTGTTCTAAAAATCGGCCTAGGAGCTGGGCGGCGGAGCCCTGACTCGATTTAGGCTAAGGTGTTTACTTAAGGCGAGGAGGATTTAGGCAGCCACCTAGGCGCTCGCTAGGCTCACTAGGCAGCAGTCTAGGAGGCTGCAAATCCCAAACTTGCTGCAACTCTCGCAACAAATCTGAAACTTTCGATGTCGTCTGTATCAGCAAAACCTCGACAATCTTCTGCAGCGTGCCATCTATGAACAATGGAGACACAGAGAGAGAGAGAGAGAGGGGGGGTATTTGACATTTAATTTGAAGTGGGCGAGCTGCAGATTCCTTGATTTAGTTTGAGGAAAGGCTCTGAAAAGGCTAAGGAAGAAGAAGAAACGAAAAGGTAGAATAGAAAAGGTTTTTTCAATTTTCAAATGGTCAAAAGGTATGATAATATGGGGACTCCACCCTTGGGAGTGTGAAAGAAGTGGAGTGGCACATGGTTTTGAATTATGAAACCACCCACTATGTGGGCTTTTTGTCTTTTCAAAAGTTTGAGATTTATACATTATATCTATGGGGTTTAGAATTATATATAGTATAAGATAAAACTATATATATATATATATATATATATATGTTATATGAATTTTTTGGATAATGTTTTTTTTTTCTTTAGACCATCAAATTATGCAAAAAAATAAATAATATATAAAAAAATTATCCAAATCTGCCTAGGCTCAGCTCAGCCATCTAAGCGCTAGATCCCAGTTCGCCGTCCAACCATCGCCTATCGTTTTTTAAAATCATGCCCACAATAAAGGACGAGAAGTATTAGTTTGAAACAGTAATCAAAATGTAGTAAATAGCCGAGAAACAAAAGGTCTCTGAATCCTCTCAAAGGAAAAGATTGAACCGGAGGGGAAATCAGGACACGTGTGGAAATTTAAAATGCCTTACGCAAAGGTGCCAGCGGTAAGGCACCAAAACTCTAGTGTCAATTCAACGAGTAACGCTACATTTATCACATCATTTATATCGCAATTGTACAATGTTTGTAATGCCTTCTAACACATATGGATCTCATCTTTATGAGGAAAGTAGTACAAATATAGTATAAAAAATGTGATAATAATAGCATTTTTGCTCAACAACTAAGATTGGGATGACTGAATTGGTTGAGGTCACTCTTTGCAGTGATCACAACTAAGGCAGTTCTTAGACGCCCCAACCCATTCAAACAATCATAACGATATTCATGCCCTGCCAAAGGTATCCAGTATTAAGAGCTCGCCTAGCGACTGCTATACCAATAATGGCTCAGAGACGTTACAGTCGTGTAATCTTGTTTAAATTTATAAATCGGAAGGAAATATATGTATAAACATAATAAAAGTTTGAACAATATTGAAATAAAGGGAAATTAAATACAGAAACTAAAAGGGATAAAAGAAGCATAAATTAAATTAAAGAGATAAGAGAAGCATAAAGTAAACTCACATTTATAATAATATCTTCGATCAAGGAGATGTACAAAGAGCGAATTTACAATCAAGGGTGTAAGAACTCTCACACTTTTAGACTAGAATTTTTACAATCTCAAGGGAAAGGCTTGCTTACAACGGAGCATTAAAGCTCTATTTATAACAAAACCTAAAAACAAAACGTCAAAGAAAGAATCTTCCAGTTGTTGCTGAAGTAGAGGGCCACTATAAACAGCCTTGCACAATAGTGACTGACATCTTTACTTTATCCCGTTGATTCTAACTTAGCTTCACATGAGTGAACTGTTGAAATGTCCTATATCAACAATATCAATGAGAAAAGAAAAGTTTAAATATCCTAATCCTATTATAACTAATACCGATGCCTTTTGTGATAAAACCCCACACCTGACAGATTGTGCAGATGGTAATTACCAAGTTGGAAACAATATCGGTGTTGTTGGAAGTGGGCCGTATGACCCATCTCTCTAATAATTCTACATGGTATCAGAGCCAGGGAGCGGGCTTATACTGTACTACCACGTGATGGGTGGGTCCCCTTGGCCCTGCGCGATGATGGTGGGTCCCTTGGCCCGCGTGTTGGGTGAGTCACCTTGACTCCATATAGTTGTCGATGTGTGGATCTTCCACTTGTGACCCATTAATTGGGTTTCACGTGAGGGGGCATGTTGAAATATTCTACATTGACCATATCAATGAGAAAAGAAGAGTTTAAATATCATAATCTCATTCCAAATAATACCGAGATCTTTTGTGATAAAACCACACACCTGAATGATTGTGCAGGTGGTAATTACCAAGTTAAGGACTATCGGTGTCATTAGAAGTGGGTAGTATGGTTTGTCTTTCTGATAATTCTACATGAACAACAAAAGGAAAGACTCTTGATTAAAGTATTATACCAATGCACATGGCTACATGAAAAGTAGCCAATTATCCAAAAGTAGAATACTTGTTTTCTTATCTTGATATTAGACAACACTTCAATTATTCTTATCTTGTTTTTATTTTCATAAGAAAAGAATTTTATGCTTTTTTGCCTTGAGGAATGGACGGAATAATCCTAAAACAGTCATCTCCCTTATCTTCTGCCAAGTCCTCCTCCATTTGTTGCTGAGAGGAAGTGGACGCTGATGCCATTTCTTCGTCCAAGTCCTGGAGGTCAAGAATCTGCAAAACCTTATTTTTAAGGTCTACTTTAGCTATCATTCATGATTCTTTTTGCTTGAAAAGAATGAGGCTTAAGGTGATATAAATAAATTTGTCCCACCAACAAATATAAATCTGTCTTTCTAGCTGGGGAATATGGCTCCAAGAATTGTCACCGTCACCATCTCCATCAAAATCATAGGTCGATCCAATGGAGTTCATATATCATTATGAACCATAAAAATAGTTTTATTTTTTATTTTTTAGTTTTATCAGGATGATCATAATTGGCTTTTCTGAACCATTCTAAAAATTATTCATGTACTAGCTGAGGAAGATACTTTGCGCTGGTCCCTAGATAAGAAACCAGGTCCTGAACGAGTTTGGTAACTCTTTCAGAGTATGAAGGCACATAAAGTCGGGGTTATTTCGCCATTCTTCAAGTGATCATTTTCAAGATTAGAATTTTAGAAAAAGACATCGTATTATTATTTTCGCTTCTACAATGATGCACCATTTATACTAATTCCATTTCAATTAGTACCTTTCATGCCAATATATTTGCTTGAAGAGGGGTCTCACATGATCTTTATGATATTTTTTAGCCACTTTCCTAGGAGTTTTCAGGCAACTTGAGTCCTCTATAGTCATCAAAGGAATAATATTTGCTACAGGAAAGGATTATTTGAGATGGGTTTCTCCCCGCATTTATTATAAAGGAGAGCAGTAGAAAGGAGATTTGGATTTTCATGGGAGGAAGAACCCTTCGATTCTCTTATAAGGACCTAGCTCTCAATCCTTTTTCCTTGAGTGTGACCTTGCAAAAATTCACGAGTCAAGAAATCAAATAAATAATTATTTTCATCCTTAATATATGCAATATCAAAATCAAAAGCAGATAAAATGCCTTGCCATCTAGCAAAAATTTTCTTAGATGCTAGGTTTTTAACACCTTTAAGTAGAATATCCTTGGCGGCCTTATAATCTAACCTAATCAGGAATCGTCTATTAAGAACATCACTTTCGAATTTAGTGCCTGCATGAGCTATTGATAGAAGTTCATTTTTTATTGTAGAGTAATTTCTTTGTGCTGGTTTCCAGGCAGCTAATGTAAAACAAACCAGTATCTTCTTTTTCTTTTTTTTCATCTTGAGTCCTTTGTTTCAGGATTCCTTCATACCCATCATCAGAGGCATTTGTTTCTACAATATTAAAGGCTTCTGGGTGGCCTAAGGCTAGACCTGATAATTCTTCGACTTTTTGATTTTTTTTTTTTCTTTCAAAAGTCTCACTAAGTTTGTTCATCCGTCCAAGAAACAAGGGTTTCCTTTTCAGCCATTATTAGGCTTACTTTTTACCGGACAAGCTCAGTTTGAAACAAGAAGTTTTCTGGTCCATGATTAATCTTTCCATGATAGGGATAAGCACAACCTTCATTATGATGCCGAAGTGTTGCAACCCATATTTTAAAATAATGTATTTTATTCTCAAGAAGTGTGGAATGACCAAAATGCTCCTATTGAGTGTCTTGAATAATTATGGACCTCTGAGTAAGATTTCTAATTCTCATATTTTTCTATTTATTTAAATTATTTTTCGAACCCATGAGTGCACGAGCGAAAGCGGAATCGAATTCAGGTTACCAGAGTCGAGTTATGAAATTAAATTAGTGAAGGGCACAATAGTAATCTCATCCTCTCTTTATCACTACCGTGCACCACCACCCCAGACCACAACAATCCGTCTTGAATCTCACCTCAAAACCACCAAATTTAGAATCAGTGTAACCTGGGGCACTCAAATATGTCCTTGCATGTGTGTTTCGGTGGTGGGGAAGGGAGAACTCGAGTTTGAGTTCTCGGTGGAATTTTTTTCGACGAGTTTGACCATAGTTGTGTGGTATTCTTGGTCAACGAGTCGAACTACGCAAAGAAGGTGTTAACTCTGAGTATGCCCCAGGCTAGATGCAAATGAGACATTTGAGAAGGTAACAGAGCCTAAAGTTTCATATCTTAGTGTGACTGGAGTTTGTTGTACTTAACTAAAAGCACTAGATCAGACATCTCAATTACTAATAATATTTTGGCATAAAGCAACACTGCCTATACGCTACCATCAAATTGGTGCTAAAGAAGTTGTTCCATGACTACGAATTTGGACTTATTCCATTATGCATCATAGAATGAATCACACCCATTACTTCTTAGAAAGATGCCTACCCTGTGCGATATGTTGACATAGACGATCTATCTAATCTAGACAAGACACGTTTCCAAACGGGTTATGTCTTTACTGTTAGCGACACCGTAATATCTTGGAGGTCAACTGAATAGCCCCTAGTTACTAAACCACTCCTTACTACACCACACGAGGGAAACATGGTTAAGAGTTCTTGTTGAGCATATTTGAAGTACTTGCAATTTTTCATTCATTGTTGAGTCCCAAAAACGATCTTTGAAGACAATGCCACATGTATCGGCCTGATCATAACATGATGCATCCAAGCAGCAAATGCCAAACATATTGCGTCTACATCAGCATGCGCACCAGAAGATTGAAATCAAGCAAATTCAATGCCAAGACAACTTTGCCAACCTCTTCACGAAGTCGTTGTCGATGTTCACCTTCCAAAAGCTTGTTTGAGGAATTAGTATACGTAACTATCTCATTTGCAATGCTTGTAGTTTTCATTTGGAAGTTTTCTCAAACTCAACGGAGTATCTAGAAGTGTATTCACTTGACCATAATGTACTCTTTTTTCCTATGATTAGGAGCATTTTCACTGGGTCATTGCTAACTAGCTAGGTTTTAACAAGGTGCACCCATCCTTGCTTGGTCATACCCTTGTGAGCATTCTACTTACGTTTTACCATGACAAGGTTTTGTGAGTTTTATTACCTATGCATTCTTTCGTTTGTTTTGAGATTTGCATTCACTCTTGGGCCTATGAGCCAATACTAATTCCATATTTTTCTGAAGATTGATGTGTCTACTGCTTGAGTATATTTACACACTTAAGGAGAGTGTTGAGAACATTATTAGCACATATGTGATTGTTTAAATTCTAAGTAGACATCAATTAGGAATCCTTTGGGATCTAGAAAATCTTTCCTATTATACTTGTATTAGTTGGAAAGAAAGTTATTTTGTCCTTCTTATTACTATAAATAAAGGCATAAGGCATGAGGAATAACATATATAATTCTTTAAGCCTTTTCTCAAACCGTAGCTTCTCTTTCTCTCGTTAAATTTAAGTCACAACATAAACAGAATTTTTCATTTTTATAATTTAATAATGCTTTTGGATATTTGGTCTCAAAATGATTTTTGAGAAAGAAAAATATTGAAAATTCGTCTTCTACGAATATCTAAAAGGAGAAACTAGGTTCCGTTCATTAATTTTTTATTTCATTAATTTAATATAGAATTAAAAAGTAAAATTTGAATGGTTATTTTGGTAATCAACAAAAATTTTAAAAATAGTTAAATTTGAACGTATGATCCTCCATAACAATCGAAATTGACTGGCTCGTCCTTGTTTTCATTCGAAAAATAAAAAAGCCAAATCTGGATCACCCCTATTTTCTGTGATAGCTATATATGTTGCAGTTGGGGAACTCCAAGTTTATTTAGTATTGTTGGATTTTGGCATTTTATGTGGTAATTAATAAGTTTAGTAATTGAACCTCAATCTATTAGGCCTTAGGGACTTGGAGTTTGATTTAGTTTGTCTCTCAAACTGGTGGTGTTCTTTCCTGTGTATATATAAATGTGAAGAATTGCGGTGGAAAAAACCTGCCGAAATGTCCCAGGTGCGTGAAACTGAAACTCCTGAAGATAGGGTGGTTGCAATCATGTCCAAGTTGCCGCCCAAGTCTCTGATGCGATTCAAATGCATGCGCAAGTCTTGGTGCACTCTCATCAATAGTCCAAGTTTTGTGGCCAAACACCTCAGCAATTCTGTGGACAACAAATTCTCATCGTCCATTTGTATCCTCTTCAACCGTTCTCAGGTTCACGTTTTCCCGGACAAGAGTTGGAAACATGAAGTTTTATGGTCCATGATTAATCTTTTGAATGATAGAATTGCACACACCCTTTATTATGATGTTGAGGATCTAAATATACCGTTTCCAAGGGATGACTATCAACATGTTCAGATTCATGGTTATTGCAATGGAATTGTTTGTCTAATATCAGGGAAAAATATTCTTTTATGCAATCCTGCAACGAGGGAATTCAGGCAACTTCCTGATTCATTCCTTCTCCTACCTTCCCCACTCGGCGGAAAATTCGAATTGGAGACCGACTTTGGAGGATTGGGATTTGGCTATGATTGCAGAGCTAAAGATTACAAGGTTGTGCGAATTATAGAAAATTGTGAGTATTCAGATGATGAGCGAACATATTATCATCGTATTCCTCTGTCTCATACGGCTGAGGTATACAGCATGACTACTAACTTTTGGAAAGAGATCAAGATTGATATATCAAGTAAAACTTATCCCTGTTCTTGTTCAGTATACTTGAAGGGGTTTTGTTATTGGTTTACAAGGGATGGTGAGGAATTCGTACTTTCATTTGATTTAGGCGATGAGAGATTTCATAGAATACAATTGCCTTCTAGGAGAGAATCCGGTTTGGAGTTTTATTATATTTTTCTGTGTAATGAATCCATTGCTTCTTTTTGCTCTCTTTATAATCGAAGTGAAGATTCTAAATCATGTGAAATATGGGTAATGGACAACTATGATGGAGTCAAGAGTTCATGGACAAAACTCCTAGTCGCTGGACCCTTTAAAGGCATTGAGAAACCATTGACACTTTGGAAATGTGACGAGCTTCTTATGCTTGCCACCGATGGACGAGTCATCTCTTATAATTCTAGTATTGGATATCTCAGCTATCTTCATATTCCTCCGATTATCAATAGGGTTATAGATTCTCAAGCTCTTATTTATGTAGAAAGTATTGTTCCAGTCAAGTGAGTTGACAGCAAAGTTCCTTTTCTCCTATTTAATTTGTAAGCCTGATATAAGGCTTGAATATGAATCTTTTAATTTAATTTGCTTTGTGTCCTTTGTACTATGTTTGCTTATCATGGGATGCCTTTAGTTTTTGCGCATTCCACATTTTGCAATGTTATTCTATTTGAAAGTTTATGCTAACTAATTTTCTTTAGAGTTAATGATAACAATTCTCTTATGTTTTTTTTTTTTTTTCTTCAGACTTTCCTTATTAAAAATCTAATAAATATTTACTCATTTAACATAATCAAGTTAAACCTTCTAGTGTAGGGGTGCTAAGAAAATTTAGGCAACAAAGAATATTTATAGCCTTTTAACCCCTAACCACAGTTCGTAAAATACGAAACAAGTATAGTATGTGAAAAATACGTATGTGTATTATTCGACAACTTTACGAAAACTTTAATTTGAAAAGTTCAATCACTTTTTTTTTTTTTTAAATGTTATATCTATTTATTTAAATTAATTAATTATTTTATGTTAAAAATATGTGTTGAATACGTGAATTTTACATGTATTATTGAAAGATGTGTGACAATAACATGTATTAAACATGAAAGTATGTGCATGTATTCTACGTTGGACTTTAGAAAAACATGCAATTTATTAAAACATGTACAAAAATAGAAGTAATTTTTTAAGAACACGTAAATACTTGTATAATACGCGAACTTACTAACTATATCCATAACCTCTCATCAATATAATAGTTAAAATTATAAGAAGCTAGATTTGACGGAAATAAATTCGTGCAAAATCTACCAATATCTTTGTTAAATTATCACGTGAATGATACGTGACCACCTTTTAAAGGATATTTTTGTCAAATCAACTCCTCCATTTAACAAGAATATTGAAAGATTTTTTATGGAAGAACTAAAATGATCGAGGCGGACAAATTCAGGACTACTTTTATAGATTTTCATTATCAAGGATTAAAGTGGAGATATGTCATGTCCAGGACTATTTTGATAAACAGACCATTTGACTAAAAAGCTTGAGAATTTCAAAAGATCATATTAGTTATCGCAATTGAGCACATAGTATCATGAGAGAGAGCGTATATTGTTCGATGCCTACCAAAAGTTGTCATGTCCCTGAGCATGGTCAAATCAAACTTTACGAAAACGTGATACCTTAGAACACTACTACATTTAACAGTTTTTGTGATGAAGTTTGTTCCACAAAAATAAATTTCGTCGCGCAAAGATAAACTCTTTTATTTCATTCAAGTATTTATCTGCACATTTGTTTAGATTCTATATATATTGCCCATCCATTATGTTTGCAACCACAATAAAAATACAATGTTTACAACAACTTCAACAAGATCTTGTCATCTTATGCTTCCTGTAAGGGCCCTATCCCATTCGGGAATGCACAGTTATGTGACGTAATTTATGGCTTTATCAGATTAGATATCGACGTGGGAAAGTTCCAGTAACACCTCCCTGCAGTTCTTCAAGTGCATGACATAGACATATAAATACCTATCTTGCACTCGAAAAATGAGAAAGATGTTATTGAACTTCCCACGATTGAAACCTAATCTATGAACCGCAAACTACGACACATAACTATGCATTCCCAAACTGTGCTTTAGCATCCATGCGTGAAATTCAACTAATTTTCGAACGGGAAACTAAGGTTTTTTTTTTAAACAAAAACGTACAAAGTTAAGGACTATTAACTCTATACAACCAAGGTTCTAAAAATGTTAGACGTTAGTCGGACGGTGAGTTAGAGACAAGCACTTAGACAGCTAGGCAGGTGCCTAGGTGGACTAGCGAATTAAGTATATTTATAATATATTGTATAAATAAGTGACCATCTATACTTAAAGGAACACATAATTGTATTTGGATACATAAATTGCAAAATAAATTGACTAGAGATAATCAAGTATTAGAACATATTGAAAACATAAGGAAAAAGCATATAATAAGTGTTTATCTACGTATTAAAAAAACTCTTACATTTTATTCAAAAAAAAAATATATATAAAATGAGAATTATCGATTTTTTGTCTAAGTGAGAGTCGCAACCTAGGCAGGTTTAGAGGGGTTAGGTAGGTGCCTAGGATGGTTAGGAGGATGCCCAAGCGGGTCTAGGCGTACTTTCTTAATTTTCAAACGCTTAGGGACTAAATATTTGCACACAAATAAATTAAGTCACAACAATTATGTCACCCGAACTCAGGGTTAGTATAAAAAACTCTAACCTGAATCTAAAATATTAGTTAAAAACTCAATAAATAAAACAAAATTGAAACGGGTTGGGTTGGAAAATGAATTCCTCTTATAAAAATAACTCATGATTCTCAAAAAAATCAAGAAGTTTTTATAATTCTACAGTAAATAGATGAATAACTTTCTATTCTCACATCTAATCCCATCTCATCATGCTTATCCTTTTGGATGTCTAGTTCATAAATCTGCATAACAATAGAGGGATGAGCTTTTAGAGCCCAGTAGGGACATAACCTTAGTACGGTAAATTGACAATTTTAAATTAAGTGTCACAGCATCATCAATAATCAAACAACAAATACAATGCATGAATGCAACGCAGCCTCTTCGGCTACACCTGTTAATTTATATAATAAAACACGCGGACCTGCACGTCCCATACTGTGCATTTTACCATTTGCAGTGGTGGTTTATTAGGAAATAATTATTGTAGTTATTATAATATTATTGTGATTATGATAATATCATCCTGATTAAGCCAAACATTAGGAAAATGTTTTCATAGTTATTATAATATTATAATCATTATAATTTACCTTTTCTAGCATAAGTCAAATGCCACAAATTGTGGATCATGGCTTACAAGCCGTAATAGTGGATGTGTGCTTGATTGTAATATTTGTATACAGAAAGAATTATTCAATTTGAAGAAATTCATTCAAAACAATTATACATTCTATTTTATTTACATGGCATCAGAGGATATGCTACCGTTCAGGCCTTATTTAAGATAGGAGAATGAGGTTCAAGCAAGAGACTCCGGGTTTTGCCTAAGGCGAGTAGGCCGACGATTCGGCGAATGTTTTACGGGAAAAGGCAGCCGCGATTGTCGAAGCCTTAGCGAATATTTTTTCGATCCTGGTGACTCTATATGCTCATCCCACTTCCGCTACAAACACAAGCCAAATTTTCTTTTTTTCTTTTAGCAAACATAACCGACATGACAGGAAAAGATCAAACACCAACAAAACATTTTTCTTTTGCCAATGCAGCCGACAAAAATGTTGTTGACCTCCACCATGACCACCATATTTCTCATCATGATGCCAATACCAATGTTGACATAACTACAACCCCTATTTCTAGTTGGGGCCCATTCATTCCATCCAATTCATTGCATGGCCTTTTCAGTGACCACCTACAACAACTTGCTCATATTGTGTCCATAATAAATTACAATCGTGCTTCCAGTAATCATAATGTTCATGCAAATGCTCCAGGTCTGTTTTCTGTTTTTGCTCCTTCAGTAAATTCTATATTCACCAACACCCATAGTCAATCTACCCACTGGTTCTACTACCCCAATCACTTCCATTGGCACTTTACCATTTAATTCTGACATCACTTTGGATAATGTTTTATATGCCTATCCTTCTGCTTAAACCTTATGTCTGCTAGTAAAGTCACTAATTCCAGAGTCACTGATTCTCTAAGTTGTTGTGTTATATTGTTTCCCATCATTTGTGTCTTTCAGGACTTGGTTACAGGGAAGATAATTGGCTCGGGTAAACAACGTAGTGGTTTTTATTACACGTCTCAAGTGCAGTGGACACCAGTTTCTTGCGAAGAAGTATCACATCCCTCCAACTTATGGCACCCTTCTCCTTCTCGCCTTAAATTAATCTCTCCTTTATTGTCTTCGCATAATATTTCTTTTGATAATAATTGTGGTATTTGCCCCATGGCCAAACAAACAAGGCTTCATTTTCCCTTAAGTTCAATTTCAACTCATACAACATTTGATTTGTTACATTGTGATATTTGGGGCCCACATAAAATTCCCACGCATTAGGGGCTAGATTTTTCCTTACCATTGTGGATGATTTTTCTAGATGCACATGGATATTTCTTACGCAATTTAAATCTGAGACACAACACCTTTTGAAAACTTTACATACTTTGGAATCTGTAGGTAGTTTAAAGAACAATAATACAATATTGTAGAATATGTTTAAATAACTTAAACTAGTAGATAGTTTCATGGATAATCAGTAGAAGCAAAATGGTACTCTGTTTCACTAACCACATGGAACAATAAAGAGAAGTAAAAAAAAAAATAAATAAAAAATAAAAATAAAAAAAGAAGCAAAGAAAAAAATACAACACCACAATATAAATCCCGCAACCGCTGTCACTCCTATGTCACTGCGTCCGCTTGATAACAACTCACTCCAGATAGCAGGTACTGAAATAAAAGAGTGTGAACCGATCATCGAAGAGCCAGCAACACCAGAACAAGAGTTGACTGAACTATTAGAAATTGAAATTGAGGACTCCTCTAAGGATCGTGATCAGATTCCTACCATCAAACTCAACATGGAAAGAGTTCACATCGACATTACAAAACTATATGCAAGAGAAGAAGCTCCAAGGTGACATGTCCAAAGCCTTAGTTGCCTTGAATCCAGAAGCTACTTCTATCCCTACGCCCAAGCTGAAGAATATCAGTAGACTACGAACAGAGCACCAAGTGCAAGTCCCTCTACCCAGTGAAACCACACATGCTTACCACTGTTACCAGAACACCGGGGACAGTTTTCAGAATGTAGAATTTTTCAGGTTGACGGGCCGGGGGCCCACTTCAACAATACTGATATTGTCTCTACTTTACCACCTTCCCAATCCTCAGGTATGAAATTTTATCACAAAAAACCTCGGTGTTAGTTAGAGTTAGGTAATTCTATATAAATTGCTCTTTCTTCTTCCCTCTATCCGATGTGGGACAATTGGTTTCAACATAGAACCAATCAAATATTAATTATATAATATAAACTACTTACAGAGATTATATTGAAATATAATTACATATATAATCAAACAACAATATGAATAATAAACGAGGTTGAAAAATATATCACAATAATTATGACTAACTTGATTTCAGAACATAGATGTTTACAGTAGCAATCCCCTAATACATAATTGTGCTTCCACGCTTGTGCCCCTGCAGCCATATATATATTGGCTTAATTTGAACGTTTGCAACTGTTGGAAGTGGTTTTGACCGATTCTATCCTTTCAGAAAAAGGAAATCAGAAAACAGAAACATGAATCCGACACTTACGGCCCAAGGCCTATCTTTTATATATTAATAATATGCTACACACCCAAACCAAAGCCAAACCCGGGGGGGTTAAAAGGTCAATGGGTTTCCGTTAATCGTTCCTTGCTGCATTCGTGAAACTCTCAGTTATAAAGCCATAATGATTTAGGTTTTGGGCGATGTGGGACTTCCATCCCATAGTAATTCCCAACAACAGTAACAAGAAACCCGTGGCATGTTCAATCAAACAAAAAAGTTTTGGTATCTAAATACTGAACTCCCTACCATCACAATTCTTGTACTCCATTTTAAGTAACTCTCTGCCTAGGATATATTATGAGTTTTGAGATAAACGTAAAATCTACCAACATATATAGGTCCCATCTTTATTAGATAATAGAAAGATGGTATAAATATGGTATAAAAAATGTGATAAGAATAACATTTTTGTTCAACAACTAAGACTGGGATGACTGAATTGGTTGAGGTCGATCTTTGCAATGATCAAAACTGAACGCAATTCGCAGACTGCCCCCACCCATTAACAATCATCAAGATATTTATGCCCCGCCAAAGGTATCCAGTATTAAGACTGCCTATCTAGTACTGCTATACTAATAATGGCCTAGAGACGTCGGAGTCGTTTAATCTAGTTTAAATTTATAAATTTGAAGAAATATATGTATAACCGTTATAATTCATTGGTGATGAATAGTTGCAGTTCATTTATGTCCGTCCATTAATTGGTGATGAATAGTTTATTGCATCGTCAAATAAATTGGACATTCATTCCTTAATTAATTGTTGTAACCGTTATGCCATTTATTCCTCACGTAACCGTTAGGCCATTGATTTCTCAATTGATTAAACAATTGATTATCCCTTTTGAATTATGGATAGTTGTATAATTTTCCAAGATAGCCACACCACTATATGAAGGAGGCTATTGTAATACCAAGTTTTGGAACCAAATTCACACACATTCTCAGGCGGAGGTGAAATCCAGTCAGAATTGCCCTTAATCTCCGGCGAGGGGAGAATGGGGTTAATTGGGTAGTGTGGTTGAATCTGAATAAGACTACCTACATATATCCAGGAAGGCGGTTCAAACCATGGGTGTAGTTCTAAGGAAGAATGGTGTGATGTGCAATACATCGTGAGCCATTCTTGACAAGTAGCCTATGGAGGGGCGTTAAGAAGATGAGTTTCTCATGGCCGTGCCTACACTTATGCGGTGGCGTATATGCAAGATGAGACTCTATTATGCATAGAGAAAATAAGTGTGTAGTAGTCATGTAGTGAAGATAAAAAAACTAGAGAAGGAGTCAAAGAAGGTCCTTACTCATATAGAGATCTCAAGAATCCTTGTAAGGGGAGTAATCCCAATTAAATTGGGAGACTATTTAGGAGAGAATTGAGGATAAGATATCTAATTCTCAAAGGACCATGATTATGTTGCCTAATCCCCAAGATATCCTAATTTGACTTGAATTAGGGTATCCTTATGTGGGAGACAAGTAATATCTTCAATGGGCTTAAGCCTAGTCTATCGCACTAAGGCCATTAGACTACGATTTGTGAGCTATGGGCATTTCGGTCATACTTTCCATCCGTGGTGCCTTGTGTCATGGGCCTAGAAAATCATGGTCTCACAATTACTGCTAGCTATGCTTCTACGAGTGCGCTCCATTTTAAGGATGGATAGTTACCAATGGATCATAAGTGAATCATCCCGGAATAAGTTATTCGGACTTCTTAACGAGATAACATTTGAACTGCTTGCTTGATTCGAAGCTAGCCAAGTCTAGCTAGTCCTGCTTGCTTGTTTGTTATAGATTTGATCTTTTGACGTTCTAAACTATATTATAAACCTTTGGTCGGAGTTCCAGATGTATAGCTAAAAAGCTGGATGGGAGGTGGATCCTTGATTGATTGCGATTATGTTTCCTTGATTAGAGGAATCTGAGCTTAAATGTAAGAATTAGTTGTTAATTCAACCTTTTATTTCCTTGTCTTTATTGTTGGAACCAAATTTGCACATTGTCGTGAATGGTGGTTGAGCATAAACTTGAGCAACCTACAAAATATTAAACAACCGTAAGCAAGCCTTAGAACCCGGCCCCCGGGGAGGTGGGGTTGTGTGTGTGTGTGCCGGGCAAAGGCTTTCCTATGGTCAAGTAAGTGAATGATTTTAGACTCAAGTAGTGGGCAAAAGAATTCAAGTGTTTAGATTGCGTTACAATAGATGAATCCTAGATGAGCGTATTTATATTATGGGGAGAATGACCATTTTAGGATAGAATTTTCATTATAAGTCAGGAGAATCTTGGAGGATATCTAGAAGTAGATATTGCATCATCTTAGAAGTTATGATTACCTACCTAGATTGTAGGAACTCTAAGACTTATAGGATCTAATTGTGTCAATATCAAAAGTAGTTCATGTGTCTTGTAGAACAAGCATGGTCATCCAGCGAAGTCGTTAGGACTCAGCCTAGTGCTCCAAAGTAGAGTAATTGTGGCATCACTACTTTTTCTAATACAGTTTGCCTGGAGTTGGTGAGTCCATGGCCAGACTTCTGATATAACTGTATTCGAATCAGCCTTACTCCAGCCTTGAAAAATCATGGTCCCACAATTGCCCCTAACAATCTGTTTGAGAGGCAACCCATTCCCTATAAGGATGGATTGTTATCCAAAGACCATGCCTTTTGGAGTAAGTTGGAGTATGTTCCATTTGGACTTCAAATTCTTGTGAGCTGGTCCGGTTCATTAACGAGAGGTAGTTGAGTCGTTCTCAACTTTTGTCATGTGTTCATGTGAACTTAACTGTCATGATGATATACGCCTCCATTTTGCTTGCACGCTTCTTGAAAAAGAAACCACATATCTCATTGATTGGCCTTGATTCTCGTCCACGTCGATCTCTAGGATAGCAACTCTTCATTTTCAGTGGTGAGATCTTTACTTGGTTTGCCTTTAAATATCCCTTTTAAGTCATAGTTTTCTTCATTCCTTTCTCGTTTGTGCCATGACACCTATTTTTACCTTAAATTATTTCTCCGACCTTAGTCCTCCTTTTCGTTATTTGTTAAAGGAAATTTCAATCCCAGAAAATCATGCCATGAGCAGTAAATCCCAACGCACACTTAGAAAGGTTTCCTTGCTTCCTACAATTCGCTCTATAATATTTCACACTTCTTGAAACTCATTCTATAACATTCATCCCCTCATGACTCTTTATGCAGGCTTTGAGGAAGGATAAGATCTATACGAGGTTTGAAGATCCACTGAAGGGTTTTTCATCATGGCTTTTTTCCTAGTAGCTAACTGACAGTGACAGTGACGACCTTTCGTTCAAACATTCGCCCATGTGGTACTCATGTGGCTTGAGTGTTGAGATCCGTCTCTATTTCTTTCCATTTCCTCTACTTGTGGACTACGATTGTGGAAGATCTTTATCGGAATGCTCGCCCTCAATGTAGTGTCGTGTCCGAAATGCAACAAGGTGAGTGTAGCACGCTGCCAATTTGATGGTGTTATTCTCTCTAGGATCAATGATTTCAGTCCAAGATGTCGTTCTGCCTCTAAATTTTATTTTATTTTATTTTATTTTATTTTTTATTTTTTTTGCTAGGGGTGAGGGTTTGTCTTCCCCCAAATGACTTTACTAGTTTGATCTTCTTCGTGACTTTGATAATAATCATTCATTTGTGTAAGATTCTTCCTGTCTCGTGCATCTTTTGACATAAAGAACTTCTAATCCGATAAATGTTTCCAAAGTAAACAAACTTTAAGAAATAAAAGAAGCAACATAGCAAAATGTGAATAAGTTTGTAGGCTCGAGACAAAGTTTTAAGAAACCCCCCTAGGTAACGTTAATTCAGAAAAAACATTACCTCCCAAACATTGAATCTATGACCGATTTTGATCACGATAGCTGGAGTATCACTTTACTCCGGTACCAGGAATTGAACATTTATCCCACGAGGAACCCTCTGCTCCGATCTTTCTTATGCATTTATCAGATCCGAGACAATTGTGTTGCGTCCAAAATATCCTGGAAGAGATAAGTTAGCAAAATCTTCCATACTTTATCTCTGTTCTTGAGCTAATGATTTCAATAATTGCAACATAGCATAGGGAAAGATCTTTCTTCCTGGATTGGATTACGTGTCCATTTCCAGTGAATGTTAAACGAAAGTTCTTTGGAAACATGGTCGTCTGCATAGGGTCGAAAACACTTTTTGAATCCTTTTGCCCGACCTTATGCATCGGACTTGAGCATTTCTAATCGGACTACCTTGGGTTGCATAACCAAAGCATTTCCGCACATTGAAGCTTTGTTAGAATAAAATTCCTTTTGGGGATTGCCTAGTCTAGATAGCCTCTTCGAGCTTGCTAACACATAGTGCTAAATAACATACTTAGCTTAGTATGTTGGTTCAGGATAGAAGTAGTCATACTCGGGGTCGGAGTTCAGAGTCACCATCAGATGATTTCCGAATCGCCCTTTTCGACTATTCCATCAAATGGCGTAAAGCCCGGGTTTGAATGTTATAACCCACAACCTTGCTAGTTATACAAACTTTCTAGAGGCCAGATTGTGCATTGGACTACTAGGTCAGGGCGTCATGTGCCATGCCTGCAGCCTGCTAATTGTTACCGCACTTATTACGGTTCAAGTCTCCTAAGCAGCTAACTGTTCGAGGCGGACAAGGCTAAGAGAGATTCCTCTAACATCGTTACTTTGAACTTTTTTAGACTTGCATTCGTGCAAAGTTTTTCAAAGTTTGTACTGTGTTTGTAATGAGTAGGGTACTTTCCTGCATCATAAAGAAAAGAAAAAATGGATACTTAAGACATATAACCCTTATTTATTCATGATACAAAGTAGATTGATATTAATAAGAGGGTGTGATTGAATTCGAAAATGATTGCCTACATATCTTCGAGATGGAGAATCAAATCACTGGAGTAGTTCTAAGGAAAATATGATATAATGTAATAATTACACCAGGGATCACTTTTGACGATAAGCCTCTAGTGGGGCATGATGAGATGAGTTATTCGTGGAATTGTCTTCGTGCAAATTGCGGTGTTGCATTGGGTCTAAAGATGACCGCCTACATATCCCGAGAAGGGAATCAAACTGTGTGTAGTTCGTGTGAGGCATTTACGGATAATATTTTCTAAGCTTGGTGATGTGCCATTTATTGGTGATTGGGATTGCATCTATGTGCTCCTAATGATAGGTTTCATTGCCCCATACTTTGGCAATCTTGTATGGTCTTTCCTAATTCGCTCCAAGTTTGCTTTCTCCCGGGATTTTAGTATTCTCCAAAACTTCTCGTAGGACCAAGTCTTTGGCTTGCAGACTCCTAGGCTTGACACATTTGTTGTAACACAACCAAATTAGTTGTTGGTAGGGTACTAGTTGGACTTAGGTGCATTCTCTTTGCTCCTCCATAAGGTCAAGATCAGCCTACAGAATCCCTACATTTTCATCCCGTAGCATGGTGGGTGAATTATATCTTGCAGTTATTGCTTTCTATGCCAACAACTATCCTCCAACTTATTTGCCACAGGGACCAAAGTGGATGTCATTTAGAATTTGTAGGCCAACTTCTAGTGTGACGCACAAGGTATGCGGTCCAAAGTAAGAACATTGGTAGAGCTTTATGCAGATGACTGTATATCTTAACACCTTCTCGATTAGTTTTCTGGCTAGGTTGTGGTCCTTTGGTAGTTTTTCATCCCATATGTAGTGGATGATTTCATCCATCCAATTTTCTCGAGTGTTCTACATTTGAAGTTATCCCTACGAGTGTGATGGGGTGGTTGTTCTCTCCTTAGGGATCTGTGTGATTTTGTACTTTTCGAAATTCTCAAGTAGTATTTTGACTTTGTTTAGGTAAAACGCCATGGTAGGATAATGGGCGACATAGTCCCTTATGACCTGATTAACTATGAGCATTGAGTCACAATGAATTAACAGTTCTTTTTAAAGCCTGTTCAAGTATGAATGTGTCTAGTGCTTGTAGCACCACCCTTGAGCCAACCCCGTGTATGTTTGATAACCCATCTACGTATAGCTTCCAAATGTAGGGATTTTCTAGAGGGCATCGGGGACTTGTTGCGTCTGCAGTATTTTGAAGTGCTGTGTGAATTCAGCTACAAAGTCTGCTAGTGCTTGAGCCTTGATTGATGTCATAGGTCGGTAGATTGTTTCATGTTAACCTAGTTTGATAGCCCATTTAGTAGACCTGGCAATTTCTTATACAACCCGTTAACACGACACGTAAACAACACGAAAATAATGGGTTTCGGGTCAACACGATAACTAATTGGGTCATTATCGGGTCACACGATAATAACCCATTAATAACAGGTCCTTAACAAGTTTACACGAGAGTGACACGCTGGTGACCTGTTTCAACACGATAAGAAAAAAGTTATTTTGATGATTTTAATTTTTTAAACTACTAAAAAAAAACTTACTATAAAATACAATAGATATAATGAATATGTATATATTGTTTATTAATTATTATTCTATATAAATTTTAAAATTGAAATTTAATTTATTTATTTTTGTAGTGTACTATAGGCAAAGATTGAGATTAAAAATCATAAAACACATTAAAAATTAAAATATCAAGTAATTTAAAAATACCAAACACATTAAAAAAATTATAATAATTAATTTACATGTGTGAAAAATATAAAAAAAAATGCAAATGCTCGTAGTCGCATCCTCTACGCTTAGACGATGGTTACATTGTTGTTTAGATTTTTAAAACACTCCAAATCTCATGAACAGTGGTTTTTATTTGAGTGCAAAATTAATAATAATTATTGTAGAAGTGTGAAAAATGCTATCACTCATAATGAAAAGTTTTACAACTTTCATGAAGGGATCGACTCTAAAATTTAGTATGTATATATTAATTTAGTATTATGTTTTACATTTTGTTTGGGTCAAATTATGTTTTTTCATTTCAATTTTTATTGATCTAAAATATATTTTTCTTAACAAGTAATGGGTCGGGTCATATTACCTGATACTGTTAACGGGTTAATTTCGAGTTGGGTCATATTACCCGTTTACTTTAACGGGTATTATATGACACAACCCGTTAAGTTATCGGGTATGACACGAAGCTGACATGAACACAAGAAAAACGACACGAATGCCAGGTCTACCATTTAGTGACCCTGGAAAAAGCGTCGGGGCTGTGCAAGATGTATCTCAATGGATATTTTGTCATTCAGGCTACTTTGAACAACTGAAAATATGGTCAAAGTTTTCTAGCTGCTCTTACTGGTGCTAGGATGAGTTTTTCAATTTTCTGGTATCTCATGTCTGGTTGAGAAGAGCTTTTGATATGTAGTATATTGGTTTCTGCTCCCCCGAGTTTTCTCAAATCAGAGTTGTACTTACCGCACAGTCAGGTACGACTAAGTAGTACAAGTCTTCTCTGTCAGTTGGTTTAGATAACAGTAGGGGTTTGGAAAGGTATTCCTTGATCTTAGTGAAGGCATCTCCACATTCATTTGTTCAGAGTTGACCCTTGCTCTTCTTTGTTGCCGTAAAGAATGGTTTGCATTTGTTGGTGGATTGTGAAAGAAATCTGCTGAGGGCTACCACTTGCCGTATTAGGCTTTTTATTTCTTTCATGGTTCTAGACAATCTCATATCTATGCTTTGATTTGATCCAAGTTAAACTAGATTCTGCACTTAGTAACCATATAACCCAGGAATTTGCTTGACGCTACCCGAATGTACACTTTTCTGGGTTCAGCTTCATGTTGTACTTCTGAAGTAGGTCAAATGACTCTTAGAAATATGTAAATGGTCTTTCATCTCTTTTCTCTTGACAACCGTATCATCTACGTAGACATCCATTGTGTCTTCGATCTTATTTTAAAGATTCGATTGACGAGTTGTTAGTACATTACCCCTGCGTTTTAGAGTTTGAAAGGCATAACTTTGTAAAGTACGTACCTTGGTCAATGACAAAGGATGTTTTTTCCATGTTTGGCCCGTACATCTTTATCTAGTTGTATCCGGAGTAAACATCCATACAGTTCGAGAGTTCATATCCTGCGGTTGAATCTACCAAGATGTCAAACCGTTGGACTGTACATGGATCACTTGGACAAGCCTTGTTAGGTCGTAAAGTCCACACATTATCACCACTTCCCATTCTTCTTTTGTACTAGCACAACGTTTGCTAGGAAGTCCGGGTGATGGACTTTGACGATGAATTGGACGTCTTTGAGTTGTCTATTTCTGCCTCTATGATTTTACAGCCCTCTGTTCCCTATTTTCGTTTATGCTGGATAACTAGTCTAGTAGTTGGGTCTAGGTGGAGACGGTGGTAGATCATAGAGGGATCGATTTTGGGCATGTCTTTTGTTGACTATGTGAAAATATCGATGTTAGCTTGTAGAAAGCTGGTGTATAGTTTTCTTTTCCTCGGTCGATCATCTTTATGCCGATCTTGGCTTTATGTTCCATTATGTCACGATCAAGGCTAATGTACACAATGTCTTCATCTGACTTTGGCTCAGGTGTACCGTCATCATGGGGGTCAAGATCCATGTGAAATTCCTTATAACTCGTTTGTTGACCCCTTAGCCCTGATTGTTATGTTGACTTGTCCATACGAGTGCTTGAGCTTAGTTCCTCTTTCATGATCATGTTTATATTTTCAACTGTGCAGTAATGCGTCGTCATTGATCTCCTCTTATTTCTTTTACTCATTCGAGAGTTAGGTAATAGAATAATTGGTGATAAGTGGATGGAACAGCTTCATCTTATGTAACCAATTGTAGCCAAGAATGGCTTTATGGGGAGTTAGCCAATCCATTATGTGGAAAGTCACTAGGTGGTTATGGGGTTCTACTTGGACCGCTAGCTTCACCATTCCTAGAATAATTGATCTCTTTTTTTTTACGGCACCCACCATTCTTGGTTTCTTGCATGCCGTTTTCCTTTCTTTGCGGGTGTTTCCCAGATATTCTTGTTTGTTGTATATGCAGTTCCCCTAAGGGGATGCTTCTTCCCTTTAGCACTAGTCTACTAACATATCAATTGACAAGGTGGTTTGGATGGGAGGAATATGAGTTCATTCTCAATGAAAGCACCAATTGTTAGAAGGAAATTTGCAAACCGCCGTGAGTGGTGGTTGAGTGCAAACTCGAGCAACCTGCAAAACAATAAACAACCATAAGCAATCCTAAGACTCGACAGGTGTATGCCAGCCAAAGGCTCTCTGACGATCAAGTTATGCCAGTGAAAGTTTCTCCGACGGTCAAGTTATGCCAGCCAAAGACTCTCTCATGGTCAAGTTAGTGAATGATTTTATATTCAAGCAGTGGGTAAGAGAATTCAAGTGTTTAGATTGTGTGACATAGATGAACACTAGATGAGTGTATTTACCGTAAAGATCTTTTTAGGATAAAATTATCATTCTAAGTCGGGAGAATCCTGAAGATATCTAGAAGTGGATATTGCATCATCTTAAGAGTTATGATTACTTGCAACGCACGCGAATTCCTAGATTGTAAGAACTCGGAGACTTATAGGATCTAATTATGTCCATATCCGGATCAGATCACGTGTCTTGTGGAACAAGCATGGTCATCTAGCTTAGTCGCTAGGACTCCGCCTAGTGCCCCAGAGTAGAGTGATGATGGCATTGCTACTTCGTCTAATATAGCTCCGCCCGAAGCTGGTGAGTGCATGATCGGACTTCCGAGGTAATTGTATTCTGATTAGCCTCAAGTAACTATATTCAAATTAGCCTTACTCTGGCCCTAGAAAATCATAGGCCGACATTTATCTTCCTTGCTATGGCAGTTGGGCTTGCAATATTTGTACTCAGCAGATCATGGCTTCGAATTCGGTCGAACTACTGGTGGAATAAATATGAGCATCGCCAATTAATGAGAGCATTTTCATCAATAGTAAATGAAAGTCCACATGTCGGCTTTATGATTTTTCAAATTAGTTTTGAGAGAGCCAAGATGTTAAATTTACGAGGAAAAATAATTACCAAAAAAATTCTCTTACGTAACTTAAATTGAAATAGTCCCGCAGTCAAGTTTATCTTGCCTCATTAGGAAGAGTTCGCCACCAAACGATCAGAGTATTTGCCACAAAATTTGTTCCTGATAAGGACTTCTATAAGGACTTCTATATCTCCTTCCAACTCTATGGTGATGTATCTATAGTCCATCTTATATATACGAAGAATGAATTCAAGAAAATGTTTCACTACTTTTTTTCCGATAAGGTCAACACACCAATGATAATTGTCTCACTTATTTTCAAGGTTATAATGCAAATTGTACATAAATTTAAAAAATAAAAAAAATAAAAAAATAAAAAAATTAAATAAAAAGACAAAAACATAAACGGAACTGAATTTCATACACCAATTTTAATATCACGCACACCTTATATATTTCTTTATTTTTTTGGTTTTTCGACAGCAATAATGTGTGTGTTTATTAATTCTAAAACAAAGTAGATGACACTTTAGTAGTGGCGGAAGGGAATACTTCATATGCTCCTTTAGTGTGGGTTCGATGCTCACCGATCTCTTGTCCCATAATATTTAACAATTTACTCTACTAACGCTATCATTTGTTTAAAAAAAAAAAAAACTTTGCATTTTCTGTAAGGTGTGTTTACATTATTTTATTGTAATTTTATAGTCTGTCATGTATAGAAATAAGATCGAATTATACAACAAATTCTTTAAAATATGCATGAAAAGTCTATGCGTATTCTGCGTAAAGTAAGGGTCCTTTCTGTAACGTTTTACAAAACAATTTTTGAAAAACAATTTTGTAAAAACAATGAATGCTTTTAGTATTTAATCTCAAGAAGGGTTTTTGAGAAAGAAAACATTAAAAATCTGTCTACTATCAATATCTAAGAGGAGAAATTAGGTTCTTATGCCTCATTTTTTTAATTTCATCAATTTAATGTAGAATTAAGCAGTAAATTTTGAATGGTTAGTTTTGTATCAAATAAAAAAAATTTAAAAATAGTAAAATTTGAACGTATGATTCCCCATAAAATTCGAAACTGACCGGGTTCTTTTGATAGCTATATGTTGTGGTTGTGGAACTCGGTATTGTTGAATTTTAGCATCTCATGTGGTAATATGCTTAGTAACTGAATCTCGATCTACTAGGCCTTAGGGACTTGGAGTTTGATTTAGTTTGGTTCTCAAACTAGTGGTGTTCTTTTCTGTGTATATATACATGTGAAGAATTCATGTTGAACAAAACTGCCGAAATGTCCCAGGTGCATGATAGTGAAACTCTTGAAGATAGGGTGGTCGAAATCCTGTCTAGGTTGCCGCCCAAGTCTTTGATGCGATTCAAATGCATACGCAAGTCTTGGTGCACTCTCATCAATAGTCCAAGTTTTGTGGCCAAATACCTCAGCAATTCCGTGGACAACAAACTTTCATCCTCTACTTGTATCCTTCTCAACCGTACTCAGATGCACGTTTTCCCGGACCAGAGTTGGAAATATGAAACTTTATGGTCCATGATGAATCTTTCCAATTATAGTGATGAGCACAACCTACTTTATGATTTTAAGGACCTAAATATACCGTTTCCAACGGAAGACCATCATCCTGTGCAAATTCACAGTTATTGCAATGGTATTGTATGTGTAATAACAGGGAAAAGTGTTCGTATTTTATGCAATCCTGCAACACGGGAATTTAGGCAGCTTCCTGCTTCATGCCTTCTTCTACCTTCCCCTCCAGAGGGAAAATTCCAATTGGAGACGATCTTTGAAGGATTAGGATTCGGCTATGATTACAAAGCTAAAGAATACAAGGTTGTGCAAATTATAGAAAATTGTGAGTATTCAGATGATGAGCGAAGATATTATCATCGTATTGCTCTTCCTCACACGGCTGAGGTATACACCACGACTGCTAACTCTTGGAAAGAGATTAAGATTGAGATATCAAGTAAAACCTATCAGTGTTACGGTTCAGAATACTTGAAGGGATTTTGTTATTGGCTTGCAAACGATGGCGAGGAATACATACTTTCATTTGATTTAGGTGATGAAATATTTCATATAATACAATTTCCTTCTAGGAGAGAATCTGGTTTTAAATTTTATAATATTTTTCTGTGTAATGAATCCATTGCTTCGTTTTGCTGTTGTTATGATCCAAAGAATGAATATTCTACATTATGTGAAATATGGGTAATGGATGACTATGATGGAGTTAAGAGTTCATGGACAAAACTCTTAACTGTTGGACCCTTAAAAGGCATTAATGAGAATCCTTTGGCATTTTGGAAAAGTGACGAGCTTCTTATGGTATCCTGTGATGGAAGAGTCACCTCTTATAATTCTAGTACCAAAAAGCTCAGCTATCTTCATATTCCTCCTATTCTCAATGAGGTTAGAGATTTCCAAGCTGTTATTTATGTGGAAAATATTGTTCCAGTCAAGTGAGTTGAGCGTAAATTAAGTTCCATGTTCTCCTATATATTTGTAAGCATGTTATAAGATGCATCGATGGAACATTGTTTTGTTGAGATTATATCCATAGATGTAGTGTACTCATAGCCCAACGCTGTTTAGAATTTCATCTTGTGTTACATTTAACTTTCATATATGAATTTTTACTGTACCCTTCCCCATGTAGTTTTATTTTATTTTATTGCATTTTTTCTTGGTCCCTTAATCTCAATTCGTGTACATAATAAAATATTATTTTTATTAATTTCCACAACTCATATTTTTCCAGTGGTATCACTCTCAAAATTTGAGGCTTAACTCACTTCTCTACCCTTTAGTATAAATAATATCGTTTGTTAAAAATAATAATAATTAGCTTAATTAATCGCAGCAATGCATTCCTGCATGACACCTACGTCTATGTCTCAAAACATCCTCAAGAGCATCAATGATACTTCAAATCACAATTCTTTAGACCGAAACCAAAAGATTTTCTCTAGATCTAAACCACGGCATTTGCCACAAAGTTTGTTCCCAATAAATATAATGAAATTCAACGTCAAATGAAAATTACACCGTTAATAACATCAATAAGGACTTCAAAATCTCCCTCCATCTCCATGTTTTTGTTTTAGATTTATTGAAGGGTTTACTTACTGTATACAGTTATGCTAGAAGGTGGTATTAAGAGGTTGTAACAACTTAATCATAAATTCAAATCTCATTTGAAAGAGAATACTATTGTAGATAGTATAAAGCCAACACCTACACTGAGAAGAGAACCATGACTTGACTCACCAAACACCTTTTTGTATATGATCATTTTGTCCTTCCATTGCAGTAGTCTTTTTATTGTCTATTTTTTCCTTCAATAAAATTGTAATATATAAGCATATGTTATACACACAATAACTTGCAATAAAAGAGTGCGACAATACACTCAATCTGTTAAGATTTTAAAATATAAAGTTCATTAAATAAATTTAAATATGCAAAACGACTGTGTGAAAACAAAGCATAAACATAGTATTTTACCTCATCTTTTCTATACGTTATCATTGAAATTGAACCTGTTGTGTGCACCATTGTAGATTGCTCCCTATTGCATGCATTTTGCGCATTGTGTTTCTATGTGAAAAAGAAAGCAAAGCGAAAATCCAACTATCACACATCAAGAATCTACATGTAAGTAAATAATACATTAACCATCAAAAGATGACATTTCTAAAATAAAACCTTTACCTTCCGCTTAGGTATCTCCCATTTTTCAACCATTTTAAACCAAATTCCTCAATAGTCTTGTACTTTTGAAAAACTGAATTCCTTAATGTGCTCAAACAAATGGCAAATTTTGTTTTAATATGTCAACACCAGAAGTTTTAGCTAGCCCTACACAAATTTTCAACGACGGAAATAATTTCGTCGGTTAAAGCTATCTTACACGACAGACATCGCCTGTGTTAGGGCAGTATTAGTCAGCAAACTTGGTTGACTGAAAGCTCTTACACGATGAATATAGTTTGTAAGTGAAAAGACAATTCGCCGGGTAAAATTCTGCCCCCGAGGAAATTTTTTTGAGTCATTGTGGTAGAATGATTTATCCGACAGAGTAGATTGTCGAGAAACTTTTCTCGAGGTGGTCAAAAGTCCATTTGCCACGTGTCAAAAAAGTCCACCACAAAAACATTACCCTACTCATGTTTGTAGTTACCCGACTGAGTAGTTCGTCGGGTAAACTCTCAATCCCAGTTTATAATCCATGCTTCCACTTTATTTTTCTCATTCATATCCATACATTCATTTTCCTCCACCATCTCCTCCCATCCTAAACCCTCAACACAAGTTTATGAAAAAGCATCATTAGCAAACACGTCTATTGTGGCTAGTGGTTTAGGGAGTTCAAGGAGAGGATAATATCGTAATGTGCAAGAACACGGTTAGGGTACCATCATAACGTCGAAGGTAGCGGTGAACACAGTCGAACACGGTGGTGAACAAAAATTGCTTGAATTTCTTGCATGTTGAAGAACATGGAGAGGATACTATCATAATGGGCGAAATGCCCTAAATTGTAAGGCTGGGTTGGTCAAGAAAAAAGGCTCAGCCTTGTTTGTAAAGTTTAGGCGGCATTGGATTTAAAAGTGCTCCTAGTGAGTTTGCAGCCGAGCTTTTATTTTAAACGTTTTATTTTTTGTTTTAAATGCATTCCTACGTGGTCAGGAATCAGAGCATATCCAGGTGGCCAGTACTCGGAGCATTTATGCATGGTTAGGAATCAGAGCTCTTCTACCTGATTTGTAAGCTGTAAATCATATTGTTCAAGAATCAGAGGATTGGGTGATATTATGTAAACTTTTATATATTTTCAGTATTTTGAAATGGTTTGTAAAGTTGTAAATCATATGATTGAGATTTTGTTCACAAAAATTTTCATTTTTCTTAACGAAAGGGGAAACAGATTCATGGAAACTAGTTTTACCAAATGTATTTGTGTTATGGTATCTAATTTGACAAGAATAGGGAACATCGTAACATAAAAATGGTAGATATTGAAGAATTTATGTTTTGATGATATTTTAAAAAAATTGTAAGTGTAAGTAGAATTTATTGATAACATTTGGTGAAAAATACACCTTTCGAAGTGCCCCATATACCTAAGGGAGTGTAGAAAATGAACTTTAATGTTGCTTACCTAACGAAATTTTGTCGGTTTAGACTTTAACGGTCATCAAAAGTTGCAATTCAATTTTGCAAGTTGTCACATAAATCCAAACACGTGTGTTTGGGAATTTACTGACAGAAACTTCGTCGACGGAGATTTGTCGGGTAAACACATCTTGGTCAAAAGTTTAAGACTTCTATTTCCAAAGTGTCACAGATACCCAGTAGCATGTGAATCAACTGACACAGAAATTGTAAAATATATTGCAAAAATATACAACTATTTATATAATCAAATATAACAAATTAAATATATAATCACCATCAGACTTATGAAAAATTAAATGAGGAAAAGGAATAAGAATATCTAGCTTGTGAACCAAAAATACCCGTGATGTCGCTGCCCTAAAGCTGTAAATGCCTTTCCATGTGCAGGTTATGGCGGTACCTACAACTCCAAGATACAACCCAAAGCCTCACAGGATGTTTGATCTATTTTGCACGCCAACAGCAAACGGGTTTGCCAAGTAGTAATCAATTGCCCAAGTATTCTAAAACATGAATTTTAGGAATGTAATTCATGATGACAGAGATGTGAGAAGTGAAGGAGACTGAGTAGTTTTTTCACGTATTTGTTTTCTATCTGAGGTTTCTTGTTTAAAGAACTTCTCATACCCTTTCAGAAAGGGATTATGACACTTCAAATAAAACACCTCTAAAATATTAAAAATAAATAAAATATAATTAAAATAACCAACAATTCCCCACAAGATTAAAACTCTATGAGGAATAAAACAGACACATTTGAAGACATACAAGTTTGGGCAATTTGTATGCATGCAATGGATGTAGTTGTCTTTTGGACTTGAACCTACACTTAGTGTTCATAGTTTTCACCTGAAGGAATCATAGTGAACCAAACCTTGAACTAGATTCCTCTAATTTAGATTACAACATATGACACACATAGGATTGATCAAAAACTTGGGATGGGTTAGCGCTATTTATGACCATGCACTTAATCTTGATTCTCAAGAGTTTTATTAAAGAACAACCTAATTCTCATGGTGGCGGCCTCACAACTACTCTCACATAGGTGAGTCCTCCAATAGTACTGTGACCTATGCCCTAGGAAAGATTGCCCGCCTTGGAACTCATTCAGGACAATGTCCTTCCTTAACTTCACATATCATTAGCACAAATGTCATAGGGATGAGCATGAGATTTTATTTCAAATCTCCTATTTTAGAGTGTTGGAATATAAGTCATGCAACATGCTTTGTTTCTACCCATTGAACCTTTTCATGGGATCTCCAATCACAAAGGTTGGGTTTCCTCTCTAGGTGACTTCCTTATAGGTTTAAGCCCATCCCCCTCTACAAATCTAGGACTCCATTCCTAGATAGACCTTTGGTTAATTGATCAACAATATTCTTTTCTAACTTCACATAGTCCAAAGATAAAACTTTTTTATTTTACAAGCTTCTCACATATATGTATCTAACATTGATATGTCTATTGAATTTCTTATTTGTATGTGTCTGCCTCAGCAAATCTATCACGGCCTTATTATCACAATGTATAGAAATGGCAAGTATAGGTTTGCTCACCAATGGGATATCAAGCAAAAAATCCTAATTTAGTCAACCACTGCACATGCAATATCAAGAGCTGTGAGTTTAGATTCCATTGTACTTCTGGAAATTATTGTTTGTTTCTTAGATCCCCAAGATATAGCTGCTCCTCCCAATAGAAATACATATCTTGAAGTAGATTTCACTTCAGAGTTATCTGTGATTACCTTTTTACTACATAAGGAAATCCTATATAATTTATAGAATAATCAAAAGTTCCTCTTAGATACTTCGCCTTAAAGCATTCTAGTGTTCTTTACTTAGATTATGAGTGTATCTACTTATTCTTCCAACCACATAAGCTATATAGGGTCTAGTTTTATATGCTATATCATCTGAGAATACTGGAGTTGACACATGGGTTCACCACTATGTTTAAGTAAGCACACACTTGGTTCATATGGTGTCGAGATAGGATTGCAATTAAAAAAATTGAACTTCTTAAGCATTTTCTCAATTGAACTTAGCTTGATTTATAATAAAACCTACTTGTGTTCTTTCTACTTTCAGTCCCAAAATAATACTGGCTTCTCCTACATCTTTCATATCAAACCTCCTTGATAGATAAGACTTAACATCTTTCACAATTTCCAAACTTGTTCCAAATAATATATCATCAACGTAAAGACATAAAATACACATTGTCCATTGCTTTCATCATAGTAGACACACTTTTCATGCTCATTGATTTAAAAAAAAAAAATCATATTCTAAAATGACTTTATCAAACTTTTCATACCATTGATTAGGAGCTTGCTTGAGTCCATATAACGATTTAACCAACTTACACACTTTATGTTCTTGGCCTTTCACTATAAATCCTTTGGGTTGCTCTATGTAAATTTCTTCACCTATGTCTCCATTCAAAAATGTAGTTTTAATATCCATTTAATGAACTACTAAATTGTGTATAGAAGCTAACACTATGAGGATTCTAATTGTGGTAATCCTAGACACATGAGAGTAAGTGCCAAAAGAATCAGTTCCTTTCTTTTGAGTACTTTCCTTGGCTACTAGCTTGGCTTTGTACTTGTCTATACTTCCACCAGGCTTCAGAGTCTTCCTAAATACCCACTGCAACCAATTGGTGTAGTACCGAGTGGTAAATCTGTTAATTCCCATGTTATTTTGTAAAATAGACTCAACTTCACTATTGATAGCTTCTTTCCAAAATGGAGCATCGACGGAGATCATGGCTTCTTTATAGGTTGTTGATCACCTTCAATTAAAAAGGTCTAAAAATCATCACCAAAATTCTTCTCCATTCTAGGTCTCTTATTCCTTCTAAGTTCTTCTTCATTTGTAACTTGATGACTAGTACTTGTGGAGGCTTTGTCAGTACTAGTGCATGATTTATCTGCCAGTTGCTTTTGCATTCTAGCGTTGAAAGGAGACATGTCTTCATAATATGTTGCAATCCCTTGACTCCAATATAGTGTTATTCGAAATTTCATTTATTTCAGAGTCAATGACATGAAATCTATTGGCATTACTATTATGAGCATAACCTAAGAAAACAGTATGCACAGTTTTAGGTCCTATCTTCTTTCTCTTAGGTTCTGGGGTCGTAACTTTAGCCAAGCACTCCCCTACAAATTTTCAGGTAATCCAAAACTCAAAAGCATTGCATTCACCATGTTCAATAAGGTTATATTCTTTCTTTCTGCAACTCCATTTGATTGTGGAGAATAAGGTGCTGTTACTTCACGTATAACACCGTGCTCTTTACAAAAGTAAGATCTGGAATAGTGTACTCTCCACCTTTATTAGACCTAAGTCTCTTTATCCTTTTCTCTAATTGATTTTCCACCTCTTTCTTGTAAATCTTGAATTTACCAAATATTTCATCCTTAGTCTTTATCAAATAAATATAACAACACTTCGAACAAGCATCCACAAATGTGACAAAATAATTATTACCAGCTCTAGTAGGTGATCTATTTGAGTCACAAACATCACTATGTATAAGCTCTAAAATTTGGGCATTACTCTTGGTTATTACAATTTTATTTGATTCCATTACAACTTTATAGCCTTGCTTTACTGATGCGAGATTTACTTGACACTCAAATTAAACCCTCTTTTTGACAATTGTAGTAATGATGTAAGTAGGGATCGTTCTGGACCGGGGATTAGGAGGGATTGTTAATCACTTGGAAACTGACTCAAAAACGTAAAATAAAGTTTCAAACACTATACTAGACTCAAAGAATGCAAAACTAAACTTTTAAAACATTAAGACAAACCAAAAGACTCAAAACTAATTTTGGACGAATTTAAGATTATGGCTTGATTCAAAATACTTTAAAACATAAACTAAACAGATTCTAAGCACTAAAGAACAAGAAAGTAAAGGGGGGGGGGGAAGAGTTTTGATTTGACGAAAATTGAAATAACAAAACAAGTTAATAAACTAAGCAGAATGTAAATATGAATTTGTGATAGAATGAATGGAATGAAGGCTAGCTAAGGGGTTTTTCTCCACACATGTTATACTTGCATACAAGATTGATTCTCAGTTGGTCTTTCGATAAATTATGAAACTCAACACTCTGGATTAATTAGGTCCGCTTAAATTAACCGTCAAGTTTTCCTTAAGTTAATGAATTGGATGGGTTTGCGCAACGCAATTCACAACATTCTCCAAAAGTCCTTTACGTGAACAGCACAATAAAGATACAATCAAAGATCATTAAGCATTATGAAAACTATAAGTGTTGACGAGGCATTCGTTACTATGATGAGCATGAAACTCGTGCCAAGAATTCATTTAACGCGATTGTTTAAAAGCAACCTCCACTACTTGTGAATATAAGTTCATAACGATTAGGTGAAATTCACTTATATTCTAGCGTCATATTTATGTATGAAAATTAAGCGCGCATTCTTAATAAACATTCATAAATAAGTTATCAATCAAACAGTTAAACAAATTGAATCCACAACTTATGAAATTCCAACGAAAGTTAATCAATTCATATTGCAAATATAAACATAGTTTCGAATCACCCCCTAGCTAAAGGGGGTTTAGTTCCTCATAACTTTGAAATCAAAGAAACACCTAAACATTCCAACAACTCAAAACTTGAATTGTATGAACGTTTAGGCACTCTTCTCTTCCATTCCTCATACGTACAAAACAAAGAGAATTAAAATGAAACTTTGAAATCAAAAAATCACCTAAACATTCCAACAACTCAAAACTTGAATTGTATGAACGTTTAGGCACTCTTCTCTTCCTCGTTGTTGTAGCACAAGGTTTAAGGATAGGTTGTGTGATGGTATGAAGTATTTTGGAGGGATGGGAAGTGGTTGGATATTGGCTGCAATAGAGGAGAAAAACTGCACAGAAATGGAAGGGGAAGTGTTTGTGTATTACAATGGAAAATGAGATGCTTTGGTGAATGGAATGCAAGGGTATTTATAGGAGGAGTTGAGATGTGAATGGCTGTTTGTTTAAGGTGTTTGTGGCTGCAATGATGAAGAGTTAGAGCTGGAAATGAATGGGCAAGCTGGAAAGGTAGTTGAATTGCACGGCACAAGTGTGAATGCATGCTGTTTTGTATGTGAATGCATGCTGGAATTGTATAAGGAAGCTGGAAAGGTAATGGGATTGCACGACAATGAGTGGTTGTTGGTGTGTGAATGCATGTGTTGAATGATTAAAGTGCAAAGTGGGTGAATATGTAGCTGAAAATGCATGTGAATGCATGCTGGAATTGGATTGGGATACACGGCAATGACTTATTGTTTGTGTAAATGTGTGTGAATGCATGTGTGTTAGGTGGAATGTAGGGGGAATAATGATGAAATGGGAAGTGGAAAGGGTATGAAATGCATGGCAAAGGGTGAAGTGGATGTGAAATAGGCGTGCATGTGTGTGAATGTGGTGAAAATGCATGTGATGCATGGCAAAGGGCTTTGTTTATATGTTGGCATGGGAATTTCTGGTTCTAAGGCTTTGTTTGATTGGGCTAGGCCCTTTGTTTTATGTTCTAAAGTGCACACAAAGCTTCAATTTTGTCCAACACTTTGGCTCCAAGCATAAGCTATCCATTCTTGGCCCAAAAATGCTCCAAAAGGCTCCAAAATGCACTTCTTTGCTCCTTTAGCCCTTAGAACCTAAAATCATACGAAAATGACTTAAAACACGTAAAGAACGAAGAAACAACAACATAAATGCACGAAAACAAGCTAAGTAAGTCGCCTAAATATGCTCCTATCAGATTCCCCCACACTTAACTTTTGTTAGTCCTCGAGCAAAACAGAATAAAAACAAATAAACAAAACGACACTAAACACGTAAAACACAACCTAAACCTTCCAACAACCGTCTTAGGGATTTCCAATGCACATGACATGTTAAAAATCATCATTCCCACAGATTTTAGTCATCTTCACACTTAAGTACATTCTTAATCAGAGTCACCACATACTATTTCACAATTAAGCATTTAAAACCATATTTTGAATGTAGTAACATGCCTTAGAGAATTTGCTCAATTCCTCACAAGATATGCACTCAATTTCACTCAGATTTTCTGACTACACACCCTACACTAAGTATATGTAAGAAGATTGATGTAAACATGAAAACGAACACTCACATATATGTATCACAAAGAACGCAATTTCTGGAGTTAATAAGCATGTTTAGATATGATCTCATGAATGGAATAATACTACTTAGATGCGAGAACCAGTGACACCATATGCTCATACCAAGTTCAAACTCCACAAATTGAAACACATAACACTCAAGATTGAAGTCACGGGTTGTAATGGGGCTTGGGGCGTGTGGATAACAAAGAAGGGATATGGAAAACAAAGGTTCTTAAAGAAATAGTGAGCAAGGCAATTGAATCAACTTAGAATTCACTTTTGAATGAAAACTCAACTTTGGAACAAAAAGGGAGACAATTTAGGGCCAGAATTGGTGTTTTGAGCCCTTTCTTCAATCACTCATTCTTTCATTTTTTTCAAGCTCTCTTTTTTTTTTCTTTCTTTCTTTCTTTTCTGTTTTTTTTTTTCTTTTGAAACTCAAAACATACTTAAGAACAAGCATTCCTTCCCCCACACTCATTTTCTTGCATAATGTAACTCAAAAGGAATTCATTTAAGTTATGCTCACTATCTTTTAAGAACAAGGGTGTGGATTGTCCTAAACTAGGCTAGGTGAAGAAAATGTGGGTTAACAAGGAATAAAGGCTAAACAAAGCTTAACGGGGGTAAAACTTACAACAAATACGAAATATGGGAAGTGAGGCTATTTGGCTATGGTGGTGGTTACTACACAACTTCTTCTTGAATATGTGTTATGCAAATCAATAACATGCTTTGAATAAAATGGGCATGAGTTCTAGCATTTGGAACTATATGATGAAACGCTTTCTAAGTAGTAACCAAGCAAAGAATAATGAGATCATGCAACGACTTTAGAAAACAAGAAATCACAGATTATACTCTCCAAAGAACGTTATAGGCTCAAGTCTCTCAGGGTTGTAGCGTTTGTTTGAGTTCCTTCCTTCAGGCATGTTACAAAAACGAATTTTTCTTTTATGATTGCATGTGAAGTCATACATTATAACCATAACCAAGCATATACCAAGAGTAAATCAAACTTTTCTCTATGTTTATAACTCTTTTCAACAGTCATGCAATTAGAAACCAAATCCTTATCATTGTGTTGGAAGGTGACCTACGACATAAAAACGACTCAAAACACTCTTTTTAGGCTTTTCAAAACATTTTTTTTTCAAATTTTTATGGGATTTTCGAATTTTGAAGTCAAAACACTTTAGTTACCCCCCCACACTTGAATCAAACATTGTCCTCAATGTTTTAAGCTTAAAACCACACTAAACACAAGCAAACATAAAAAACAGCAATTAAACATACTAAACATGGCAGAATGTATCTAACAAAGAGAAGAGTTTAGGGATGCAAATCTGGTTATGGAGTGTAAATTCCATCTTCTCCTTGGTGATTGTATTGAGGCTTGGATCTTTGTGATTCCACAGGCTTACTCTTGAACTATGCTGCTCCCATCATTGATTTTCCTTTGTGCTACTCTTGAACTGGGTAGCAGGCTTCCTTTGGTCTCCCCCGAAGGTCTGAGCTTCCTCCTTTTATCTGTTTCTTTGTTCAATCTCTCCAATTCGTATTGAAGAGGGTTAGAGGATAGCTCAGCAAAGCTAGGTAAGCAACCAGGGAATAGAGTCCAGATAGACTCCAAGTGCCGGCTGATTGCTTCTTTCACTTTGCCATGCAAGTAATATCAAGGACAAAGGAAAAGACAGGGAAAGAGCATGATATGAGATACCTTTGCTTTCGCCCTTGATGATATGAGATACCTTTGCTTTCGAAGAGGCAGCGAATGAATCCACATGTTTCGATCCACCGTTTCCTCTTCCTCATTCGTACTGCAGGCATTTGGTATCTTCTTTGGGGGATACATCCATGTTTGAAAGTGTGTTCTCAAGAGAAGGAGAAATCTGAGCATGTTTGAGAGGGTTGGTTGCAGCTTACATTTTCGGCCGAGACGGAAAGTTATGCGCTTCTGGGTGTATGCCTTGCCATGAATGTTGATGTATATAGGAATTGTAATGGCAAATGGCAGTGCGGATGCGGCAATGTCTTCCACGCGTCTTCTGAAAAGCCGGGAGCTTTTGATAAAGTGGCACGCGTCTTCTGAAAAGCCGGGAGCTTTTGACAAAGTTGCACTCGCTTTCTAGAAAGCCGGGAGCTTTCGGCTTTGTCACCCACGTTTGTCGGCTAAAGTGTGCAGCTGATTTCTCGCCTTCCACGCGTCTTCTGAAAAGCTGGGAGCTTTTGACAAATTTGCACACGCTTTCTGAAAAGCCTGGATTGCGTCTGAAGAGCTGGCGATCTTTACGCCGGGAAATCCGGTTTTGAAGAGTGGTGTCTCTTCATTTCTGAATCGGTGAACGCATCTCCTTTAATAGAGGTGATCGATCACCTCTATCTGCATACTTTGAAGACTTCCTAAAAATCATCTTCGGCCCGTCGAGATTTTCCTCCATCCATCCCTTTTCTTTTAACTTCTTGAACAATGGCTAGCTCATCCACCCCATCGAACATTTGCTTAGATTTGAGTCTAAGCAGTGACCTGGTCGCGCCTCGTCAGGGTAAGGTATGGTGCCCGTCTTTCTTATCTTCCCATGGCCCTCTTACAGATGAGGACTCTGTGATGACGGATCCCACAACGGCTACGATAGTGGCTCGGAACCTCCTCACTCCTAAAGACAGTCAGCTGCTTTCTGGACGGTCCGATGAGTTGGCCGTTCAAGAGTCCTTGGCTCTTAGCGTTCAGTGCGCTGGCTCTGTGTCCAACATGGGCCAACGCCTTCTTGCTCGCTCCCGTCAGGTTGAATCCTTGATGGCGGAGGTGGAGAGTCTTAAGCAGGAGATCAAACAGCTTAAGTACGAGAACCGAAGTTTGCACGTGCTTGCCAACAATTACTCGACAGGCATGAAGAGGAAGCTTGATGAGCTTGATGACCGTCAACAGTTTGCAGCTTTCTTCCAGAGGCACCTCTTTCCTGGGTCATCCAGCGTTCCACCAAGGTTTAGGGCCTTGAATGATCTATCTTCGGTGCCTCCCGCTCCGATGCCTTTCGCTCCGATGCCTCTTGCTTCGATGCCTCCTGTTCCGAGAGTGTTGCCACGTAGTGGGGCCTCAAGTACACAACCTTTGTAAAGGCTCCATCTTTCTGCCATGTTTTTTTTTTTTTTTTTTTTTTTTTTTTTTGTAATCACTCGGAAATCAATAAACAAGCTTTATTCACTGTATTGGGTTGCCTCCCAAGTAGCGCTTTCTTTTACGTCTTGCAGCCGGACGAAGAACCCAATCACTCCAAATTGGAGCCCACGACACCCAAGGGAGTGTCATCCACGGTGTGCTCCACAAAGTTCTCATAATAGGCCTTCAAACGATGCCCGTTCACCTTAAATTCATGTCCCGTTTTCAAGCTCTGGATTTGGACTGCACCATGAACAAAAACATTAGTAATAACAAACGGTCCAATCCACTTGGAACGTAACTTACCGGGAAACAAACGTAAACGGGAATTGAACAATAGCACTTTCTGCCCAATGGAGAAGGATTTCCCACGGATCATGTTGTCATGGAAAGCTTTGGTCTTTTGCTTGTAAATGCTTGCATTCTCGTACGCCTCGTGCCGTATTTCATCAAGCTCATTCAATTGGAATTTCCTATGGCTTCCCGCTTCATCTAAGTGCATGTTGAACTTCTTGACGGCCCAAAGAGCTTTATGCTCCAACTCCACGGGAAGATGGCACGCCTTGCCATAGACAAGTCGAAAAGGAGACATCCCAATGGGGTTTTGTATGCCGTACGATACGCCCAAAGTGCATCATCTAACCGTAAACTCGAATCCTTTCTTGTTGGCCCAACGGTTTTTTCTAGGATTTGCTTGATCTCTCGGTTGGAAACCTCGGCTTGGCCATTTGTTTGAGGATGGTAAGGTGTAGAAACCCTATGGTTGACACTGTATTTCCTCAATAATGCCTCAATGGTCCGGTTGCAAAAATGGGACCCTCCATCACTAATGATCACTCGTGGCATGCCAAACCTTGCAAAAATGTTAGTTCTAATAAAATCTGCAACCACTTTAGAATCATTAGTCCGGGTGGCTTTTGCTTCCACCCACTTCGACACATAATCAACCGCAAGCAAAATATACATAAAACCATATGATGATGGAAAGGGACCCATAAAGTCAATACCCCAAACATCAAAAATTTCAACATTTAGGATAGAAACCTGTGGCATTTGGTCTCTTGCACTAATACCACCCATTCTTTGGCATTTATCACATGTTAGGCAAAACGTTCTAGCATCCTTAAAAATACTAGGCCAATAAAATCCACATTGTAACACTTTGAGGGCCGTGCGTTGTGTGCCAAAGTGTCCTCCACATGCATATGTATGACAAAAACTCAAAATTGAATGACATTCAGAATCATGCACACAACGACGTATAATCTGATCGGGACAAAATTTCCATAAGTACGGATCATCCCATACATAAAACCGTGCATCATGCCTAAGTTTGTCACGTTGGTGCCTATTGAGCTCATTTGGAAATTGTTTAGCCACCAAGTAATTCACTAAATCTGCATACCATGGTTCACTTACCTCAATGGATAGCAGCTGCTCATCGGGAAAAGTTTCAGGGATAGGTACGGCATGTTCATGCTCCTCGTGGATCATTCGGCTTAAATGGTCAGCCACTACATTCTCGCTTCCTTTCTTATCCCTGATTTCAATATCAAATTCTTGAAGAAGAAGAATCCAACGGATAACACTCGGCTTTGCTTCCTTTTTCGTGAGCAAGTACCTCAAAGCTGCATGATCAGAATAAACGATTACTTTAGTACCAATTAAATATGAACGGAATTTATCTAAAGCAAAAACCACAGCTAGAAGTTCTTTTTCCGTCGTGGAGTAGTTCAATTGGGCATCATCGAGAGTTCGAGAGGCATAGTATATGACATGCGGCCGCTTGTCTCTTCTTTGTCCTAGAACAGCTCCTAATGCATAGTCGGATGCATCGCACATGAGCTCGAACGGAAGGCTCCAATCTGGAGGTACAATAATGGGGGCCGAGACTAGCTTCTCCTTGAGTTGGTTAAATGCCGAATTACACTCTTCATCAAACTTGAATGGCACATCTTTTTGAAGCAATCGGCAAAGAGGGTTGGACATCTTGGAGAAGTCCTTGATAAAACGCCTATAGAACCCTGCATGGCCAAGAAACGAACGTACCTCTCTAACCGAAGTAGGAGAGGGTAAGTGACGTACAAGGTCTATTTTCGATTTATCTACTTCAATTCCTTTTTCTGAAACAATATGTCCTAAAACTATACCTTGTTTCACCATAAAGTGACATTTCTCCCAATTCAAGACAAGGTTAGTTTCAACACATCGTTTCAAAATTAAGGTCAGATTATCCAAGCAATTATCAAATGAACTCCCAAACACACTGAAATCATCCATGAAAACCTCAATGATCTTTTCAACAAAATCGGAAAATATACTTACCATACACCTTTGGAAAGTGGCCGGTGCGTTGCATAAGCCAAATGGCATGCGACGATAAGCAAATGTTCCAAAGGGACATGTGAATGTGGTCTTCTCTTGATCATCCGGGGCTATCACAATTTGGTTATATCCAGAGTATCCATCAAGAAAACAGTAAAAAGCATGACCGGCTAACCTTTCGAGCATCTGGTCGATGAATGGCAAAGGAAAGTGATCTTTCCTAGTCATGGCATTTAGCTTCCTGGTAATCGATACATACTCGCCATCCAGTCTGAATGCGTGTAGGCACGAGCTCATTCTCATCATTCTTGATAACAGTTACTCCGGACTTCTTGGGAACGACTTGAACTGGAGAGACCCAACGGCTATCGGAGATAGGGTAGATCACTCCGCAATCCAAAAGCTTGATTATTTCCTTCTTACCACTTCCATCATCGGAGGGTTGAGACGGCGTTGAGCCTCTCGGGATGGCTTAGTCCCCTCCTCAAGAAGTATACGGTGCATGCATGTGGTAAGGCTTATTCCTTTAATGTCGGCCAAAGTCCACCCTATGGCCGTTTTGTGTTCTCGCAACACCCTCACAAGCTTCTCCTCCTCCATTGCCGTGAGACTTGATGAAATGATGACGGGCAACGTTTCGCCTTCTCCCAAAAACACATACTTCAAATGGTCCGGCAACGGCTTAAGTTCAAGCGATGGTGCCTGAACAACAGAAGGTAGCATCTTAGTGGAAACTGAATTTGAAAGTGAGAGTGGAACCTTACCATATTGTTGTGGCAATGACTCAAGGGCTGCCACAACCTCAATTATTTCTTCACTAGAACCCATGGCAAAGAATTCCTCCTCCTTGCCATGGCCTTGCATTGGCCCAAATCCTTCATTTTTGCACTCTATGGCCTTAGTGATGGTTGTTTCCAGGGCGTCCTCGTTCAATTCTTCAAGGTATACCTGCGCCAAAGAATCGATAACATCAATGGAAAAACAAGAATGGTCATCAACGGGATATCTCATAGTTTCAGAAATATTAAAATCAATCACTTCCCCATCGAATTCCATTGTCAAGGTGCCTTTGTATACATCAATCTTCGTTCGGGCCGTCTTCATGAATGGCCTACCAAGGAGAATCGGCAAAGATGTAGAATGGGCTGAATCCTCCATGTCTAGGACGTAGAAATCAGCCGGAAAAATTAAATGGTTCACCTGCACAAGCACATCTTCCAAAACTCCTTTTGGATACGCGTTAGAACGATCGGCCAGTTGTATAATTACACCATCTTGTTTTAATTCACCCAAATTCATAGATGCATAAATAGAATAAGGCATGACATTTATGGATGCACCTAAATCAAGCATGGCATGTTCAAAACGATTATGTCCAATCACACAAGGAATCGTGAAACTACCGGGGTCTTTGCACTTGGTAGGCAGTTTACGTTGCAAAACAGCGGACACATTCTCGCTTACCTTCACTACCTCTTTGTTTGCCCTTCTTCTCTTTGTATTGCATAGGTCCTTGAGGAATTTAGCATGCTTTGGAACCTGTTTGATTGCATCGAGAAGCGGTATGTTCACTTGCACCTTCCGGAACGTTTCAAGAATGTCCTTCTCGCTTTCTTCCTTTTTTTCTTGCATGAACCTGCGAGGAAAAGGTACATTGGGTAGATTAGGACGTGAAGTACATGAATTTGAACTTAAATTACCTGATTTGGCCGAGTTAGGGTATTTGGGGGCCTGCGGCATTGGGTTTTTCACTCTTTCCGTGGGTGAGCTAGACACTTCCTCAGGTTGTGTCGTCTCTTCATCTACTTCCTGGGTAGATTTGGGATTGTTTGGCTCGGTCCCAACTTCTTTTCCACCCCTTAGGGTGATGGCCTTAGCGGATTCGAATCCTCTCTTTGGATTGACTGTGGTTGAGCTATGAAGCTTTCCTTGCTCTCTAATCTGTCCAAGGAACTCAGAAATCTGCCCTATTTGTTTCTTCATATCCATCATCTCCTTCTCGTTATTTTCTATCCGGTTGTTTTGATTTTGCAACCCCTGCGAAATAGAGGTTAGTAATTGCATAGCTTGATTACTTTCCAAGGACGTACCTGAATGAGATGATGCCGAAGGTTGTTGGGATTGTTGGGGTGCATACGGCTTGGAATAAAAACCAGGGGGGTTTGGCCTAAATCCTCCTTGTTGGGCAGCTTGTTGTGGCTCCTTCCATTTGAAGTTTGGATGGTCCCTCCATCCGACATTGTAAGTGTTCGAGTATGGGTTGTTTTGATTTTGTCCTTGGAAACCAATTGCATTGGCAGATTCCCACCCACCATTCTCGATTAGTTGAGGGCATTTGTCGGATGGATGCCCTTGAATTGAGCACACGCCACAAACTTGGTGTTCTTGTGCTTTTGGACCAATCACAACCTGAGAAACAAGAGAAGTAAGATTAGCAAGTTGTGATTGAATTTCATTTAATAACACTCACCTCATTTACACTTTGTTGCCGTGGGGCTTCCCTTTGGCCCACTCCTTCATATTGTTGAGCGTTGAGCGCTCGGTTGGCTATGAGAATCTTGGCATCCCTTGGTGTTTTGTCCACTAATGCTCCTCCCGCTGAGGCATCAAGCATTTGACGTTCGATAGGAAGGAGGCCCTCATAGAAATATTGAAGGAGAAGTTCCTCCTTCATTTGATGTTGAGGACATGAAGCTACAAGGCCCTTGAAGCGCTCATAATAAGCCGGGAATGTCTCACCATGATTCTGTTGAATACCACTAATTTTCTTCCGTAGGAGAACCACTCTCGAAGTAGGGAAAAATTTCTCCAAGAAAGCACGCTTCATACTCTCCCACGAAGTCACAGTTCCCGGGGCTAGTTCGTAGAGCCAATCTTTGGCCTTGTCCATAAGTGAAAATGGAAAGGCCTTCATCTTCAATATACTCCCATCCACAGTGACGGGGGTCATGCTCGAACAAACCACCTCGAACTCCTTCAAGTGTTTGTTGGGGTCTTCCATAGACAAGCCATGGAACTTCGGAATATGGTGTAACAAACTGGATTTGAGTTCAAACACCTCAGTCGTCCCCTCTGCAGCCGTGGGGTATTGGATACAAAGAGGCAATGCATTATCCAAACTTGAGGCTGAAAGCTCCTTGATGGTTCTATTATCTGCTGCCATGGCTTGTTCTTCTTCAAAAATCTGATCCGTGGGCTTTTCTTCTACACCTACTTCGTCCTCTTCAAGCCCAGGTTGTGGTGGAGGTTGTGGTGGCTCTTGTTGACTCCTCGTTCTCCTCAAAGTGCGTTCAAAATCACCGTCAAAGTCGGAGATGTTCTCTATAATAGGCCGAGAGCTACGAGTCATACACAGTGCCTGAAAAACAAGAAAACAAACAAACTAAGAATCTGAAATAAGAATGCACAAAAAACAAAAAAAAAAAAATAAATAAATAAAGACAAAGGATTAGCAAAGTTGCTAATCCCCGGCAACGACGCCAAAATTTGATGCGAGATTTACTTGACACTCAAATTAAACCCTCTTTTTGACAATTGTAGTAATGATGTAAGTAGGGATCGTTCTGGACCGGGGATTAGGAAAGATTGTTAATCACTTGGAAACTGACTCAAAAACGTAAAATAAATTTTCAAACACTATACTACACTCAAAGAATGCAAAACTAAACTTTTAAAACATTAAGACAAACCAAAAGACTCAAAACTAATTTTGGACGAATTTAAGATTATGGCTTGATTCAAAATACTTTAAAACATAAACTAAACAGATTCTAAGCACTAAAGAACAAGAAAGTAAAGGGGGGGGGGGGGAAGAGTTTTGATTTGACGAAAATTGAAATAACAAAACAAGTTAATAAACTAAGCAGAATGTAAATATGAATTTGTGATAGAATGAATGAAATGAAGGCTAGCTAAGGGGTTTTTCTCCACACATGTTATACTTGCATACAAGATTGATTCTCAGTTGGTCTTTCGATAAATTATGAAACTCAACACTCCGGATTAATTAGGTCTGCTTAAATTAACCGTCAAGTTTTCCTTAAGTTAATGAATTGGATGGGTTTGCGCAACGCAATTCACAACATTCTCCAAAAGTCCTTTACGTGAACAGCACAATAAAGATACAATCAAAGATCATTAAGCATTATGAAAACTATAAGTGTTGATGAGGCATTCGTTACTATGATGAGCATGAAACTCGTGCCAAGAATTCATTTAACGCGATTGTTTAAAAGCAACCTCCACTACTTGTGAATATAAGTTCATAACGATTAGGTGAAATTCACTTATATTCTAGCGTCATATTTATGTATAAAAATTAAGCGCGCATTCTTAATAAACATTCATAAATAAGTTATCAATCAAACAGTTAAACAAATTGAATCCACAACTTATGAAATTCCAACGAAAGTTAATCAATTCATATTGCAAATATAAACATAGTTTCGAATCACCCCCTAGCTAAAGGGGGTTTAGTTCCTCATAACTTTTAAATCAAAGAAACACCTAAACATTCCAACAACTCAAAACTTGAATTGTATGAACGTTTAGGCACTCTTCTCTTCCATTCCTCATACGTACAAAACAAAGAGAATTAAAATGAAACTTTGAAATCAAAGAATCACCTAAACATTCCAACAACTCAGAACTTGAATTGTATGAACGTTTAGGCACTCTTCTCTTCCTCGTTGTTGTAGCACAAGGTTTAAGGATAGGTTGTGTGATGGTATGAAGTGTTTTGGAGGGATGGGAAGTGGTTGGATAGTGGCTGCAATAGAGGAGAAAAACTGCACAGAAATGGAAGGGGAAGTGTTTGTGTATTACAATGGAAAATGAGATGCTTTGGTGAATGGAATGCAAGGGTATTTATAGGAGGAGTGGAGATGTGAATGGCTGTTTGTTTAAGGTGTTTGTGGCTGCAATGATGAAGAGTTAGAGCTGGAAATGTATGGGCAAGCTGGAAAGGTAGTTGAATTGCACGGCACAAGTGTGAATGCATGTTGTTTTGTATGTGAATGCATGCTGGAATTGTATAAGGAAGCTGGAAAGGTAATGGGATTGCACAGCAATGAGTGGTTGTTGGTGTGTGAATGCATGTGTTGAATGATTAAAGTGCAAAGTGGGTGAATATGTAGCTGAAAATGCATGTGAATGCATGCTGGAATTAGATTGGGATACACGGCAATGACTTATTGTTTGTGTAAATGTGTGTGAATGCATGTGTGTTAGGTGGAATGTAGGGGGAATAATGATGAAATGGGAAGTGGAAAGGGTATGAAATGCATGGCAAAGGGTGAAGTGGATGTGAAATAGGCGTGCATGTGTGTGAATGTGGTGAAAATGCATGTGATGCATGGCAAAGGGCTTTGTTTATATGTTGGCATGGGAATTTCTGGTTCTAAGGCTTTGTTTGATTGGGCTAGGCCCTTTGTTTTATGTTCTAAAGTGCACACAAAGCTTCAATTTTGTCCAACACTTTGGCTCCAAGCATAAGCTATCCATTCTTGGCCCAAAAATGCTCCAAAAGGCTCCAAAATGCACTTCTTTGCTCCTTTAGCCCTTAGAACCTGAAATCATACGAAAATGACTTAAAACACGTAAAGAACTAAGAAACAACAACATAAATGCACGAAAACAAACTAAGTAAGTCGCCTAAATATGCTCCTATCATTTACAAAACATGATCCACCAATTATACTTCTTCTAATATCAAGTACATGTCGCATGTCCTTCAAAATTAAGACATTTCTAGATGTCATCTTCAATTTAATGTCTCCAATTCCAAGCACTTGAGACACTGAATCATTCCCTAGAGGTACACTTCCTCCACCTAATTCATGGTAGGTTTTGCAACATTCACGATCAAAACAGACATGTACATTGGCTCCAAAATCTACTCACCAATCCTTATTTTCATAAGTCAAATTGGCAAGGGAATCATACTTAAAATGTTTTTGAGAAGACTGTTGCTCCATCAGCATATTCACTTGGGCTCTTCGACCAATATGATTTGACTTAGACTTGTTCTCCTCAGTCTACTCGTAGAAGCAATCCTTAGCCATATGATTGGTTCTTCCACAAACAAAGCAAACCCCCTTCTCTCTCCATTGATTCTTAGTCTTTTGGAAGTTATTATCTTGGTTGGGTGACTTGTACTTAAAATTCGTTCTCTTAAGTTACAAATTCTTCTTATTATTTATGGTGAACTTGTTTTTGATTTTATCATTTTTATTGGTGTCGTTCTCAATTAAGTTTACAATTATTTGCTTTTCGATTTCCTTCTTTTGGCTTGACCTATGTTTCTCTTCGACCCTAATTGAATTTATGACTTGAACCAAAGTATGCTCTCCTTGTTTATGCCTTAGGGTCCCAGCAAAGTCAAGGTAGGAGACTTTAAAGTCCTCACTGAACTTCGTTCCTTTCTTTTCAACTCTTCTTTATAGTTCTAGATACTAATGTATTTGTTCCCCCATGGACTTGTTATCAACAATCTTATATCCATTAAAGTTTGAGACCGTGAACCTATCCATCCCAACATCTATTATTCCATATTCTGCTTCTAAAGTTTTCCAAATTTCTTTGGTGCTGGGTGTAGTAGAATGACACACATCATAGAGGTGATCAGAAAGGGCACTTAAGATCCTATTGTAACAACGATATTCTATTAGTTGAGGGGTTAGTTTAGAAGCTGACTCGGAAAAAGAATCTTTGTTTGATTGAGTTTCCTCAAGGGCGGATATAAGTCCTAGGATAGTTAGGTAATATTTCATTTGTTTTGACACCTACGAAAATTTTAGCCATTAAATTTTTCAGGCTTAACACTATTTGCTTTTTCTTGACCTGCCATTTGTTATGTAATACTGACTAATAACAAATAAGAGAGATACAAGATTGCTATAATACTAGAGAAATTAAAACAGATTGTCACTCAAATGTTTAACAAGTATAGGATAAACTATACTACTGTATAATTGTAGACATCGAAATTTCGGTGAAATGAATGTTGACCGAGAATTAAAATTTCAACGTTCATGTGTCACATAAATTTTACATGTAGCGTGTGACTCAACGAAAAATCGAAATAAATCGGAAAAGTCATCAAATAGGACATGTGTCAACACTTGGCAGAAATGATTTATTTCATTTGAATATTATATTCAAAATTAGGCCTTGAAAATTTCTATAAATAAAAGCCAATTTCAGTCATTTCATTTCACCAATTCACATCACACCAAAACCTTGAAGCTTTGAAACTCTAAAGCTCTCAAGCAAATCCCAAAGGATCAAGAAAGCCCTCTTCATTCTTTGTCAAATCCTCCTTCACGATCAAGCCCCGACGGCCCTTAGAACTTCCACCAACTCAAGATCAAGCCCCGACAGCTCTTGAAGAAAGTGTTCATCGTTCATCATCGTTCATCATCTGTTCATCCTAAGATCAAGCTCCGATGACCCTTTGGATCAACAACACCAACAAATCTACACACCCGTTCTTCAAGATCATGCCCAAAAGCCCTTGAAGATCCGTTCATCAACCGTTCATCCTAAGATTAAGCCCTGATGGCCCTTTGGATCAACAACATCAATAAATCCGCATAACTGTTCATCCCTAGATCAAGCCCTGACGGCACTTTGGATCAACAACATCAATAAATCCGCATAACTGTTCATCCCTAGATCAAGCCCCAACGGCCCTTTGGATCAACAATCCATCCACATATCTACATTTTATCAAGATAGAATTAGAGGCTAAATTTGTAGAAGAGATTGTAACCCCAAAATCAATACAAAATATATTTTGTACACGTGTTCTTGTTTCAAGAATTTTCGTGTTTACAATAATAACCGTAAATCAGTTAAAAATGATAATTACGCGTAGATTTAATTAAAGCATAAAAACAATTAATATGTATTAATATGCAATTAAACTATACAGGGATTATCAATACCAGAACATAAATGACTGATAAGCAGTATTAAAGTGCTTTGGTACGAAAAAGAAAAAAAAAATGCAAAGAATCAAAGATACAATGAAAGTTGGATTATTAACACACTTCTTTGCAACTATATTAATAATTTAAGAACCAAATAATTAAAGACAGGAGTAGAAGGTTCAACTAATACTTAGATGCAAAAACGAAGGGCAGGACTACCCTTTCCCAGAAAATTCAACGATAGGAAAGACTACAATTATTGGGGCTTTCTAATCACTGTGAAAATAGATTGTAAAAATTTGCAATTATATTATCACACTGCATGGCTTTACATTGTGGAATATATTGCAGAAATATACCAATTATTTATATAATCAAATATAACAAATTAAATGTATAATCATTATCTGACTTACGAAAAATTAAATGAGCAAAAAGAAATAAGAATGTCTAGCTTGTGAACCAAATTAATGATTAATTGCCCAAGAATTATAAAACATGAATTGTAGGTATGTAAATTGACGACAAATGTGAGAAGTGAAGGAGACAAAATAATTTTTTAACTTATTTGTTTTCTGTGTAAGGTTTCTTATTTAAAGAATTTCTCATACCTCTTCAGAAAACGATTATGACTCTTCAAATAAAAAACGCATCTTAAATATTAAAAATAAATAAAATAATAATAACTTTTGAACCTTTAATATAATTAAAATATGCAACAGAAACAGACGTGCCTCTGTCGGGTAAATACTATAAGGCCAATCAATGGGTTACAGACATCAAGTCACACACTTGGGCAATGTACTGACATGGGCATTACCCGACAGAGATCCGTCGGGAAAGAACAATTAGTGAAAAGTTGAACCTCACTTGTGGACAATTTCCACCGACACAATACTACAAATATCGTCCTTGTTATTCATTTTTCTAATGTTTACTCCAACCAGCCACACGCGTTGTATGAAACTAGTGTGCACGATCTAACCGTAAAAAATGTTTGTAGAAACTTGTAGATCATGTACACGAAAAAAAAATAGAACGTTTGGAGATTTGCAAATAGGTCGCAAACTTTCGATAGTTAGAAACCAAAATTCACGATATAACAATTGTTTTAGGCCCGATTGGGGTCATTTATTCAATCAACTGCACAAGATTAAGATCAATATTTATGATGATGCATTAGTTAATAGAAAAAATAAAGCAAACAAAGACCTATATTCTACTTAGTGGAAGTATAGAAAAAAACATGAAGCGTTATGGTATTGAACCTTTTTAATGAGACACGCATTGTATGAAACTAGTGTGCACAATCCAACCGTCAAAAATGTTTGCATAAACTTGAAGATCAAGTATGCGAAAAATCAAAAAGAACGTTCGGAGATTAGGAAATAGGTCGCAAACTTTCGTCAATTAGAAGCTGAAATTCACAATTTAACAGTCCTTTTAGGTCCGATTGGGATCATTTTCTGCAAATACAATCGTCAACCCCACAAGATTATGATCAATGTTCCCGATGATGCATTAATTATTTTACAAAAAGTGGAGCCAACAAAATCCTTATATTATATAATTTTCCTTATTCTGTCAAGTTCACTTTTCCGTCACTTAAAGACCCAAAACAAAAAACCGCTATAAATTTCGTTTAAAAATCAAAATTTTCCCAACTGTTAGAGGCCTATTTGACTGAACTGTACTTAAGACAAGAGAGAGAAAAAGGCTGGCAGCAAGGGAGAGAGAAGAAGGTGATTTAATTGTGAGGTGTGTGTTGTATCACCCCATTGTGCCTTTATTTATAGTAGTACGATAGGTTAAATCCTTACCCTAATAGGATTACAAATCTAATAGGATGACGACTACTAAAGGAAATATTCCAAGATGTCCCTAGATACACTAGGATTTACACAATCACATTCCTATTCTAAATATGACTGCAACACTCCCCCTTTAGTGTGGAAATACTCAAACAAAACATTGCACTGGATCTTTAGCAAATAAGGTAGAACAGTTGATGAAGTTGGCAGCACAACAGGCGAATAAGAGTCTCAATTGGTAGTAGAACTCACAAAGTCTCACTATGGTAAAACCCAAGGCAGTTGAAAACTCATAGACTAAGGAGAAAAGTGGGAAGTATGCATAATATCTAAAAGAAACACCAAACAGGACGAAAGTAGTGAACTTAATAGAGTATGATCATCCCATGATAAGTGCTTCATCCAAAACCTCCTTAGGTAGCAAAAACCAGTGGGAAAAATGTTCCAAATCATAGGGAAAAGAGTATATAAAGATCAAGTAAGTATGCTTCAGGATACTCTCCCTGAGTTAGACATAACTTCCAAATAATAGAACTACAAGCAATTCAACTCAGATAATTTACGCATACCGATTCCTTGGACGAGCTTTTGAAAAGTAGACTTGGGCAATGACTTGTAAAAAGATCGGCTAGGTTGTCCTGGGAATGGATTTGCTTGACTTCAATGTTCTATGCTATTGTTGCTGGTGAGAATAAAAGAACTTAGGCGCTATGTGCTTGGTGTTGTCTCTCTTGATGTATCCCTTCTTTAACTGTTCGATATATGTTGCATTGCCTTCAAAGATCGTCATAGGAAGGTCAACAATGGTAGTAAAACCACTAGTGCATCGAATATGTTTCATGACTGCAATTAACCAAAAGCATTCACACGATGCTTCATGTAGGACTAGAATCTCATCAGGGTTCAAAGAAGTCGCAACTAGCGTTTGCTTGGTAAACTTCTAAGATATAGCGATGTCTCCAACTATAAAGACATAGGCCGTTTGAGAAATGTGCCCTACGTGGCTTAAAAAAATAACCAACATCTGCGTAACCAACAAGGCAGAAATCAACTCGAGGACCAAAGGGAGTTGCGGCTCATCTTGAGGATTCATGGGTGTAGAACAAACCCAAATCCAGTGTACCCTTGAGGTAGCAGAAAATATCTTTAACACCATTCTAATGTCTACACGTAGACCTATTGCTGTATCTAGCCAAAAGATTAACAGCAAATGAGATGTCACGTATAGTGCATTGAGCCAAGTACAATAAAGCACCAATTGCACTTAGGTATGGAACTTCAGGCTCCAAAATCTCTTCCTCATCCTCCTTGGGACGAAAGGGATCTCATTTAGCATCTAGAGTTCGAACAACCATAGGAGTACTTGAAGGGTTCGCTTTATCCTTATTAAAACATCGTAACACCTTATGGATGTAGTTCGATTGATGTACTAGGATTTTGTCCTAACAATGCTCGATCTCCAGGCCGAGATAATATAGAGTTTTCCTAATATCTTTCATCTCAAATTTTGATTTCAAATGAATGGCAATTTCCTTAAGCTCTACCGGAGTTCTAATAAGGTTCATGTCGTCGACATAAATTGTAACGATCACAAATCTAGAATGTGACTTCTTTATGAACACGCATAGGCATAATTTGTTGTTCACAAAACCCTGGCTTGTCAAGTATTCACTCAGGCAGAAGTCCTTCTTGAACCAGCCAATAGAAGTCCTTGAAATTTCATGTAGATTTTCATATCTAGATCTCCATAGAGATACGCGGTTACCACGTCTATAAGCTGCATATTCAGTTTTTTGGAAACTACCAAACGAATAAGATAGCGGAACGTTATGATATCGATTACGGGGGAATATGTCTCCTTGTAATCAATCCTAGGGCGTTGAGATAAGTCTTACGCTATGAGGCGTGCTTTCTATTGTACTATTTCATTCTTCTCATTACGCTTTCTCACGAAAGCCCACTTGTAGCCCACGGGCTTCACATGTGATGGAGTAGGAGCTACATGCCCAAACACCTTACATTTCGCAAGCGAATCGAGTTCGACATGAATTGCTTGTTTCCAATTTAACTAATTCGTTCTATGTTAAAATTCATCGACGGAACGTGGTTTAATATTATCGATAAGCACGTTGTCATTAGCTACTATGTACGCAAATGTATTGTCGATGATCATCTCATTCTGATTCCAAACCTCATCCAATAAGATCACTAGTTTGTGCCTTTTTTCTCTTCCAGGGTTGTGAATCCTTTAAACCAAGGGGTATGCCATTCTTCAGGGTAAGAGTAAAAGATTGGCTAGCCGTCAATGTATTGGGCCTCGTGCAAGTGCGGCTGCATACCCTTGAGGATGGTTCGGCTTTCCCAGGCGGTATAATGGTGTACTCTAGGTACGTTGATCCTTGCAGGTGCGTTTACAGTAAATATATGTGATCTCGTCACCTTTGTTAGATTAGAAAAAGCATTTGCCATGCTTTGAATGATGCTATGAAGATCTAGAATACATCGCACTTCAGTTTCAAACTAGGAAGTACAGGGATCGAAATGAGACATAATGGAAGCATACCATGACAATTTATGGCGTTCTACATGAACATTAACGTTCTTATCTCCCCTTAACGACGGGAAGACTGTCTCATCAAATTGACAATCGGCAAAAAGTGCGGTAAAAAGATCTCCTGTCAAGGGCTCTAAGTAGTGAATAATTGCTGGCAAATCATAACTGACATATATTTCCATTATTCTTTAAGGACCCATTTTGTGGCAGTGCTATTGGCACATAGACTGTGCACCCAAGCACATATAATTGCGAGATGTCAGGCTCGTATGCAGTAATCGACTATAACGATGAATGAGGTTGGGTAGCGATGGGTCTTAGGCAGACTAACATAGTTGCGTGCAATATTGCATAGCTCAGGTAGATACCGACAGTTTGGTTCGCATAACCAAAGTCCGAGCTGTCAATTGAAGGCACTTTATGAAAACTTCTGCTAGGCCATTTTAGGTGTGAATATAGGGGTACAAGATGTTCAAGTTCAATCCCAACTGACATGTAATAGTCGTCAAAAGTCTATGACGTAAACTTTGTAGCGTTATCTAGTCGAATCGACTTGATCGGATAATTAGGGTGGTGAGCCGTAAGCTTAATAATTTGTGGTAGGAGTTTCTCAAAGGTAGCGTTGCATGTGGACAATAAACATACATGTGACCAATGTGTCGATGCATTAACCAACACCATAAAGTACCTAAGTGGTCCGCATGTTGGTTGTGGTGTATAACTAACTTGGGAGACGTTCCAGCTTCTCATGAATACGCTTCTGGCCATACTCATAAAAATTGATACAAAGAAATGAGTATCATTTTCTTCAATGGTTTCAATGTGATATTGATTATCTCAAATGTCTCTAAAACTCAGTAACGGTCTTCCGGAACGTGGAGAATAAAGGGCCTCTTTAATGGTTAAGCCAGTACCATTAAACAACATTCTATGGGCCTTTCCATATCCTTTAATCAGGTTAGATGAGCCTGAGAGGGTTGTTAGAGGTGCATTCTTAGGTATGAAGTTAGTAAAATAGTGTCGTTCATGCAATATGGTATGCGTAGTAGCACTATCAGCCAGACAATTAACTTGCCCACAAGTCATACCTAGAAATAAATTAATTGAACTGGTCACAAGCATAAATATAATTGCATTCATTCAATTAATCAATTGAGAAATAATATCTATAAAATAATTATCCATAATTCAAAACAAACCGAAACCAAACAAATTATTCCAAAGACTTAGAAAAATTGTCTAAAAATTAAACCATAATCGTAAATAATAGGGGGGGTCCTGCCACTCCTAGTGGGTTCGACCACTAGGGGTAAAAACACCCTAACAACATGTCTAGAAGAATAAAACTTATTTTTCAATAGGAGCTGACGCTTCTTGAAAATGTGATATCTCCATGGATTTAGTAGCATCTTCGGGATGTTCCACATTGGCAAAGTTAGACTCATGATGGGAATGATACTTGGCAATAGCCTTGGGGGTAGCTTTGCAGATGTATGACCAATGATCCTTTGATCCATAATGGTAGCACACAGGGCCAGCCTAGGCTAGTGCGGCCACGGCGACCATCAGGGGCCCAAAAAAATTTGGGGCACCAAAATTATTAGGGTGGGATATTTATATATGTTTTCATGAGAGTATAAATTTATAAAGGTTTGATAACAAAGAAATTTAACTAGAAGCGGTGGTTTTTTCATTTGAAAATAATGAAGAGGTCTTGGGTTCAAAACACTACATGTGCTTATTTACTTTCCAATTTTTACAAATTTCTTTTCATAAGAGTATAAATTTTATAAAATTTGGTTAAATGATCAAGAAGTTTAATTAGAAGCAATGGTTTTTGTTGTTTAAAATTAACAAGATTTCCTAAGTTCGAAATGCTATATGCGTGCTTATTCTTTTCAATTTGGTTGTTAATTTATTTTTAGATACTACCTATTAACTATGTGAGTTGCTATTTTTAAATATTCGTTTGAATTCAAGTCTAATCTTCTACAAAGAGTAATACTAGACCAAATTTTTAGATTAAATTTGCAAATCATATGACGTGTCATTAAAAGGTTTAATTTAGTGCCCAATCATTACTTATACATATTAATTAAAGACTTGAAAACATCATTATTTTTTGAGTCTCATATTGACAAGGTTAGTAAATAAGAAAAAACACCTCACGATTTATACAAAAACATTTTAAAAGTTCAGATGGAAAACAAAACTCATCGTCTATCTACATGTAATCTTGGAGTTTTTTGGTTTCCTTCACTGGATACAAAATAAATTAGTCTTTCTGTATTTCTAAAGTATTGAGTTTGAACTGCTTTTCTAAGTATAATTTTACCGATGTCTTACGTGTGAAAATAAATAATTTTCTTATATGAAGTTAAGGCACATTTTTTTTGCGTCGCGCCGAGCCTCAAAATTCTCTGGACTAGCCCTGTTAAGTGTAACACAAGGTATAACTGGAGGATTGTTTTTGTTTCCTTCTCTCAATACAAAATAAATTAGTCTTTCTATGTTTCTAAAGTATTGAGTTTGAACTACTTTTTCTAAGTATAAATATATAAATGTTTTACGTGTGAAAATAAATAATTTTCTTATATGAAGTTAGGGCACATTTTTTGGTATCGCCCCGAGCCTCAAAAATCTATGGATCAGCCCTGGTAGCACATGTCCAATTCAGTGGAAGCCGATTGAATGGTAGTTCTTCCCTTGTTCCTTAAGTTTGGGGCTCATAGGTGCATGGGGTTGGTGCTATTAAGTCAAATTTCCTCCCTTGGGTAGGCCTTGGATCTGTTGACCTTGGGCCCGTGGGTGGGCTTGCCACCCATTACCACGGCCATGACAATATTTTCGTCGTTTGTGGCTGCTAGAATTGGTCACATGTGCTTCAGGCGCAGCGTTCGAGCCAGTGGGTTGAGCTTGATGATTTTTCATCAAAAGTTGGTTTTGCTTTTCAGCAAGAAGTAAAACAAAGATCAAATCCAAAAATTTGGTGAACTTTTATGCCCTATATTGTTGTTGCAGGACTATATTGGTAGCATGGAAGGTCGAATAGGTTTTTTCCAGGAGATATACATCTGTTAAGTCCACTTTACAGAACTTAAGCAGTGATCAGATTCTAGAAACTTCAGAGTTGTATTCATTCACGGACTTAAAGTCTTGGAAGCGCAGATGCTGCCAGTCCTGTCTTGCTTTAGGCAAGTAAATGTCTTTCTGGTGATCGAAACGATTGTCCAGAGCAAGCCAGAGGGTGTGTGGGTCAACCTTAATGAGGTACTCGGTTTATAGTGCGTCATGGATGTGTTTTCGAATGAAGATCATTGCAGTAGCTTTCTGAGCTTCATCAATGGGTTTGGCGACGGTAAGTTCCTTGATGGTGGCTTTAATACCCTTTGTGGTAAGATGGAGCTTCATGTCATGAACCCACTTTAGGTAGTTTCTTCCATATACTTCAAGAGCGATGAAATCGAGCTTGTTCAAGTTCAACATGTCCCTAAAACGGAGGGTACAATAAAACGTGGTTAGTCATATGGTAATCCATAGACATACTCATAGAACATTTGGGTTCTATAGACATGTATTGGTTTAATTTAAACATGAAGGTTACAGGTTTCATGTGGTAAGTTTTGAATAAAAACTTTGGGTTTCAAAGGCACTAAATATGAAACTATAGGTTTAATTTAGTTTTATGAACAATTATAAAGGAGACCATTTTGGCTAAAAAGACTTTATTCTAGAGTTAATCTCAGTTTACTACTCTAAAATTTCGTGGTTTTCAACATTTGGTACATAAAATTTTTTTCATACCAGAGTCATACCTTAAGTCTTAATTTTCGGACAGTCTCATACATCCGTTAATTTGACTATTAAGTTAACCGTTAACTAGTGATGTGGCACACATGTGGATAATGACTGGGCATCACATGTCATTAAGGACCCACGTAGAAATTAAAAAATTAATTTAAAATTTAAAAAAACTAAACCTAAACCCTTCTTCATTTCGACCCGTACAGATCCGGGCCGGGCTCCATTTCGATCGCCGACCAAAACCACCTCCCAATTCCACCAACCTCTACCGCCCGGCCCAAACCCATCCTCCCTTCCCTCTTCTCATGCTTCTCGACGCCGTCACCAAGCTCACCCTCAAATGTGACCGTAGATTCGTCATCGTAGGCAAGGATCTGCAGCTGCTGAACCAAAAACAGAGGATGAGGAAGCAGCATTGCTCAAGCTCCTCTCCAATGGCGGTCCTAAGCTCCTCTCCCTCTCAACCCTCCTCTTCTTCTTCCTCTTTGCATACAAAGGTAAGCAACTTTCTCTACTAACTCTTAACATTTTCTCGCTCGGTTTTCTTCAATTCAAAGTTTAAATCCAATAGTACTTCAAAAATCAAAGAAATCAAGCAACTTTTTTCCCCACTTGTGGTATTTTCTTTCTCGGTTTTCTCCATTATTTCGAAATAATCTAGAAAGCATTCAAATTTTTCACTAATTCTAACATTTGGTTGTTGGGTTTTCTTCATTACAAAGTTTAAACCCAATAGTTTCCAAAAATCAAGGAAGCAAGCAACTTTTTACACCATTTCTACCATTTGGTCGCTGGGTTTTCTTCACTTCAAATTTTAAACCCAACAATACTTAAAAAAATCAATTATGACAAGCAACTTTGTCGACCATTTCTAACACTTTATTGCTAGGCACTTTCAGCTGCATCTTCTCCGCTGAAATTCTGCAAAACCAGGACCAAGAAAATGAGCCGTTCTTCGGGGTGAACATTTGTACTGACGTTTCGAATCTTCTGTCTCCATCGGAGCTCGTTTTGTTTCTGCAACTCCAGCAGATCAACCACATCCACCTCTATGATGCTAACCCAGACATCCTCAAAGCCCTGTCCAAAACCAAGATCCGGGTCATCATCAGCGTCCCCAACAACCAGGTGGCGGAGAAGATGCAGGAGGGATTACTGTTGCCGCTGACCAATTCGTTGGAGCTCGAGTGAAAGTGAGTCGGCAGATTTGAGAACAAGGTTGGAGATTACGGAGAAATCAGGCGGCGGAGGATTAGGCTCAAGATCAGGCTGCCCCCGTCACGACGCCGAGACAAAACCCAATCACGCCGCACCTACAAATTCCATGTATTCATGGTGGTGGAGAGTCCAAATCGGGAATCCAGGTCAGGTATGGGGGATTAGAGGAAGCATGGGTCGGGTTGGGAGGTGGTGGTGAGGGAAGCACGAAGGAGGGTCTGAGCGATGGGAGATAGGTTAAGATATAGGTTTTGGTTTAGTTTTTTAAATTTTAAATTAATTTTCTAATTTTTTAATTTCCACATGGCTCTTTAATGATACGTGATGCCCAGTCATTATCCACATGGGTGCTACGTCACTAGTTAACGGTTGACTTAACAGTCAACTTAACGGATGTATGAGACTGTCCGAAAATTAAGACTTCAGGTATGACTCTGGGATGAAAAAAACTTCATATACCAAATGTTGAAAACCACGGAATTTTAAGATAGTAAACTGAGATTAAGCCTTTATTTTATTATAGTTTGTTTCCTAGTTTTATTCTAAGACATTTTCCAGGACGGATTTAAATTGTAATTGCATAAATAAAGGTGGCCGGCCCTAGGTTTTCTCTACGAACTTTTGCGAGGATTGCCAAAGGCTCTGGCGGATTGAAGACTTTATTCTATAAGGTGTTTTCAATTTTTTCTATTCCAATAAAATTCTTTTTTATTCTAATTATGAATACGCATAACTAATTTTATTTTATTTATTTATTTATTTATTTTTTGCAAGGGTAAGGTCATGAGCCTTAGCATGAATATGTAGCTTGATTTAATTTCTTATGATATTATGCATGCATACTTTGAATTATTAGTCACTATGCTTAAACTGTCTACTTGTCTTAATGATTAGCTACCGTTATGATATTTAGATAAGTAATTAGATGCAATTTATGCTGAAATGTCACCCTGAAATTGAGGAATACATCTTGTGATTGATAATTGTAAATTCACTTAGGGCGAATACCACGTCTTAAGGGATGCATGATTTTTTAAAGGGTTTTCACAAAGCGTAACGAGTCATGCATGTTTACATTTGATCTGAATTCTGCAAGCGACTTGTATGTTTGATATACGTTCTATCTTGAATACCACAAGTACAATAAGCATTAGGAAAACCTAATCTTCAAAATTGCATGTGTAATTCATAAGTAATGGGTAAAACTACATAGGATTGTCTAGGTGACGACAGAACTCTAGTGCTTTATAATTTCATTGTAGACACCGAAATTTCAGTGAAATAAATGTTAACCAATGCATTAAAATTACAACATTTATTCATTTCACCTACATCACACACTCATTTCACCTACAAACTACACTCATTTCACCTACAAAACTCCACTCATTTCACCTACAACATCCACTCACTTCACCAAAAAAAATGGATGGTGGTGATTCATTTTCAAAGCCTATAAATAGGCTTTTCTATCAAGGGATAGAGGAGGAAAAGGAGAAGATACCAATTGATATCACACCAAAACCTTGAAGCTTTGAAACTCTAAAGCTCTCAAGCAAATCCCGAAGGATCAAGAAAGCTCTCTTCGTTCTTCGTCAAATCCTCCTTCAAGATCAAGCCCCGACAGCCCTTGAAGAACTTCCCTCAACCTTCAAGATCAAGCCCCTAACGGCCCTTGAAGAAAGTGTTCATCGTTTATCATCCGTTCATCCTAAGATCAAGCCCCAACGGCCCTTTGGATCAACAATCTTAACAAATCCACACATCCAACCGTTCTTCAAGATTAAGCCCAAAATCCCTTGAAGACCGTTCATCCATCAACCTTTAAGATCAAGCCCAAAAGCCCTTGAAGAAATCCGTACAACCATTATTCAAGATCAAGCCCAAAAGCCCCTTGAAGACCCATTCATCGACCTTCAAAGATCAAGCCCTGAAGGCCCCTCGAGGAAACTTCCCTCAACCTTCAAGATCAAGCCCCAACGGCCCTTGAAAAAACTTCAAACCGTTCATCCAAGATCAAGCCTCGGCGGCCATTGGATCAATTGCACATCTACAAATCAACACCTTACGGAGATTGAATCAGAGAATCAAATTACAAAGACATTGTAACCCCAAAATCATTAATACAAAATATATTTTGTACACGTGTTCTTGTCTCATTCACCATCAGGAATTTTCGTGTTCACAAATTTGGCACGCCTGGTGGGACAATCTCTACCTCTTATCTCTTTCTCTGTTCAAGAAAACCAAAGCACACCTCCAAAATCAATGGCATCAAGCAAGGGACAAGCCGTTCTTGCAACCACTAAAGGAAGAAGCATGAGCACTTCCACCACGAATGGAGCATCCATTGGCGGCACAACCACTCCTCAACACGTCGCTTCAAAGTTATTATCGCTAAGTAAGCAAGAGGAGCATCAAAGGCGCGAGTCGGTCATCAACCTGACCTTGCTGGGGGCACCGAAGCATGCCGCTGAGGCGCACAAGATGACATCCCAAAATGGCCAATGAGGTTCTTCATCAGCACCCTGGATGTCTGAAGGAAAGCCGTGTCTATTGGTTGGACAAGTCATGACCATCGGCGTCACCTCTGTTAAAAAACAACTGGCTCAAATAAGTGAAGCAATTGCAAGGCTCACAAAGATTGTGGAGGAAAAAACTTCCAAATCATTGCACTCATCAACCGGCTAGAGACGCAAGATGACGAGAAACCCGACCTAAAGGTTAATCCACTAAAGAAAGGAGCCAATGAAGAAGAGGAGCCTCTAGTGGAGAAAGTCAAAGAAGAGCAGGAGCCAAACCAAGTGGCAACACTCATGAGATCTTTTTCTATCCATCAGTTGCAAGACATGATCACCGACACCATCAAGGCACAGTATAAAGGGAGCTCCCCCACCTCCATGTTGTACTCGAAACCCTACTCCAAGAAGATTGACGCCTTGAAGATACCGGGGGGTTATCAGCCGCCAAAATTCATGCAGTTCGATGGGAAGGGAAACCCAAAGCAACATGTCGCCCATTTCATTGAAACTTGCAACAATGCTGGGATGGAGGGAGACTACCTCGTCAAATAGTTCGTGCACTCGCTGAAAGGTAACACCTTTGACTGGTACACCGACCTCGAACCCGAGTCTATAAACAGTGAGGATCAGTTAGAAAGGGAATTTCTCAACCACTTCTACATCATTCGCCGCACTGTGAGCATGCTGGAGCTGACCAGTACGAAACAGTGGAATGATGAACCCGTCGTTGGCTACATCAATAGATGGGGTTCATTAAGTCTGGATTGCAAAGATCGGCTTTCTGAAACCTCCGCCATTTAGATGTGCGTTCAAGGCATGCAGTGGGGACTACACTACATCTTTTAAGGCATCAAACCACGAACCTTTGAGGAGTTAGCCACCTGCGCCTATGATATGGAGTTAAGCATTGCTTATCATGGGAAGAAAGAACCGATCATCGACTACAAGAACGACAAAGTTTTGGGGCCAAAGGTGGATAAGGCTACGTGGAAACCCACCAAGGAAGTAATGACGGTCAACACAGCTCCAGTCAAAATCTCTACACGAGGCAAGGTGATTCAAACTGAAGCTTTTCGTGGTCAAGAGATGTCTAGACGCACTTTAAAGGAGCTTGAGTAGAAGACTTATCCATTCCCCGACTTTGATGTGGTTGCCATGTTGAAATACTTGCTTGAAAAAAAGGTGATCGACCTACCTGAGTGCAAACAACCGGAAGAGATGAACCGTACTGACAATCCAAGGTACTATAAATTCCACCGCTTCATCAGTCATCCGACGAAAAAGTGCTTCGTGCTGAAAGATCTCATCATGAAGTTGGCTCAAAAAGGGATCATCGAGCTGGATCTTAACGATGTGGTGAAGTCAAACTATACCACCGTCACTTCTGGCTCTCTCGACTCAAAATCTTCACCTCAACCGCTAGGGGCATGCTCCAAAACCATGTCAGTCAAGTCAAGTGAAGTTGAAGGATGGACTTATGTCACTCCAAAAAAAATGCACAAAAAGCATACGTCTCCTCGACAAGTTCACCAATCGGAAAGGGGGCAAAGCAGCTATCGTCAACCTTCAAAGCTACATGAAAGTGTCGAGGATGATGAAATTATGACACGAAGATCATCCGTTGCCATCACGATGCACGATTTCTTCCCCAAAGACTTCTTCAATCGCTCGGTCAAGACTCCTTGTTATGAAGATTACAAGGAATGCCTCTCCAAGATCGTTTGACAAATTCACAAAGCTCCTCGTTCGCACGAGCCTAAAGGGCGACAACCAAACGCTCTTTGCCTGCATGAGCTGAAACTGCAAACGACACTAAATCAACACCAAAAGCTCCTTGTCCGCACGAGACTAAAATGCGACAACTAAACGTTCCTGGCCCTCAAGAGCATAAACTGTGTACGGCAAAATAAACAAAAAAAAAAAAAAAAAACCATCACTTATTTAAACTACGTTATGACTTGATCTCTTTTTTGAAAGGTACGTAGGCAACTCGAACATTTAACTCCAAGTTCAGTCACATCAAAATAAATAAGAAATAAAAAAAAATGTTTTATTAAAGAAAGTCAATTTTATTACAAAAGAAAAGATAAAAAAAAATACATATTTTATTATGTATTAGAAAAGAATATATATTCTCCATCAAAAAAAACAAAAAAAATTAAAAATTTAAAGTGGGTCTGCCTACACTTAAGACCTGTGCCAAATCAAAGAAACAGAAGTTGAAGTCCACAAAAAGGAGCAGCTCAAATCTAGACCCAAGCCATGCCCTCCTGACCTCTATCGGATCCCGATGTGCTTCACGGCGATGGACCAGCTCGACCTATCATTCTTATCCCCATGGGGCCACACTCTGCTATTCCTACTCCATACCCAACAGCTGCCCAAAATACAGTCTTGGTTTTGATGGAACGTGCGTAGCTAAGTTTCTTGGTCATTGAAAAAAATTAGGGGCTCTTGAATGGTCCAAAGTTGTACATGGGCATCAAGGATGGGGACTTTTAACATCAATCCAAATTCGATTTCTCACTGCTCTTCCCTGATGTCCGCCGATCTCACCGCCCAGCAGAAGTCACACATCAAATGCCAAAAACTGCTCGCCACAGCCACTTGTAACACCACATCCACCAGCACCCAACTCGTACGCGCACTGCTTTATGTAGGCACCTCCAACTCCCAACAAGAGCAGTAGCAGAAGCAAGAGAATCAAGATCAATCCCCTACACTGGAGCAATCACCTCTTCACCTCCCCCAACCACGTCGTGGGGCGCGACTGCCACGTCTTCCACCTCGTTGAGTCCACCTCCGAGCTCGACTCCAGCTCTCCCAAGTTCTTACCATCTTTAAGTGACAAGGACGACAATAGCAGCAGTCCGACTTTTTCCCCAACGAGCAGCTCCAGGTTTGCCACTCCATCGTTGAAACTCTTCTCACCGTCGACGTCGTTCTCTACAGAACGGTTACTATACCTTCTGCCCATTATGCCCAGTGAGAGCAGCCACATGAACTTGGTCCCACAGCTAAAGGGCAGACATACACGAAGAAGCTTGTCAACATTTGACCATCGAAAACGTCGTGAACGTGCCCCAACAAGCGAAGATGTGCGATATGGCGGCATGGGTGGTCTTGGAGACAAAGTGCCACGACATCGGCTTAAGGTTGTGACTTGGGTTGGTGCTGCAGGATTCATGTTTTCCATCTTCAAGCTCAATCACTGGACTTGAAGGTTGTGACTTGGATTGGTGTCGCTGACTCGGCTTGAGGTTGTGACTTGGGTTGGTGTCGCTTCGCCTCATCTTGGGTGCTTGAGGACTGCCTTCCGCTGTTGACAAGGGAGTAGGTTGCAGTCACTGGACTCACGAATGATGCTCTCAGCTCTTTGGCCTACCTTCGTTCATTAACCTTTTCACGGCCGTGCCCTCCATTGCTAAAGCTTCACCATTCTCGAACCTGCTCATCGCCCAGCACTGCACCTCAACTGCAACTCCACCATTTCCCACGCATTACCCCAAGCTGCTATGCCTTCTGCAAGCTTCTCCTCTCCCGCTGCAGGTGTCTGCCTTTCATTAAAAAAAAAATATATATATATATATATATATATATATATAAATCATTAAAATAAATAAAAAAAAAAGAGAAAAGAAAGGTTATGGGATGATGCACGGCATCATTTAAAAAAAAAAAAAAAGTAACACACCTTAATATGTTTTGTTTGTACTTAGCACAATACGCTGTATGAAATAAAAACATGTCTATTGATATCTTCGAGAAATTACAAATGCGTACAAAAAAAAAAAAAAAAAACAGAAAAGAAAGGTTATGGGATGGTGCAAGGCATCATTTAAAAAAAAAAAAGTAACACCTTAATATGTTTTGTTTGTACTTAGCATAATACGCTATCTCTAAGAAATTACAAATGCGTACAAAAAAAAAAAAAAGAAAGAAAAAAAAAGGGAGCCTTCACAAAGGTTGCTCATGTGAAGCCCCACTACTTGGCGAAACCCAAGAGCGGGAGGCATTGAAGATAGATTATTCGAAGCCTCAATACTTGGTTGAACGCTAGATGACGAAGGCAAAAGGTGTCTTTGGAAGAAAGCCACAAACCACTGATGGTCACTTTGAATTCGACCTTTAGATTCTTGCAATTGATCAAGCTTCCTCTTCATGCTCGTCGAATAATTATTTGCAAGTATGTGCAAATCTTTATTCTCACGCTTAAGCTGTCTGATCTCTTGTCTAAGATTTTCCACCTCGGCCGTCAATGATTCAACTTGATGGTTCGAGCAAGTAGACATTGGCCTATGTTGGACACAGAGCCCGCACACTGAACACTGAGAGCTAGGGACTCTTGAACGGCCAACTCATCAGACCATCTTGAAAGCAGCATATTATCTCTAGGAGTGAGGAGATTCCTAGCTACTACCGTAGCTGTTGTTGAATCCCTCATCACAGAGTCTTCACCTATAAGAGGGCCATTAGAAGATAAGAAAGACGGGCACCATATATTACCCTGACGTGGCGCACCTGTATCACTGCTGAGACTCAAATCTAGGCCAATGTTAGATGGGTTAGCCATTTTCAAAGATGTTAAAAGAAAAGGGTTGGATGGAGTAAAATCTCAAAAAAAAAAAAAAAAAAAAACACCGGAGATGATTTTCACGAGCAGGCAATCTTCAAAGTGTGCATGTTGGATGTGATCGATACCTCTATAAAAAGAGAGGCAACACAGCCACCATTAAAAAAAAAAAATCGAAGAGCCATTACTCTTCAAATTTTAAAAACCGGATTTTCCTGCGTAAAGTTCGTCAACGCTTTTCAAACGCAATCTCAGCTTTTCAGATAACTTGTGCAACTTTGTCAAAGATCTCTGACGAAGTTGAAAACGCGTGAAGTTCACTATTCCAACTACCACACTTTTGCCAACTAGCGTGGGTGACAAAGCTGTACCCGCACCACTACCTGCTATTAAAATCCTTATATATGTCAACATTCATCCTCCATGGCAAGGCATACATCCAAAACACATGACTTTCCTTCCTTGCCAAGAATGCAGCTGCAATCAAACCTCTCAATATGCTCAGTTTTCTTCTTCCCTGAAAACACCTATTCAACCAAGTCTTCAAGAGCAAACGTATCTCATATCATTAGGGTCGAAAGCAAGAGTATCTCATAGCATGCCTTTTCCATGTCCTTTCCTTTGTTCTTGTTCTTCTCTGCAAGATAAAGAGAAAGAGAGCTATTAGTTGGCAATTGGAATCAAGTTTCCCGTCTAGAACCAACTACCTGGAACCCATTCCCTGATTGCTTACCCAACATTGCTCTCAAGTACTCATCTTCAACTGTTAATGTAACCCCAAAGAAGATACCAGATGCCTGGAGAACGGATAAGGCAGGAAGAAACGGTAGATCGAAGCATGTGGAGACAAGCATAACAAATATATATGCTGATTCATCCGCTACTTCTTCGAAAGTAAAAGTATCTCATATGATCAGGGGCGAAAGCAAAGGTAGCTCATATCATGCTTTTTCCCTGTCTTTTCCTTTGCCCTTGCTCTTGCCTGTAAGACGAGGAAAAAGAAAGGAATCAGTCGGAACGTGAAATCAAACTTCCCATCTGGAACTAATTGCCTAGAACCTTTGCTTGGTTGCTTACCTAGCGTTGCTCTCGAGTGCTCGTCTTCAACTGCTGGTGAGTCTCAAATTCCCTCAGCGAATACTTCAAGACAGTTGACATGATGTCGGCTCTTTACAGTGAAGCTGCTAAGAATGGATAAATCGTTGAGAAGTGATGCTCTGAAAAACCATTTAAAGGCAAAGGGTTGCGCACCACCTCGGCTATATAAAAAGAAACAAGCAGAGAAGAATGCAGTACAAGTAGTTGGAACAAATCACTGTAGCACGACGCCCTCCCCTGCAGAACCGCATAATCCAGACAGAGGAGTTTAAGTTAAATCCAAGCTCAACATCGTTGTTCTAATCAAAGAGCTCGAAAAGCCTCAACAACCTTCCACTAGCACCATCGCCAAAGAGCAAAGCCTCGTCACGCAACGCCATCAAATCGCCAATACTTCTTCAAAAGCAAAAGTATCTCATATCATCAAGGTAGAAAGCAAGAGTATCTCATATCATGCTTTCTCCATGTCCTTTCCTTTGTCCTTGTTCTTACCTGCAGGGCAAGGAGAAAGAAAGCAATCAGCCGACACTTGGAATTAGCATTCCGATCTGGAACCAACTGCCTGGAACCTATTCCCTGATTGCTTACCTAGCGTTGCTCTCAAGTAGTCGCCTTCAACGGTTAATACACTTCCAGAGAAGATACCATATCTGCTTGGAGAACAGCTAAGACGAGTGACAATGGAACATCAATCTTGCGGATCATCAGCAAATGCAACAATTGCACGTGCTAATTCATCCCCTAACCCTCTTCAATATGAATTGGAAAGATTGCACAAAGAAACAGGCCATCACCTCCATCTTGTACTTGCCTGCCATGTGTCTAAATCTGGAAACTATTTGTGGTCTATGTTCATTCAAGATCAAGCCTCGATGGCCCTTGAAGAAATCACAAGTTCGATTCAAAATCAAGTGTTCACCACCCCTGAATCAACTTCAGCTCCAGATAAAAGGAGTAAGTTCAGACCTTTGGAGGAGACTAGAAAACCCTCAAGCCCAGTTCAAGATTAAGCTTGTGGAAAATCAACGATTGGAGGAAACCAGAAAATCTTCCAGTCGAATTCAAGATCAGGCCCCGACGACCCTTGAAGAAATTTCCAGCCCAATTCAAGGTCAAGCCTCGACGGCCCTTAGATCGACATCTACATTAAGGGACTTCAAAACGCATCTTCTACACATGACAAGCACATGGATACGACACGCCTTGAAGTGGGGGCATTTGTAGACACCAAAATTTCAATGAAATAAATGTTAACTTATGCATTAAAATTACAACATTTATTCATTTCACCTACATCACACACTCATTTCGCCTACAAACTACACTCATTTCACCTATAAAACTCCACTCATTTCACCTACAACATCCACTCACTTCACCAAAAAAAATGGATGGTGGTGTTTCATTCTCAAAGCCTATAAATAGGCTTCTCCATCAAGGGATAGAGGAGGAAAAGGAGAAGAGACCAATTGATATCACATCAAAACCTTGAAGCTTTGAAACTCTAAAGCTCTCAAGCAAATCCCGAAGGATCAAGAAAGCTCTCTTTGTTCTTCGTCAAATCCTCCTACAAGATCCAGCCCCGATGGCCCTTGAAAAACTTCCCTCAAACTTCAAGATCAAGCCCCCAACGGCCCTTGAAGAAAGCATTCATCGTTTATCATCCATTCATCCTAAGATCAAGCCCCAATGGCCCTTTGGATCAACAATCTCAACAAATCCACACATCCAACCGTTCTTCAAGATTAAGCCCAAAAGCCCTTGAAGAAATCCGTACAACCATTATTCAAGATCAAGCCCAAAAGCCCCTTGATGACCCGTTCATGAACCTTCAAAGATCAAGCCTTGAAGACTCCTTGAAGAAACTTCCCTCAACCTTCAAGATCAAGCCCCAATGGCCCTTGAAGAAACTTCAAACCGTTCATCCAAGATCAAGCCTCAACGGCCCTTGGATCAATCCCACATCTACAAATCAACACCTTACGGAGATCGAATCAGTGGATCAAATTACAAAGAGATTGTAACCCCAAAATCATTAATATAAAATATATTTTGTACACGTGTTCTTGTCTCGTTCACCATCAAGAATTTTCGTGTTCACATTGATCTTTCAAAACCATTTCCTTTCAAATTGTTTTCTTTAAAATTAGTCTCTGCTGATTTCTTTAATTAGCTTATTTGAATTTTTTTTTAAATTTTAAAAATTAAAAACCAACTTTTTCCAAACTTTGTTTCAAGTGATTAATTAAGATTTGGTTTTACATAAATTGTTTAAAAAAATCTTTCTGAGAACAATCTTGCATGAGCATACAATAACCTTTTTCTCTTGCAAATATTTGGTGTGATTTTAACCCTCTTTGCGCAAGTACTAAAAATCCTAAAGAGGCGTTAATTGTTTTGTAGGAACAAATTCGTCAAGATCGAAGACATTAAATTTTGCTACCCAATAGTCCATCTTATGCATGAAGAATGAATTCAGGAAAATGTTTCACTACATCTCTGTGATGCGGGAACTATACACACACAAATTAAACCCTCTTTTTGACAATTGTAGTATAAGTATAAGTAGGGATCGTTCAGGACCGGGGATTAGGAGGGATTGTTAATCACTTGGATTTCACTCAAAAACGTAAAAACACAATATAAAACACTATACTAGACTCAAAGAATGCAAAACTAAACTTTAAAACACTAAAACAAATCAAAAGACTCAAAATAGCACAAACACACTCAAATCTGCCTAAAGACCACTTTCTGGGCAGTTTTGAGCACAAACCCAAATTTGGACGAAATTAAGTTGTAACTTGACTCAAGACTCTTAAAAACACAAACTAAATTGATTTCTAACTAATTTGACAATAAAGTAAAGGGGGATTTAGGGTTTGACGAAATTAAACTAAATGAACAAATTGCAATTAAAACAGAATGTAAATATGAAATTGATGAAATGGAATGAATGGATGCTAGCCAAGGGGTTCATCTCCACACATGTTACACTTGCATAATAAAAAGATTTCCAATTGCATTTCAATAAACCATGAATTCTCAACACCCCAAGTTAACCGTGATGCACTAATTAACCTTCAAATCTTCCTAACGTTATTGAATTGGATGATTGCATACGACAACCCAAAACATTCCCCACAAGTCCCCTACATGATTGCATAATAGAGATACAAGCAAGAATCATTACGCTCTATGAAAATTATAAGTGTTGACGAGGCATTCGTTACTATGATTGCATGAAACTTATGCCAAGAATTCGTTTAACGCGATTGTTTATAAGCAACCTCCACTACTTGTGAATATAAGTTCATAACTATTAGGTGAAACTCACTTATATTCTAGCGTCATATTCATGCATGAAAATTAAGCGTGCACTCTCAATAAACATACATAAATAAGTTATCAATCAAACAGTTAAACAAATTGAATCCACAACTTATGAAACACAATTAGAAGTAATCAAATCAAAATGCAAGCATAAACATATATTTCGAATCCCCCCCTAGCCAAGGGGGGGTTTAGTTCCTCATACGTACAAAACAAAGAGAATTGAAATTAAACATTGAAATCAAAGAAACACCTAAACATTCCAACAACTCAAACTTGAATTGTATGAACGTTTAGGCCCTCTTCTCTTCCTCTTTATTGTGGCACAAGGTCTAAGGGATGTTGTTGGTGTGTTGAATGGATTGGGGAATTATGGAAATGGATGAGGAGTGGTGTGTTGTGAAAGATGGAAATGGAAGTGGAGGGGAGAATGATGCAGAAAATGGATGGGGAGCTCACGGCAACAAGGAGGGAATTGGTGTTTGTGTTGTGGTATGTACAATGGAATGGAGTGGGGTGAATGGCACGGCATTGAGTTGGGAATGAATGATTAAATGTGCATGGCTGGAATGATGAAGAATAAAGGGTGCATGTGGGTTGGAAATGATGAAGGAAATGCATGTGAAGGGTTTGGGAATGCACGGCAAAGGAAGTGTGAGTGAATGATTGAATGTGCATGTGGGTGAATGTGAAGGGGAATGCATGTGTCTTGGCTGAAATGAAAGGGAATGCACGGCATGGGATGATTTCTGGGTGCATGTGGGTTGAATTGTGGTGCAATGATGAATGTGCATGTGGAAAGGTTGGAAAGTGGTGGATTATGCATGGCAAGGTGTGGAGAAAGAATGTGTGGCTGCATGGTTGTAGTTTAGGGTGTTGAATATGGATTTGCATGGCTTTTGAAGTGATTGTGGATTTTGGAATTGGAAGGAAATGCATGGCCTTGGGGTTGGTTTAAGAGAGAATGGGTTAGGCCCTTTGTTTTATGTCCAAAGTGAATACAAGGCCTTCAAATTCGTCCAGCACTTTGGCTCCAATCATATGCTATCCATTCCAATCTCTAATTTGCTCCAAAAGGCTCCAAAAGGCATCCTTTTGCATACTTTGCCCTTAGAACCTGAAAACACACAAAAGAAGCATAAAGGACTAAAATAACTAAAGAAACATAACGTAAATGCACGAGAACTAGCTATTTAAGTAGCATGAATATGCTCCTATCACTCTGCTACAAGGTCAACATGCCAATACTTTCAAAATGATAATGAAAATTAGTATATCAAGGAAAACAAAAAGGGAACAGGTTTTCACACATCATTTTTAATCTCCCATGCATCTTATATAATTTGTCTAATTTTTAGTTACTTGATAGATGCAAAAATGTGTTTGTTTATTAATTCTAAAACAAAGCAGATGGTGTTTTACCACATTAACATAAAGCAATAGTTCATATGTACCTTGGTGCAAGTTCAACCCTCACATATGGCCCCTTCCCATAAGATTTAACAATTTAACCTGCTACCACATCATTTGATTAAAAAAATTTCTAAAACCAAAATGATGCATCACAATGACACAATCATATTCTTGTTTCGAGATCATTTATTAACTTTGCATTTTCTGCAAGGTGTCTTTACATTATTGTACTTCATTTTTTAGTCTGTCATGTACAGAAGTAAGATTGTGAATTATTTAACAGATTCTTTTAAATACGAAAAGCCTACGAGTATTCTTCTGCAAAAAGTAAGGGTCCGTTTTGGTTAATTTAATTTCAAAATGATTACTGAGAATGAAAACGTTGAAATTGTGTCCATTATCAATTTAATGTAGAATTAAAAAGTAAAATTTGAATGGTTAGTTTTGTATCAAATAAAAAGATTAAAAAATAGTAAAATTTGAACATATGATCCGCCATAAAACTCGAAACTGACTCAATCGCCCCCTATTTTTGACAGCTATACATGTCGTGGTCCTGGAACTCCAAATTCATTTAATACTGTTGAAATTGAACCTCGATCTACCAGGCCTTAGGGACTTGTAGTTTGATTTAGTCTGGCTCTCAAACTGGTGGTTTACTTTCCTGGGTATGTAAACGTGAAGAATTCTTGTCGAACAAAATTGCTAAGATGTCCCAGGTGCTTGAAAGGGAAACTCCTGAAGATAGGGTGGTCGAAACACTATCTAGATTGCCGCCCAAGTCTCTGATGCGATTCAAATGTATACGCAAGTCTTGGTGCACTCTCATCAATAGTCCAAGTTTTGTGGCCAAACACCTCAACAATTCCATGGACAACAAACTATCATCATCCACTTGCATCCTTCTCAGCCGTTCTCAGGCTCATGTTTTCCCGGACAACAGTTGGAAACCAGAAGTTTTCTGGTCCATGATTAATCTTTCCATTGATAGTGATGAGCACAACCTTCATTATGATGTTGAGGACCTAAATATACCGTTTCCATTGGAAGGTCATGATTTTGTACAGATTGAGGGCTATTGCAATGGGATTGTCTGTGTAATAGCAGGGACAAGTCTTTATTTGATAAATGTTCTTTTATGCAATCCTGCAACGGGGAAATTCAGGCAACTGCCCCCTTCATGCCTTCTTTTACCTTCCCGTCCTAAGGGAAAATTCCAATTGGAGTCGATCTTTGGAGGATTGGGATTCGGTTATGATTGCAAAGCTAAAGAATACAAGGTTGTGCAAATTATAGAAAATTGTGAGTATTCAGATGATCAGCAATACTATTATCATCGTATTGCTCTTCCTCACACGGCTGAGGTATATACCATCGCTGCTAACTCTTGGAGAGTGATCAAGATTGATATATCAAGTGAAACCTATCATTATTCTTCTTCAGTGTACGTGAATGGATTTTTTTATTGGTTTGCAATTGATGGCGAGAAATACGTACTTTCATTTGATTTAGGTGATGAGATATTTCATAGAATACAATTGCCTTCTAGGAGAGAATCGGATTTTGAGTTTTCTAATATTTTTCTGTGTAATAAATCGATTGCTTCTTTTTGCTCTTGTTGCGACCCAAGTGATGAGGATTCTACATTATGTGAAATATGGGTAATGGATGATTACGACGGAGTTAAGAGATCATGGACAAAACTCTTAACCTTTGGATCCTTAAAAGACATTGAGAATCCATTTACATTTTGGAAAACTGATGAGCTTCTTATGGTTGCCGCCGGTGGAAGAGCCACCACTTATAATTCCAATACCGGAAATCTCAACTATCTTCATATTCCTCCTATTCTCAATGAAGTTAGAGATTTCGAAGCTCTTATTTATGTGGAAAGTATTGTTCCAGTCAAGTGAGCTGAGGGCAAATTAAATTCTATTTTCTTCTATATATTTGTATGCATGATATTAGATATGTCTATGGAACATTGTTTTGTTGAGATCATATCCACAAAAGTAGTACTCATAGCCTAGCGCTGTTCTAAATCTCATCTTGTGTTGCATTTAACTTTCATATATGAATTTTTATTGTCCCCTTCCCCGTATGGTTTTATTTTATTTTATTGATCAACTGAATATCTTTGCTTGGTCCTTTAAACTCAAATCGGTAACATAATACATTATTTTTATTAAATTGGCACAACTCATACTTTGGTTTCAAGAATCAATAGCTTAATTAGCAGTAGTAATGTATTCCTGCATGACACCAAGGAGGACACATCTATGAAGAGACCTGGGTGTCCTAAAACCACCCGAAACCTCATATAAGTGGTTGTGAGGATCATTGAGGACCACCTAAGTCTAGGTTGCGGAGGAGGAGTGCAACGTCATGTGGTCATGTTTTCATATATTTTAATCATATATTTCCTTTGGGCTTTGTATATTCGAACGGATTAAATGGACTAAATTCTGTTGTTTTAATTTATATCATTCAAGACTAGAGTTATGCAGGTCTAGAGTAATTCCAATAGAGCAAGAGGCTAATTAACTGCACAAAGAAATTTCAGTTTAGAGATCATAGTGACATGGGAATGCTATTTATTGGATTTAAGAGAAACATAATTACTTCACTTAATACTACAGTCCAGTGATATTTCTCTTTACTTGTAAATGAAAAGTCTTTTGTTCGATTCTCACCAAAGTCAAATTTGAACCATATTATTACCAGCCCATTGAGAGGCTTAGCTCACCCCTTGGTAGATAATATCGTTTGTTATAAAACAAAAATAAATTAAAAAAGAGAGAAAATCTTAATTACTAGCTGTTATGATTTGCTTTATTTTTTTGGGTAAATTACACAAAACTACCTCAACTATTGGTCGAACCACAATCTCATGCCTCATACTTTAAAAATTATAATGTCATATCTCATCTTACGAATTTGTTGCAATGTCAGACCTCCGTTAGTTTTTCTGTCAATTTATTTGATAAATGCTCACATAGCTCGAGATAGGACCCACTCACTAGCCCAATTGGATTAAAAAAATTAATTGAATATTTAAATAATTTATTTAAATATTTTTATTTTTAAAATGTGGAACCACCCCCTACAAGCCCACCACCCTAAACAAATTAATCACTATAACCAAACACCCCACAATATCGATGCCAATTTCCTCCATGTCCATCCTTCGTCCCCACACCATTATCCCTACCGCCACTGCCACCCTCCTAATCGTCACCAAACTCATCCCAAATCTCAATTCTCCAGTACGTCTCCATTACTACAAGTTCATAGTTTTCTCAGACAGACGCAGAGACCAAGAAGAGAGGATGGAGGGTCAGCGAGCAACTCTATATCAATGCCAACGAATTGGCTGCAACGCCATGTTTTCCGAGGACGACAATCCCGAAGGTTCCTGTCAATATCATGATTTGGCGTTCCGTCTCTTTCTTACTGTGCTATAGTTTGGATGTGAGAGAAGCAAAGAGGATTATCGCCTTCCTTTTTTCCTTTTCAATTTGAATAATGAAAATATCCCAACTGAGATTACTCACAAAATTCCTTTTATTTTTATTTTTTATTATTAGTGTTGTTGCTTATTTTATCTGACAGGGGAGAGATTAGGGCACACGGCAGAGACAGATACAGTGGAAAGAGATGTGTTTGTAAGGTTGTGTAGAGGATGTGTTATTCCCCCTACACAGTGCCTTTAATTATAGTATAAGGAAGGAAGAATCCTTTTTCTCCCAGGAATACAAGTCCTAATAGGGAAGAATAATTAGTTTTAAATTTAATTTAGAATTTACATAATCACACTTAAATACAATGTTTATAACACTCCTCCTTGAGTGCGTAAATACTCAAGTAGATTTGGCATCATATAGAGTTGAGGAAGTTGACTTGTCGGCATTGATTCTGGGAACAAGTTTTAGTCTCAAAGTAATGTAGGAACTACAGAGACATTTTTTAAAATATAAACCGACAAAAAAATTTCATTATTGTCGGTTATAACTGATAGAAAAAATTGGCGGCAAAAATCTCCCCAAAATTCCCTCCCAAAATTTTAAATTCCCCCCCCCCCCCCCCAAAAATTTTGTTACAATTTCAAAAAATAAAATAATAATCGTTTTGGTTTAATATATAATATGTATTTAAATAAAATACGGTCTTAAAAATTAAATAAATAATTGTTTGGTTTAATAGATAATAACCCATGTAAAATATGCGATAAAGAAACAAAAAGATAATTGTACAATGAAAATGTCATCACACAAACTAAATATTGTTTAATCAATACTTGAAAAACATAAATAAAAATTTAGCACAAATTACTTTTCCTGCTTCAAAATTTAGGCAAATTTAACAGAGATATGCATTCTACGAAACTAGTTTCAATGATCTAACCGTCAAACTTGTTTGTAGATACTGCAAGATCGTATATGTAAAAAATTGCAAAAAAAAAAAAAAAAAAAAAAAAAAAAAAAGAAACATTCAAAGATTAGGTAACGGAATAAAAGTTTTCTACGGTTATAAACGAAAAATCACAATTTAGTGGTTATTTTAGCTCCGGTTTTGATGATTTTTTTACATCTACACTCCTCGACCCTATAAGAATGCAATGAATGAATTCGATCTTCAATTCAAAATATTTACACTAATGGATACCACAAAATCTTATTTTATACTTAATGGAAGTATAATATTAAGTGTTTGTTTAATCTACCATTTTGGCACGATATGCATTCTACGAAACTATTTTCAACAATCCAACTGTCATACTTATTTGTACATACTCCAAGATTGCATACATAAAAAATCATAAAAAGCAAACATTCAGAGATTACATAACGGAACAAAAGTTTTCGACGGTTATAAACAAAAAATCACAATTTAACTGTTATTTTAGCTCTAATTTTAATAATTTTTTACAGCTTCACACTTCAACCCTATAGGAATGCAATGAATAAATTTGATTTTCAATTTAAAATATTTACACTTGTGTATACCATAAAATCTTATTTTATACTTAATGGAAATATAACATTAACTATTAAGTGTTTATTTAATCTACCGTTTTTGACACGATACACACATTCTACAATACTTTTTTCAATGATCTAACTGTCAAACTTTTTTGTGCACATCCCGAGATTGCATATGCAAAAAATCACAAAAAACAAATATTCAGGGATTAGGTAATAGAAGAAAAATTTTCGACGATTATAAACGAAAAATCACAATTTAACAATTATTTTAGCTCCGATTTTGATGATTTTTCACAGTTACACTCCTTGACCCTATAAGAATGCATTGAATGAATTCGATCTTCAATTTAAAATATTTACAATAGTGGATACCAAAAAATCTTTTTTTCTACTTGATGGGGAAGTATAACATTAACTCTAAGTGGTTGTTTAATCTACTGTTTTGATGCAATACACATTTTACGAAACATTTTTCAATGATCCAACCGTCAAACTTGTTTGTACACACATTGAGATCGTATACATAAAAAATCGCAAAAAAAAAAAAAAAACATTCAAAGATTATTTAACATTACAAAAGTTTTCGATGGTTATAAACGAAAAATCACAATTTAATGGTTATTTTAGCTCTGATTTTGATGATTTTTTACAGCTGCACTCCTTGACCCTATAAGAATGCAATGAATGAATTCAATTTTCAATTTAAAATCTTACACTAGTGGATAAATCTTATTTTATACTTAATGGAAGTATAACATTAACTCTCAATTGTTTGTTAAATCTATCAATTTGATAGGATATGCATTCTACGAAACATGCTTCAACGATCCAACTGTCAAATATGTTTGCATATACTCCGAGATAACATGTGTAAAAAAATCAAAAAAAAAAAAACATTCAGAGATTAGGCAACGAGACCCAAAATTTCAACAGTTATAAACAATAAAATCACTATTTGTTTAATATAATATAATATTTTTAAGAAAGTTTAATCAAAAGTAATGGTTTTAAAAAATTTGAAAATAATATAATATTTTGACACAATTTGTACTTCACAAGCATTTGGCTGAGTTCCCATTTCTCATTGCTCATTTATCTCAGCCCCTCTCTCCCGTTTTTCTTAGCCCGCCAGAATAGGTATAAAAAATTTGAAAATATTTGTGTCCATTATAACCGCCAGAGTCAATTCCTATTTCTTACTTATGTCAGATATATCCGCTAGAATTGGTTAAAATTATTTAAAAAAATGTATCTGATGGAGTTAAGAGCCCACTTCATTATTCTTGTTGGATATAACCAATAGTAATACTTTATTTTCCGACACTTTTTAAACATGTTGTCGGAAAATATTTTATCCGATAGTAATAGTATAAAATCGCCACCAGTAACCGACACAATAAGCCAATTTTGTAGTAGTGTCAAGTACCTATGCCTTGGGTTTTCTCTTTTGGGGGTGTGAATCCTTTGAACCAAGTGGCCTACCATGCTTTTGTGTAAGGGCAGAGGATTGGCTAGTCACTTGGTGTCCTGGGCTTCCAGGAAGGAAGTCCGTCATATATTTGGTACATCCATCATTCCAGGCACATTTGCAGCTAGAATATGTGATCTTGTCAATCGTGCTAGATTGGTGAAAGCATCTGGCGAGTTCTTAAACCACGACGCCACCACTAACCCAAACTCTTTCTCCTATTCTACACAATGGCTGCCATGGCCACTGTTCATCGTCTTCTCCGGTGAACTTGACATTTTTGATTGTGTGAGGATCGAAAACCCTCACATCCTGTTAATACCATCGTTTACATTATTTTCTGGACTTATCTGGGGACTTTGGTTAGTAGGTCCTTGTGCAAACTTTGTTAATACCAATTGAGCTACTAGGTCCTTGCGCAGACTTTTGGAAGTGATGTTTTGTTAGTAACTCTATAAGAAAAAGGACTTTAGTTAACCCTAACTAGCAGTGAGGGAGGGTGTGAAAATTTGGTCGAATCTTGGTATTTTTAAGGGTTCTTCTATCCCTTCCAAAATAACACAAGAAGGTGAAAATAAAACGATAAGGTTCCTCTTTCGTTTTGTCTTGGGACAAGGTGATACTCTTAACTAATCCAATTTGTACCACCCTCATCCTCTTTCCACTATTAACAACACTTTTCTTATTGGCCTCTAATTCTAGCTCTATTATACATGTAAATAAATTGACATTATTGGTTTATATATGGAGGAAAGGACGTAGAAAAATACTTGCTGGACGTAGAAAAATCCACTCACATTGATGACAGGAGTAATGCTAGGAAGACTAAATTTGTAGATAAAGTTTTGAAAACTAAAGGGCAAGGAAGTTGATGATTGGTTTGTTACTTAAACGTTGAAAAGCTTGCTTATTCCTATTGATGACATATCATTTAGTTTGTAAATTTAGTCTCCCTAGCATTACTTTGATGATTGAAGTACAATTAGACGTCTGTCCCACTTCATTGTGAGAGAAGGTCTGCTGCGAACATTACAAGTCTGGTACAGGCTAATATTTTGACATCCTGCACATAACCATTTTGTTGTTGGAGAGAAGATGACCTAAATACTCAAGCATGAAGGTTTCCATCAATTAAGAATCGGAGAGAAGATGACATCAGCACTCATAGAGTAGTGTTTGTTGAACAAAACAAATAAAACGAAAATCGTATCACGCATCTAAACAATGTAATATACAGCTCTGTAGTAAGTTAAATTTAAAAATGTGACAACTCGATAGGATGGTCAACTAAGTCATAACTTATTGTACAAGAAACAAGGCTCAAGATTTGTACTACACTATACATAGTATAAATTGCATCACTGTCATTTCCCCGTTGCCTCAAGAACCTAAATCCTAATCTGCACATGTTTTCATTAGTTTCATGTTGGATTATATCGTAAATACATATCAACACGTCATCAACCAAACTTCACAATGATGTTCCACAAAGAGTTTCCAGGTAATGTGAAGAATTTAAAGTTCCAACCAACTGTAGTTTATAGGCAGATCAACTCCCCGTGAAACGTGACTTGAATTCTTAAAACGTGCCCTCTATGGACGGGTCAATTGTATTTCTCAATTGTTGTACACTTGGTCACCTTTGAGATCGGTATTTACAATGACTTTCCAGGAAACCTAGCTTTGACAGCTGAGATCAAATAATTTGAGACTGTCTTCTGCTACAATCTTCACCAACAAATAACTCGACCAAGGACAATCTGCACTGAGCTGTTTAGAATTCTCTATACACACATCTAAGTTCAGTTGCCCAGATGAAGTGAGAAAACTGAATGGAACCAAAAGAAATTCCATTGGGCAAAATCCTTCCACCCGGCCCAGAAAATTTATGCCACTGATTTTAATTTGAAAGAATTGCTTCCACATTCTAATACAAGTGTAAACACAAATTTCCTGCAACGAATAACAAAGAACATGTGTACAAAATAAATTTTGTATTAATGAGAGAATTAGCTTACAATCTCTGAGTACAAAGTTTGATCATTTGATTCAACCTTCGAAGATTTGTGTGTGGTAAGGGTTGTAGAGACTTGATCTTGAATCAGATTTGATTCCTTCAAGGGCCATCAAGGCTTATTCTTGAACGAAGTGAGACCATGAAGGGTTTCACGTGGTGGGTGGTCGTCGGGTTTGGGGTGGATGAATCGGCACGTGTATTTTTTGTGCTCGTTGATTCTCCACATGCTTGATCAAGACCACAAGTGTTTGGGTATTTGAACATTTGAGGATGTGAGGATGTGTGTGGAGGCCTTCTTTGTCTTAGAGCCTCGTATTTATAGGCTTCTACATGTTTTGATTGAAGCTTAATTTGGTGTTGGTTTTGGACATGATTAATTGGAAAAAAAAAAAAAAAAAACAAGACTTGATTTGTCACGCCCCGATCCCGACATACATCCAGTATCGACACGTGACGTCTCCAAATACCCGTATATCTAACATACCCCACCTCCTGAATGTATACAAAGTATCATTCAAGATCCAAATGCATAATAATTTTTCGTATACTTTATGGCTGCATCTAACCTCTTCGTTAGACTGCCTACGTACCCTCATTAGGGATCAAGCCATTCGTAGTTCAACTTCTCTATAATTCAACATATACCACGATTCGTACATGCCAAAAAAGCATAACATTCCTCAATCAAACATTTGGACTTGACAAGCATGAATTATTCAATTCAAGCTACATAATAACCCACATGATAATCAAGGTTTCAATTTCCTCCATCATAAACATCATTATGTTTCAACGTAATCGTGCAGGCGGTGATCACCCAACGCGGATATACCAGGCAGGACCATCCATGTACCTTTGCTACATGGTGCAATAACTTCAACACACAACTTAACCACATCTCAACCTCTATGAATTTTCAACGTAGTCGTCTACACCATCAACTTCTCAAGGCCATCACTAATATGTCACACAAGCATATTGGTGCTACAACATACTTCAAATAGGATTCTAGGATAACCTTATCATAAAAACATAATCATACACATCAATCACAATACTAAAAGATAATTAAACTCAAATATATCCCAACCATCATCAGTACACAAGCCAATTCATGTTTAATAACATAGTCTATGGCTAATATATAAAATCACATTTCAATACAAATCCCATTTATAAGACCAAGACATATTCACATACGATATTAACAAAAGAAAATAAGTTAATATCCATATCTCATATACTCAAGTCACTCTCTAACCAATGCAAGCCCACTAGACTTCAATTAGTCTCCTGTAGTATTAATTTTAGTATTCAGAATGTTTCGAGACATGTTAACCAAAAGTCAATTCTCGGTCAACAGTAGGATCCACAACGCTACAAAATTTGATCCAGAAGATCCGCACATCATAATCTAGATCCATAACTTCCTAAGGTCCACATTATTCTCAAAGAACAACATACTAAAATCTCATCGTGATCCGACAGTCGGATCTCCGCCAATTACTAAAGTTAAGTGGCGATCAACAATTTATTTTACAAACTTAGAAATCCAATTCGGGAAAATCCGTACGTCAGATTCCCGATTCGTAAGTTCCTAACATCCACAAATATTACTTGTTATAATATCTTAAAGTTTGGTGACGATCCAACGGTCGAATCATCTATTTATATTTTGACCTATTCACGTATTGAACAGAAGCTAAGTCCAGACAATCAATTTACGTCGTACGGATATCAAACATGAACTCATGACATCTAACAGTTCTTTAAAAGACATCATCGGCCCACAGGCCACGTGCTGCCGCAAGTGCCACCGCGGGTGGCGGTCAGCCCCCCTACTCGTCGGAAAAATCCAATTATTTTCAAAAATTACCAAAATTTACAGGAATGAAGATCTCAATGAGTAGAGTAAACTTTATACCTGTGGCTAAGGCCAATTTGGTCGGAAAACACCCCAAACTAGCCACGAACCGCCGGAACCCTGAGGTGGGTGTGCTTCGAATTCGGTTGCCAATCGAACTCTGATGCCTCCAACACCACTTGGGCTTTGTTCCTAGGGTTGAGGGGAGTCTTTTGGTGGTATTCATGGATGGTGAAACTTGCTGGAGCCACTGGAAAAAGGGATAAAGCCGCCGTAACACCTGTGAGTTTGTGGCTTCAAACAAGAAAAATGGAAAAGAAATTGGGAAATCCAACACTACAAAGATGTAGGGCTCATTAAGAGCTTTCCATGGACACCAAGATCACTCAAAACGGAGTTCGGATGAAAGAGATACAAGCGGGTCAAGTTTGTGGGTTAACGGGTCCAATTCAACCCCAAAACGGGCCTTTTCCTTTTTTTTTTTTTTTTTTTCTTTTCTTTTCTCCTCCTTCTTTGTTCTTTTCTCCTCCCCTTAACCCAAATATATATTTGGTCCTTTTACCCTCTAGTGGAAATTAAATAATTTTCACAACCTAAAGTTTCACAATTTTAAATGTCCGTAACTATACCGTTATAACTTGGACTCGCAAACGGCTTTCGTCCATGCGCTCATGGCTTCGAGACCTATTCAAAAACGTTACTTGTGAACTCAAAAGGTCAATGAGTAAATAATAATTTTCCAAACTTCACCCTTCGTACCTAGTTTAATTGAAATTTAATTTCAAATAAATTAATATAATTTCTCAAAAATAATATAAAATCTCAATAATACAAATATGTAGATTATAGCAGTGAAATCCGGGAACGGAATTTCACATTCTTTCCCCCTTAAAAAAATTTCGTCCTCGAAATTTCCAGTATCAAATCACTATCGACGAATGCAACAATTCAAGATAATAGTGATGCACAAACACATTCACATTTTGGCTATAACCAGATTGAGCTAACTCAAGTTCGACCACATTGTACCTCAACTCACAAATACAATCATCGTCGTCCTAGTACAACTTCAACATCAATCTTTGCACAATCACAAGGAATGCCACTATTAACAAGAATTCATTAGTACTCATGATTCTAGCAACCAAACCAACCAAATTTGTAATTACAAACTCTCCCCATCATTCCATTTATAGTGAATAAAGTCATAACCTTAGCCTATGAGTTTATTCAAGTTCAAAATAAATAAATCAACGAAAAATCATCGTGATCGTCACCCATATACTTGGATTCCCAGCAACATTTACTGGTAGAATAAATATTAAAAATTCTAGTCATGCACATTGGAAAAATATGTATCAAACATCAAGCCGCAATCCTAATTGGCTTAATAAATACCAGATTATCAAACCACCTTTACCATTGGCTAGATAAATTCTAGCATAATGACCACAATCATTGGTCAAACCACTTACCATCATTAATTATACATAGCCGTTACCATGATTCTTCCTCAAAAATTCTAGCCACACCCACTGGTGAAACCAATATTAGAAAATTTTCACCATACTCATCATTAACAAAACAAATATCATAAATTTCAACCGTAACCCTCATTGTTCAAATAAATATTCGAATTTCAAGCCAAACCATCAGAATTGGCAAATCACATATCAAAAATTCCAGCGACATTCATTGGAATTCCAAATCACAATTATTCACCACTATATATTAAACCAATCATAACCTTGGGTTGCGATTTTATTCCCGCTCATAAAATCATCATGACTTTCATAAATATTAAAATTTTCAACCATAATTACCATGGCCATAAGATTTGAAAATGTCTAGCCATAATCATCATTGGCGAAACAACGATTTCATCATCTTTTTCTTTTATCCTCATAAACATTGGGTCTTAGTGCCCACTCATCCATTTCTCACGTTCCACGACCTTTTCGCCCAAATTAACATCCACGGCCTTGATCACCCAATTCAACATTTCTCAATTGCACAGATATAATACAACATTTCTATCTACTTATCACAATTGCACAATCATCTTAACGTTTAAAATTTTAATATCGCATAACATAATATCAACCAAGAGCAATGTCACATAAGCAACACAAGCCTTCAGCAACACAAGCCTTCAAACCAACAAGATCAAACGGTTAAGTAGCGTCCCATCAGAGTTACACATTACCTTACCACAAAAACCGTTGCAAGCCGATCAATGAATCTCATGTTTAGTCAAACCCTGTAACTCAATTAAATTCTTTCGTCCTACCAATATAAGAATATATCAACTTTAAATTTTGTTAGTCAATCTAATATCATGTCATCAATCACTAGAACTCAAAACCACTGGTTATCTAACAAGAAACACATAATTGCATAAACACTTCATGGAATTCAACAAGCGCGAATCATTAGATTTCGGGGCTACATAACAAACCACATGACATTCAAGATTTCCATTTCATCAATCAAATAAATCACTATGGTTCAACATAATACCATAATTCATAGCATGTAACATATTAAAGAACCAACGAAGCATAGTCATATTCTCAAGCCACATTGATCCACCAATCTATTCATAATAATAACAATCACAACATCTCACAACCATATTCTCATACAACACAATGAAAAGTAGGGTAAGAGCGACACAGTTTGGCCGAAGCCAACATCTTTGAAGCTATCTCAATCCAAACTCAACGAAACCCAAGGGGGATGCGATCCCGGACCATCACTCAACGGAATCGCAGAGTAAGAGGGATTCCGGACCATCATCAATGGAACCTAAACCAAGATACGACTTCGGACCATCACTCAAGGGAATCGCGGAGTAGAGTAGGAAGGATTCCAGAACATGACTCAACAGAATCCGAACCAGGACATGATTTCGAACCATCACTCAACGGAATCGGGGAGTAAGAAGGATTCCAAACCATCTCTCAACGGAATCCGAGTGGATACGATTCCGGACCATTACTCAATGGAATCGCGGAAAGGCCAACAACCATAATGTACAACGGCTCAAAGAAATGAGACAAGCACAGGTTACTTAATTTACAAAAGCTCAACCAAGGGAAATAAGGCACAAATACTAAATTTAGAAAGAATCAACGAAGGGGGAAATGAAACAAATCAAACCATATTTCAATATATACACATCAAATCTCATTTTATAAACTTAAATCAATGACTAAGCATTAAAAATAATAATTCCATAGAAAACATATTTATAAATCCAAGTCATATCCGCATAGGATAACAATTATGAAAATAGGGTATTCATCAATATCACACATATTAAAGTCACTCACTGAGACAAGTCCGCAAAGCTTCACTGAGTATCTATTAATACTAATTTTTGTAATTCAAATGGTTCAAGACCCGTTGATCGACCAAGGCAATACAAATGCAAATCATAATTCCCATATATATAAACATATATCACATGAATGCATCTTTATGCATAAAAATTGTGAAATCATGTAACCACAATGCATATCGTAATTCACACCAACAAGACTTGAGAAGGTTGCATATCATAGAGTAGGATCATTTGCTCTGATAACATAAAATTTGTCACGCCCCGTTCCCGACATACGTCCAGTATCGACACGTGACGTCTCCAAATACCCGTATATCTAACATACCCCGCCTCTTGAATATATACAAAGTATCATTCAAGATCCAAATGCATAATAATTTTTCGTATACTTTATGGCTGCATCTAACCTCTTCATTAGACTGCCTATGTATCCTCATTAGGGATTAAGCCATTCGTAGTTCAACTTCTCTATAATTCAACATATACCACGATTCGTACATGCCAAAAAAGCATAACATTCCTCAATCAAACATTTGGACTTGACAAGCATGAATTATTCAATTCAAGCTACATAATAACCCACATGATAATCAAGGTTTCAATTTCCTCCATCATAAACATCATTATGTTTCAACGTAATCGTGCAGGCGGTGATCACCCAACGCGGATATACCAGGCAGGACCATCCATGTACCTTTGCTACATGGTGCAATAACTTCAACACACAACTTAACCACATCTCAACCTCTATGAATTTTCAACGTAGTCGTCTACACCATCAACTTCTCAAGGCCATCACTAATATGTCACACAAGCATATAGGTGCTACAACATACTTCAAATAGGATTCTAGGATAACCTTATCATAAAAACATAATCATACACATCAATCACAGTACTAAAAGATAATTAAACTCAAATATATCCCAACCATCATCAGTACACAAGCCAATTCATGTTTAATAACATAGTCTATGGCTAATATATAAAATCACATTTCAATACAAATCCCATTTATAAGGCCAAGACATATTCACATACGATATTAATGAAAGAAAATAAGTTAATATCCATATCTCATATACTCATGTCATTTCTAACCAATGCAAGCCCACTAGACTTCAATTAGTCCCCTGTAGTATTAATTTTAGAATTCAGAACGTTTCGAGACATGTTAACCAAAAGTCAATTCTCGGTCAACAGTATGATCCACAACGCTACAAAATTTGATCCGGAAAATCCGCACATCATAATCTAAATCCATAACTTCCTAAGGTCCACATTATTCTCAAAGAACAACATACTAGAATCTCATCGTGATCCGACAGTCGGATCTCCGCCAATTACTAAAGTTATGTGGCAATCAACAATTTATTTTACAAACTTAGAAATCCAATTCGGGAAAAACCATAAGTCGGATTTCCAATCCGTAAGTTCCTAACATCCTCAAATATTAATTATTATATTTTCTTAAAGTTTGGTGACGATCCAACGGTCAGATCATCGATTTATATTTTGACCTATTCACGTATCGAACAGAAGCTAAGTCCAGATAATCAATTTACGTCGTACGGATATCAAACATGAACTCATGGCATCTAAAAGTGCTTTAAAAGACATCATCGGTCCACATACCACGTGCCGCCGCAAGCGCCGCCGTGGGTGGCGGGTGGCGGTCAGCCGCCCCGACTCGTCAGAAAAAATCCAACTATTTCCAAAAATTACCAAAATTTATAGGAATGAAGATCTCAATGAGCAGAGTAAATTTTATACCTGGGGCCAAGACCAATTTAGCCGAAAAACACCCCAAACTAGCCACGAACCGTCGGAACCCTAGGGTGGTTGTGCTTCGAATTCGGCTTCCAATCGAACTCCGACGCCTCCAACACTTCTTGGGCTTTGTTCCTGGGGTTGAGGGGAGTCTTTTGGTGGTGTTCATGGATGGTGAAACTTGCCGGAGCCACCAGAAAAAGGGATAAAGCCGCCGGAACACCCGTGGGTTTGTGGCTTCGAACAGGAAAAATGGGAAAGAAATTGGGAAATCCAACTCTACAAAGATGTAGGGCTCATCAGGAGCTTTCCATTGACACCAAGATCACTCAAAACGGAGTTCGGATGAAGGAGATACAAGCGGGTCAAGTTTGTGGGTTAACGGGTCCAATTCAACCCCAAAACGGATTAGCAGCGGCCCTTTTCCTTTTTTTTTCTTTTGTTTTTTTTTTTTTCTCCTCCTTCTTTGTTCTTTTCTCCTCCCCTTAACCGGTTCCCTTAACCCAAATATATACTTGGGCCTTTTACCCTCTAGTGGAAATTAAATAATTTTCACAACCTAAAGTTTCACAACTTTAACTGTCCGTAATTATACCATTATAATCCGGACTCACAAACGGCTTTCGCCCATGCGCTCGTGGCTTCGAGACCTATTTGAAAACGTTATTTGTGACCTCAAAAGGTCAATGAGTAAATAATAATTTTCCAAACTTCACCCTTCGTACCTAGTTTAATTGAAATATAATTTCAAATAAATTAATATAATTTCTCAAAAATAATATAAAATCTCAATAATACAAATACGTAGATTATAATAGTGAAATCCGGGAATGGGATTTCACATGATATGGACTTGATTAATTGAAAAAAAAAGAACTAAGACTTGATTTGATATTAATTTTGGATTTCATTAATAGATGAAAGAACCAAAACTTGATTTGGACTTGATTCGTGCCCCATTTGATTTCATCAAATAATCTTTTATTTAATTAAATAGTTTTAGTTTAATCAATAAATCAATTAACTCATCCTTAATCTGGCCATCTTTAATTTGGGCAATCCCCCTGATTTGGTATCCATTGATTATTCCTTTAATTTGGCCAACTTGTGAGACCCACGATGCCTGCCACATAAACTTGGCAAGTCAGAATAAAATTTGTTGTTGAACAAATATTCACCAAATTTTGATGTTTACAAATGCTCCCACTTCAAACCACAACATCTGCATGTGCTTGTCATGTGTAGGATGTGCGACTTGAAGTTACTCTTACACTTGCTGTAGATGATGTTGGCGAAAGAAAGCTAAAGCGAAGGGCTCAAACTTGGCCTTCATGATGCCTTCAACCTAGTGGTGTCACCTTGCGTACAACATAGTGGCAGTCAACTAGAGGTGGTGCACATCAAACTCCATGAGTAACAACATGTTTGCTTTTGATGTGACTGAACTTGAATTTGGTTCCCGAGCTACCTACGCACCCTTCTTAAGAAGAGATTAAGTCATAACATAATTCTAGTCTTTTTTTTGTTTGTTTCGTAAGCAGTTTAGGCTCATGCCGGCAAAGAGCCTTGGAGGACTTAATGTCATTCACAATTTTGGCTGTTGTTGGCAAGGAGCATTCTCTAGTTGCCTTTTATGCTCACGCGAACGGGGACCATTTGATGTGGATTTGATGTCATTTGCAATCTTGGCTCATGCAAACAAGGAGCAATTAGTGTCTCCTTTTATGCTCGTGCATACGAGGAGCATTTGGTGTGGATTTGTTGTCATTTGCAATTTTGGCTAGTGCAGACGGGGAGTATTTGGTATGGATTTCTTGTCATTTGAAATTTTGGCTCATGCAAACAAAGATCACTTGGTGTTTGCCCTTTATGCTTGAATGGAGCTTTGATGTGGATTTGATGTTAGTTGTAGTTTTGGCTCGTGTAGAGAAGGAGCACTTGTTGTCATCTTTTATGCCCATCCAGATGATGTGCGTTTAGTGTCTCCTTTAGGCTTGTGTTAGCGAGGAGCATTTGGTGTTGCCTTTTCACCTTGTGTGAGCAAAGAACCTAGTGAAGTAAAGAAGATGACCGACTTGTTCTTTTTACGAACTTCGGGTGATTTAGATGGATGCACCATGGCAGTGGTATGTTGAGCAGAAGCCTTTGACTCGTTTTGAGTGACAAAGTTAATGGCTGGTTGGTTCTCGCAACAACCTTCATGCGATTTTGGTGGAAACGCTGTCAGAGTGGTGTGTCAGTTAAAAAGAAACGCCTTCGTCTTGCCTCGTGAGACGATGCCAGCCAAGTCACGCTTTGTGGTGAAAGTAATTAGGTTCTTGCTTGCGTTCACGGGGCATCTTGCTCCTCAATAGAGGTGTAGTCTGTAGTCATAACCTGCATGGCCAAGGGATAAGACTCTTCCATTGACATCGAGGATGTCAGCGACGGTCGTCGTTCGGAGATCCGTGGTATGATGCCTTGCTTGAGTCTGCATCGGAAATCAGTGACAAGGAACGCTCCCTTGAATTCTTTGAAGCCAAAGAACCCCTCTCATTGCTGCGGTTAGATACTTGTTTGAAATGTTTAAAAAAGTTGAGATCAATTTAGAATGACACTAAAAAGTTGAAGGGTTTTAGGTACTTAAATTAAAGCATTCATTTTTATTAAATTAAGAAAAAGTTTAGCAATATTTTCTGAACTTTGGAGCATATTCCAGCAAGTACATTTACAAGAAAACTGAGAATGATAAGCAGCTAGGGCCAAATTCTTATCTGGTCATGTTGAGCTAATTCTTTCATTAAATCTTGCTAAGTCTGAGTGGAGGGGCTAGACTTTTATAAGCCACAAGGGCTAAACAGTTCTGTTGAGCTAAAAAGAGGGTTGGTACGTGATAAGATTTTTATCACCTGCAAAAGTAAAGATAAAAAACACTTAAAAATACTTGCAATAGAACAAGGTAATTGTAGTATAACGGTTCAAGTAAGGTCGTTCTCCACAGAGGTTATTTAACATAATTTATGTTAAAACTAAATCTTATTTAATTATTTAAAACAAAGTTTAGAAAAAGGTTGATTTTGGATTTAATGAAAACGAATTTAATAAAAACAATTTAAAAGATTCGGCGAAAGGACAATGCTAAAAGAAAATGTGTTTGAAAATTACTTTAAAAAGATATTAGGCTTTAGCCGTCACCTTAACAATTTTATGTACTTCTTCCAACTATGACTTGTACATGCATATTTTAAAGGTTTAGGTTTTCCTAAAATATGCGCTACTTGGATCCCCAATTTTTATTTTTTATTTTTTATTTTTGGAACAAAACTTGGACCCCCAATATAGAACGTATATCAAACATGCAATCTATCTGTGGCATTTAGATCATATCTAAACATGCACGGCTTATTAAGCTTTATGAAAACTCTTTGAAAAACCATGCAACCATTAAGATGCGGTATTCATCCTAAGTGAAAACATTTATTAACCATAAGAAACCTTCATCAATTTCAAGGACATCGCTCCAACCAAAATTACATCAAATTACTTTTCTAAATATTCTAATGGTGATCATGCATTAAGACACATAGATAGTTCCAGACATGGTGATTAATAATTCAAAACCTACATGCATGCATAATATCATAAGTAAATTGAAAAGAAACTACATATTCTTGATAACGCTCGTGGCATGTGACACATCACGACCAAGAATGTCCAATTGGACTCCAAATCGAGTTATGCTGGTTGACACCCAGAATGTGACAAAACCAAAAAGTGTAATGATGTGGAAAAATGTTAATAAATTTAAACATAAAAGTGACTAAATACAAGGGTGTGCTTGTGAACGGGAATGAACCCATTTCACATGTGATGTCAGAGCATAAGTAAAGTACAGTAAAAGTAAAATAAGAATTTTACCATTGGAAGTAATCTCCTATATCAACTTTTGCCAGAAATCCTTGCCAACACAAGAGCTTTGCAATTAAATCCCGGAGGGGCGAAAAACGAGGGTCACTGGGCTTGAAAAAAAAGCTTTGTAAAACTTTTTTGAAAATGTGTAACCCCTTGCTGTAAAACAAGTATAGTTTTCAAACATATAACATTCGGTGATCACAAATCGCATGAACGAACATATAATATCGGGTGCTCATCGACATATGCTAACGCATGAGCTCATGCAGAGATATTCTGGCATGAACATGATTGGGTGTAATATTGATTTATGCTTTAATACTACAATCACGTGAAGACTGGCACTATGTGCGTTACATACGAGTCCTAATTGCAAATAGAAATCTAGCACATGACTGACACCTACAATGTATCCAAGGTGAGCATATTGGTGCAATATGAACGTACACATGAAGATTGGCCCTGGCCTAAAGGAGTGCTAACACCAGTGTAGCATGCACGATGAGCAGTTAACATAAATATGATCATCCCATAGTAATTCGGTAATTTTAGTCAATATAATAATAATCATGGCTGTAAATATAATTAAGGCATCCCATAATAGTACACATACATGTGCATCGTGTAGGATTTATGATGATTTCATAATTTCCATCATTATGACATTTGTTATAAACGTTAATTTAATTATGGCATCACATAGAAAATTCATTAATAAATATATATATGGAAACTAAATAAATATAAACTAATTAAAAGCAAAGACCACTCATAAATCATGCCATGGGGTCGAACCTGTTTCGCTGGCATCAAAGATACTTAAGATGTGTTTTACTTAGAAACGAAACCATTTATGTAAATATATAATGTACTAACAAAATGTGGCCACTAGTTTCACGAAGGCCTGCAGATTGCAGGCTTTTGCTTCGACTCCTAGAGCTCATTTTGAGCTCGATACTCAACCATTTTCAATGTATTTTATATGGTTTTGAAGCTAGGAGTGAGGAGAATAGATCCATACCAACATGGAGCCGAGTCATGGTCGGTGTTGGCCGAAAAAGACAGACTAAAAATGGGGGGTTCGTCACTGAAAAAACTGAGGAAAAACTCCTCGTGTCATTTCTACATTCAAATCTCGCCAAAACATGTATATAATGAGTCAATATTCATTAAAATAACAAGGGAAAGGTAAATCCAGTGATCTAAAATCATACCCTGATCAAATTCGTCAAAGTCTTGCCAGAGTCCTCTTGGATTTGAATGGTGCTTGTAGACCCTCGCTAAGATAATGAAGAATGGGGGTGGCTGTGGTTCATCTGCCATGAGAATGGCAATTATGGTGGTCTGGTTCAATGGGTAAGGCGGTGGAGCCATCATCCGTGGTGTTGCAGGTTGAGAGGGACGAAAGACAAAGATAAAGAAAAGTAAGGAAAAAGAGAGAACTAGAGTTGAGGTGGTGGTAACGTAAACAAGCCTACTTACGCACTTGCTTAATGAACCCGACAAATAAGCCACTGAAATTATAGTTTGCAGCCCACAATACTGACAACTCAACGTTGTCTTGATAAACAAGTAATAAATTCTCATAAGTAGAAAATTACCATTTTACCCCTCATTGGGAAATGTGCATAAATCTTCTGATTTATGGCTTGTTCTTTCTCACGTGTTTGTAAGGACACATAATACGTACAAATATGTGCAAAGTGATAAAGAGTGATAAGGACTCAAATGTCCACATAGAAATTTCACCTAGTCCGTCAAGGGAATTTTCGTAATTTCATAAGGTTAGGGTATAAAATAATATTAAATTTGGGATGGGATGTCACATCCTCATCCTAGAAAAAGGGATTAGTTATGCACAATCATAAAGAAAAATATTATTAAGAACATGAATAGAAAATATCTTGTAAAATAAAGTTGAATAGTTAAAAAATATCTAAGCCGAATTCTCCAAAGTAGTGCACTGAGAACCCTAATGGCTAATTAGCTTTATTTATACTACTGAAAAATAAAATACTTCCTAGAAAAGGTCTTAGAATAAAGCTAGGAAATAAAATAAATTAAGAGAAACTAGGAAACAATCTCTTAATCAAACATGTAGAAATCTGCCAGCAAACTAATCAGCCACGCTCTGGGCTCAACATAGCTCCAAGACAGCCCCAAGATAGCTTATTTTAATGATTAAGATGTCCTAAACATATTTCCAGAAGAGCCCTAACCCAAAAAATACCATCTTGGACGCTAAAAACCTCAAATAAGCTCAAAATGTAACTCAGACAGCTTCGTGCGCTGGTCCTTTATTTCATAACCATAAATTAAACGCTTGGTAGAAACATCTGTAAGTTTGATATAAACAAGTTGTAAGACTCAAGAATATCTTTCAATTGGAATTACTCCAAAATTCGTCTGTTTAATCACTTTTTTTCTCAAGAGAAAGTCACAAGTCCTATAGTGGAAATATAAATCAAAATATCAGAATTTCACTAAAATAACTTCCAAAACACACTAAAAATAGAATAAAATATATAATATAAAATTGACTCATTAGTACCATGGAGTACGTGCATCGAACACACGAGTTTGACATGTGTCTCATTTGTCAAGCGAGACTCTCGAGGCCATGTCTCGTCGTCATTTAATGTTAGTCCATGCATGAGTTGGATTCCCTGCTAGAGGTATTTTTGTTAACACGAGAGTATAAAATCCTCGATAAATGTTTTCTCTACACCATGTATCGAGGAAATTGTCTGGATCAAAAGATATTATTGATGTCTTGTAAATGTTTTTCTCTACACAATGCAAGTTAATTTTATTAGTATCTCAAAAAGAAATAGTAATATGATTAACAATTGGGAAATAGACAAAAATGACCTATTTTGTTAATCTTGAGAGAGAAATAAGATTTTCAAATATGCACACGGCATACACAATAATAGGACAAAAATAGGATTTTTCTTACATCTTGTAATGACCAAATTGCCCATTTATTTAAATGGGTAAATTTGTCAAACCCAAGCAGCATTTGTACCAATTGTTTGAAAATCCATGGCACCCAACCCTTAGCTCCAAGAACCCTAACCCTCAACAGCGCAACCCTTTTCCACCCCATTTCCAACTAATGCAACCTTTTCCACCGTATTTTCAACCGACGCTACCCTTTTCCACCCCAGTTTTCGACCGACACAAAAGTTTGGAATCCGCTTTCTATATTTCGGAGGTTTTGTGCTGTGTATTTCACATCCTTTCGAAAAATTTAAAAAAATTGTTTCCACCCCAGCATTTGCACATCCTTTCAAAAAAATTTAATGGCAAAATCAAAAAAGAGGTAGGCTTTGAAATGAAATTTCATTATTTGAACCTCGGTTTTGTAAAATTGCGAATTTTGGGTTTTGCAAAATTTTTATGTTAAATTGTGATGTGCATGTGGTTTAGATGTTATTGGAAATTAATTGATTGAAATTTGTTCATCAATATGTGCATACTGTGTGCATAATCCATGCGTGCCTATATGTTGGGCATGCTTGAATTTGGTTCATGAATTGGTTGAATTTGTGGATACTATATGTATATTCCGTGCATATCCTTTTGATATTGCTAGAAATAATCAATTGAATTTTGTCCATGAATTGGTAGATAGTATATGCATATTATGCGCATATCTTGTGCATGCATTGATGATGGCACACTTGGTTGTATTTGGTTCATGAACTGATATAATTTGGGCAAACAATATGTATATACTGTGCATATTTATCTTACTTAATTGATTAGCTTATGTTGAAAATTTTAAAAGTCGACGTCAAATCTTCGTCTCCATCGGGACTAGTGTGTCCACAGGATGAGGTGTTTCCTACTACCATCTCTTGTCTGTCATACACCTCAGGGTGTCTGGGTAATATTAGAGGCCGATTTACAAAGAATCTACTGAAGAAATTCGAGGATTCATGTTTTGGTCATGATGATTCCATCTCCTTCCTTTTTCGGGAACATGTCATGACTTTTGGGAGCCACGAATTTTGTTTGGTGACCAGACTCAGTTTTGGAGAATTCCCCCCTCCAAAAGAAAAAAGAAGGAAGATGAATGTCGTCTTAAAGACATCTATTTAAGGGGGAAGAAGAAGATAACCCTGAAACAATTGGAGGATTAATTCAACTTGTGCCAAAAGCCAGAAGATATGTACAAGCTCGGGCTACTGTACTTCGTCCACTTTGTTGTTTGGGCAAGGAGAAAGACTCAGCCATTGACCACCACCTGCTCCAATTGTTAGAAAATGAAGAAAAATGGGAGACGTATCCTTGGGATTGACCTCATTCCAGGTGTTGATGCCAAGCATATCCGCGGCCGCTTTGCCCTGCCAGAAGTTTGTAAAAGAAAAAATTGTAGAGAAATTGGGGGCTGTGATCCGGGACTCCTATAACTTGAGGGGGTTTCCGTATGCTTTCAGGTAATTCCCCTTTTTATTTTGTTGTTATAAGTTGAACGTACACTTTTGCATTGGCTTTCGTTTCAACTTATTTACATTATCACTTTAAACTTTGTAGATCTAGTTGTTTGAAACTTTGCCATACCAAAAGTCCAAAAACTAAGCGAGGGTGCGAACAGAGAACCCTCACTTATTGCCCCCGATTTACCATTGGGACACCAACTTAAACCTGTCCCATCACAACTGAATAGTAGTCCTTTTCTCAACAATCGATACGTGCTTGTCCTAATTTTAATAAACTTACTGCATAAAATAAATCATACAGGTCAATTTAAAGGTCATGTATAAAGTAAATCATGCGCTCGTGCAGTCGTTAAAACAACATTAAGTGGCATCTCAATGTATTTAGGAGTTTCCTATAGCGAACAACCTGGTGCAATAGATCAAAGCAGCAACGAAATTCTGGAAGCTGCAAAAAAAGGCCTATCAATGCAATTGTCACATGCAAAGATTGGCTTTACAGTGGAAATTCGATTGTTGAAGGTTCAAATTTGAAGGTAAGGATTACAATTAGAAGCTCATAGTGAGAGAGTCTTTCACTGAATAAACAGTGTATAATACGCAGGAATGGAGAAACATCAAACATCAAATGTCACTAAAACCCGGGAAAAGACATCCTTGGCAAGCTGTGGATTTTCTTTTGGCAACCTTAAGGAAAAGTTCCAGGTACTGTTCACTTTAACGAAAAATCACATTTTTACACTAAAAAGTCAATCCTAATACTATTCACTTTACCCTTTATTTTGTCTTTATCGTTAAAACTCAAAGTTTTCAAGCATTTTTTCATTAGTTTTCCTTTTTCTTTTTGCTCTTCCTCATAACCCTACATGCTAAACAAATTAACAAACTAATTTTTCTGAACCCGACTAAAAAGAAACTGATTGTATATTATAAATTCCATGGGTAATTTGATTTTGCAAATTAAAAAGAGTCGAAGAATATTGAAAATTACTAAGCTCTATCACAGCATCGCATCAGCAAACAATCAAATCCAAATGTAAACTGCAGTTTCTTATAGACCTAAATTTATATACATATGAAGTCTGTATTGCATGCGAATGATTTACAAAAGTGCTATATAGAATAGAATATTTGAAGCAAATAATTTCAAAGGTGCTTTATAGAATGGAATATATGAAGTCTGTATTGAATGCGAATGACTTACAAAAGTGCTATATAGGATTTGAAGAAATTATTCGAATGAAAACTTTATATTCTTCATTGCCGATGCAAGTGAATTATTTTTTCCTCTAAACGGGAACCCTTAACGGAACAATCCAACGTTTAAAAATTAAGATTCATATCAGTAAAAAGCAGGAGAGTGTGCCCTTTTCACAAGAGGATCCAATGCAAGAGAGTGAACCTTATTTTTACGGTGCCCTTTTCGCAAGAGGATCCAATGCGGGTTGTGATCTCCCACGCATTGAGTTGCGCTTTAAAATTCATTGAATTTACATACAAATGGGAGAAATACAAAAACAAAGATTCCACATGAGCATCCAAACTGAAGATGCTATAGGTTGCCAACACAGCGCTGTTTATCCAAACTGAAGATGTGTTAGCGGAAAAAGGATAAAATAAAAATATCTCAAGGTGTTTGAGAGGTTCCACGTAGAGCGAGAGTTTGCGCAGGGCAGTTTTGTGTGTTGATTTGGAGATGGCCTTGAATGATGCACTCCCTTCTCTATTTATAGTAGCAATTCCCCATGGCCAAAGTAGATTCTATTCAAACTTCAATTCCTTGATCAAATCCGAATAAGCTTCGGCCAATCCTGGTATATGTAGGATTCTGAATCTCACTTTATTATAAACTAGATTCAATCCTTGATTCTTGGCATCTTTTCTTATTCGAAGCGTAACTACCCTCTAAGGATTCCTTGTCACACTAGGGCTCAGCTGTTCAAGCTTTTCTTGAGAATATTCTAAGATTCCTGATGTCCCATTCATTGGCCCGAGAATAGATATGGGCTTGGTCCAAAAATATCAATTTGGGTCCAAACATTGCCCCCTTGCTTCTGAAGTCCTCTTGAATAAGTGAATATTCTCCATTGATCCACTCAAATGCATTTATTGGGCATGAACCCCACTCTGTATATCAGTCCTTAATCATCGCGAGATTTACGCGACAACTTCTTGTCGCGTTTGTCAGTCTTCAGCAACACATGTGCTTAACGCCCAAGGCGCGTAGTCATCGAAACATCACCTCATAATGGACATGCCTTAAAGTACATCGATACACGCAATCGTGCAACCTTGATTCGCGTGAATATCGTCCTCTTCACTTAGGTTTTTGAATTTTGCAATGATTAGGAAAGATTTCAACCAGATTTGCCCTTCAAATTTAAATCTAAGACCGTTGATCTTCCATTCTGTTTGCCATAAAAGTCGGACTTAAACTTCATTCCAAACTTATGTTTCCAAAACCCAAAATCCTTGCAAACTTTTTCCCATAACTTTCTCAAACCCAGAAACTTCAAACCTTCTCTCATTCCAATGGTTTCCAACACATTCATCACCAAGCTTACTAAGGAATGCGACAAATGTCAAGACATCATAGATTGAAACACAATCAAGACGCTTCATTTTGAAGATGATACATGACGTCACAAAACCGGTCACTGAAATGCTAAAGACATACTGCTTAAGCCCTCTCATCCAAGGCTATGAGTGGCCGAAATAGGAAACAGCCAAACCCCACGGGACATGGCCTTCAACTCTTATAGCTTGGGCCACCTGGGTCAACCGAACCTCACTTCGACACCACTTGTAAAGACCTCAACCTTTTCGATGCCATCAAACTCTCGACCATCAAGATTAACATGGACTAAGAGCTCCTGATGGCTGCTCTAAGCTTTTGGTGCGTGGCCACCAACGTCATGGTGCTTCCTCTCAGCCAATTGGGCTAACTGTCCTAAATGTGACGGTCATTCTTGGCACTTTGCCATCCAACCTTCTAATAGATGATGCCCTCTCTATACACCAATATACGATCAACTTGAAAACAATCTTTGAAAAACGCGCTTATCAAGTTCTGAAGAAGAAAAACCAGGAAGAAGTGTCGATGGATGAGTGAACAAGCTACACAAGAACTTCTTAAACTACTTGTCACCAACTTTGTTGGTCAAGAAAAAGAAGAGCTTAAGAAAGGAGAGCACAAGGCTTTCTTGTTTTATTGGTTGAACAAGTTTATCTTTTGTACCAAGTCAAACAAGTGCCTTGTCGAGAATATGCTGATGGCCGAGGCCCTGGCTAATGGTCACCACCTGGCCTTTAGCCTTACTATTCTCGCCTATCTCACACGCTGCCTCACCGAGTCCATGGTAATGACAAATGACCCGCACTAGAATGGCCTACTCTAAGTCTTCAAATTGTGGCTGCAGGTTTATTTTGCAACCCTAAGACGAGAGTGCCTTGGCTTCGACTCCTCCGAGGCTATAGACCTTTACCTGGCCTCGCGCCCAACTCCAACTCATTCGACCAAAGAAATTTTCAATCACTTCTTTGCCCTAGATGACCTTTCCAACGAAAAATTTCTAGTTTGTCATCAAATAAGCTACCCCTCCACCATCAGATTCCCACATCTACGGGAAGAAATGGAAGACACCATGTTTCGACAAAACTAGAAGTCTTTTGTGCTGACTCACAACCTTTCATTTGGTTGGGACGCTCGGCTTGCTAGTTGGGAAGTTTACCATCCTCACTTCCTAGCTAGTCAACTTGGCTACCTCCAAAGTTGCCCATTGCCTCTGCTCACTTCTCACTCACTTTTAAGCCAAGATTGACTATTCGGCTTCTCAAAACGTGAGTGTGAAGAAGCGAAAAAGGAATTTGAAGAATGGTGCGCCAAATTTCATCTTCGGCTGCACATTCCTGAAACCAAGGCATTAGCAACTTTGCTGACTAATGGGATATTTACACTAAACACCTCGTTGGAACACCAATCGAATAAACAATAAAGATCGTCTCTACCGATCAGCTGAAGAAAGCCCCTGCTCCAAAGCCCAAAGGAAACAGCTCAAGGTATCCTTTGTACTCTGTGTATTTTAATGTATTCGATCAATTACCTTGAAACTAATTTTGTATCAGCCTTTCTAGCTGATCGTTAAATAAAACATGCCAAGGTAGTGGTGAAGGTTGACGACCGAGGTGCATGGGAAAAACTCGATCAAGGCCGCTTTGAGCTTGTCCTCTTTACTGGATGGCTAGGCCTTCTCAATGATTACAAAATCTACTTGCAGAGTTTCTTTGGCAACCACATCATTCCTAAAAATTTTGGCTGAGATGTGGTTTGTTGGAATTCTAAAGGCAAAACATGGACCATGTTGATCTCCATCTTATCAATGACCGAATGTCCCATTATGTCATGATCCGCTCCTTCTAAATTGTTCTCTTCGTCTTCCTATTCATCGATGGTCTCGAAGACATTGTTATCAGCTAAAACGGGGCTGAAGATGCATTTACGCCTTATGTTGCAGGTCCGACTGCTTCATCAATATCCATGATTTCTGTATCCAAGGGTGTTGGAGCTTGGTTATGAGCCTATAGCGCTTTGTGCGCTTGTTCCTAGTATGCAATGAAGGCATTGTGTGTGTCTAAGTATGCGTCCAATCTTTCGAGAAGTAACATAGCCGAGAAAACTTTAAAAGGCGTCACAAATATTGCGGATCATCCAAGGAAAATGGAAGTTCAGCAGGATCCAAATTAGCATATGGATCTACGTCGAATCTGAGTACACTTGCTCTTGAATGTGCTGGAATCTAGCCTTCAAGCCTAAATCCAACCATTTCTGAATAATTTATTTGGCATCAGGGCTAGTCAAGGCTAGATCAAGGCATTATTGACATGCTTTTGGGAGGCCCTATAGGTTGTTTGCAGAATACTTCTTGTGAAATTCGTGCATATTTTCCAAAGCCACGTGGGTGCCAATTTCGCGTGACTTTGATCAAAGACTCATTTGGCAGTAATAGAGAGAGTTTTACTTCGACTTCTTTTCTAAAGTGCTCGATAAGAGCTTTCATTTCCCCAGGCCGAAGAAGGAGCTTCATCATTTCTTTACACTCCTCAATCTCAGTCGGCAACGTTTTTGGGACTTGGATAAGACGGCGTACGTGCTGGTAAGAAGGTTATACCCATGCTAATGATGGTCGTGTGGCTTAGGTGGCCATTATCAAATCTTCTAACTAGGCTTTCCCTTATCTTTATCAATTTTAAAGAAGGGAGGGAGAGGGAGAGTAGAGAAAGTAGAGGAGAGAAATCAGAGAATATGAGGAAATAACCCATTTATATACGAAGGCAATAAGTCATCTCAAGATGTAGAAAAAATCCTATGTTTGTCTTATTGTTGAGAATGGTGTGTGCATGCTGTGTGCACATTTGAAAAATCTTATTTCTGTCCTATGATTAAGAAATGGGCCATTTTTGTCTATTTTCCTATTTTTAATGTGCTTTGGAAGTTTTTATTCTCACTTATGTGAGATTAAATACTATGGCTATTGTAGTAAGGTTTTTTAGTAGCTTAAAATTATCAAACTAACTTTTATCTTATTAGGTTGAAACGGGTTACCTACGGGTAAACTTGTTAAAAACCCGTTATTAACAAGTCCTTCATGTGTGACCCAATAACGACCCGATTAGTTAACATGTTAACCCGAATCCTGTTATTTTCGTGTTGTTTCAGATTGGGTTAACATGTGATATAAGAAATTGTCAAGTCATTACTTTGCATTAAAAGGAAGGGAGAGAGTTTTAACCCAACACATAGTAGGTCATTATTTGTGTCACATTATTTTCAATACTTACACCCTTGGCCTCGTTTGTCAGCTCGGATTGTACTGGCTATTTCAGTCTAATAGGATACATAGTCATCAGATAATACTGACTAAATTAGTCAGGTGTTTGGTACGATATAGGACTAATGATAGTATTATTTATACTGTGTTTGACACCGTACTGTATTACTGATAATTAATGAAAAAAAAAAAAAAAAAAAGAAACATTAACTTCAAAGCATATAAATACTAGATTACCTTAGAACTTAGGGTTTAAGTCTGCAAACAATTTAGAAATTTAATTTAATTTGATTTTTGTAGGAACCTTCCTACATAATCTGGTAAAATTAACAAGCATCAAGGATTGTGTAAAGAAACAATGGCATCTCAGCATGTCCTAATTAACAAAAATGGAACCGCAACGCCTAGTTCCCTTGATGCTCAAAACCCAGATGAAAACCAGGAAATAAAGGGAAGCCAACTAGTTTTTGAGAAATTTTCCAACTTGATTATTCGAATTGAGTTCAGTAACCCATACGAAACCCAAGAAAAAAAGGGACATTGTGTGTTGTCGGAGAAAATGGTCAGAGTGCAACCCAGATGAAACCAATGAAAACCCAATTCTTGAAATCTTGAAAAAGCTCTTAAATCAATCGAAATCGTTGAAATCATGAACACAAAGGAGACCTAATTTACGCTGCGATCGCCATAGATACCATGGAAATCATAATCGCGGGCATGACTAAGAATGCAGAACATGCTATGGAGGTTGAGGGAAATCCCTAGACGAGACAATTGCTGAAGTCGAATAAAATTCGTGAAACCCATAATCAAACGATGAGCGTGTTTTAATAGCATCTGACCCGACTAATTATACCAAGCTTTTGGTTGGGATAAGGAAGAGGGTATGATAGATTAGGGCTGGAAAAAAAAAACCAAATTTCCCAAACCCGACCCGAAAAAAAATCGAACCAGAAAATCCCGAAACTTCGGTAACCCGAACTGAAAAAATCCAAAACTTTCAGTATGGGATTCGATTTCAATAGACCTTTAGTTCGGTAATGCTGAACCGACCAACTATATTTATATATAATATGTATTTAATTTAAATTAGAAATTATAAACTATCTGGACCATTGGATTGGTTGAGATTACCGTCCAATCTAAGTTATAGAATTTCACTCTCTCATTCTCTCACATTTCTCACCGAAGCCTCAACCCTTAACCCTCTCATCTCTCTCGAGTTCTCACTTCTTCGCCTCTGTTCTCTCCTTTGCCTCTACATTTCTCAGGTCAGTGGCTATGACTACTGCCATAACAGTTGCCTCTTCATGTCATGCCGCTGTTGCCCTTTCTTCCCTCTCTTCTTCCTCCTCCTTTGTATCTTTTCGATTCCCAAAACCCCAAAATAGCTCTTCTTTCATCTATGTCGTCTCTGCTCAACCCAAATCCTCCGTTCCTCGCTACAAGCTTCGCCCACCTGCCATCGCCGCATCGGAGCAGAAACCATCCTTTTAGGTCTTCATGATTAATTATGTGGTTTTTTTTAATGGGTTGTAGTCTTTCTCAAAATAATAATAATAATAATAATAATAATAATAATGGGTTGTAATCTGATTCTTTATGTGATTTGAATTTTGTTTTGGGATCTGTTTGTTCGATCATTTTAAGCTTTTTAGAGAATTTTTATTTGTAATTTTGTTTTGAATTGCAGAGTGATAGTGCAATTTGGCTTCGTATGAGTTGGATTTGGGCATGAAGGATCAATCCCGATCCATCCCGATATCCCCAAAAAAATTTTGGTCATCCCGAAGTTCAGGAATCTCAGAAATTGTTCGGTTTTCGGATTTGAAATCCCGTTTCGAAATATTTCAGTTTGGAAATCGGGATGGTGGTTTCGATTCAGTATCCCATACTGAACAGCCCTGAGTTGCACTAAACAGGTGGCTCCGGACAAATTAGTCCGAGTACTATTTATGCATGAGTGTACCTAACGATTAGGTCTGTATTATTAATTTTATCTGGTCCCTTAAGGTGATCAGACTAAGCTACATTATGGGCACACCACAAATTAAAGTCTCAAACTCAACATAACTATAATACGTTATCGTCATCCATATAAGTAGGAGCCTCTAGACTTATCACCTACAAATAAAAATAAATATTATTAAACCATAATATTGTTTAGTTCCAAAGATTGTCATTAAAGCTTATAATTTCTTTAACCTATCTACATATTCATTGATGACCAAATAGCCCATATTATAGCAGTTCCACCGTGGTGGAAGCCTCCTAGGGCTATCTACTATGCTATCCATCCAGTGAACAGTAACTGCTCTTAATGAACAGTAACCGATTTTTGCATCTCCACTCCTACACTGAATAGCCCTGGCAATTGGCAATAAAATATTGGTATTTTATTTATTTATAAAATAATACAAAATAATTTTATTTATAATTTCCAATAAGATTTTTAATCGTTTTCGTTGCGCCACATGTCATTATCCGAAAAGACAATAGCAATAAAATATTAGTATTTATTTATCTATAAAATAATACAAAATAATTTTATTTGTAATTTCGGATAAGATTTTAATCGTTCTTGTTGCGCCACGTGTCATTATCTGAAAAGACAATTATTGGTGATAGAATTCCAATAAAATTTTTAATCGTTCTCGTTGCGCCACGTGTCATTATCTGAAAAGATAATTATTGGTGATGGATTTTCGATAAGATTTTTAACCAATCACGTCGCACCACATGTCACAATATGTTTACAATATTTGAGGATGGATTTGCACCATATTTTTAACGAATTACGGCATGCCACGTGGCATTATCTACAACCTAATTTTTTCTGAATCCTTCATATAATCCACCATCCATCCTTAGAAATCTCACACCAATTTTCTCAAGATCTCTATCATTATTCATAGTTTCTGCTTCCTTATTCACCAAAATCTCAATCATTATTCATAATTTCTACTTCTTTCTTACAATGTCCTCTTCTTCCTCAAGGATGATGTGGGAAATCGATCAGCAAGAGGAAGAATTGTTTAACCAATCAGAAGGAATGTTCAAACTCCAGGCGTCCCAAAATGAGAGGGAAGAGGATGAGGAGCGTAGACGGAGAGATGACGAATTAAGAATGGCAAGAGCTTCACATTCCTGTCGAGTCATCCAAGTTGTGGCTCAGATCTCCAGGCCCAGCCATTCTGGAAACATTGATAGAAGCAGGCAACGACAAGGTCAGGATCTCTTGGACGATTATTTTGTCCGTAATAATGCATTCCCTGATACGAACTTTAGACATCGTTTGAGAATGGAACAACATTTGTTCAACAAAAGCATGGGCCATGTTTACAACCATGATTCTTACTTTGTGCAAAAGAAGGATTCTTTTGGTGTTATGGGTCTCCTACTTGAGCAAAAAATTACTGCTACCTTGCAGATGCTTGCATATGGAGCATCTGCAGACCAAGTGGACGAGATAGCGAGGATGGGAAAATCAACCATTCTTGAGTCCCTGATGAGGTTTTTCTCCACAATCGAATCCATGTACACCGCAGAGTACATCCGGAGACCTACTGAGATGGACTTGCAAAGGCTTCTGAAGAAAGACGAGATGCGAGGTTTTCCAGGGAAGATTGGTAACATCAACTGTATGCACTGGACCTGGAAAAACTGTCTAAGTGCATGGTAAGGCGCTTATGGGGATAGAAAAGGATCAAAAAGTATCATTTTGGAGGTGATGGCATCTTTTGATACATGGATTTGGCATGCCTTTTTTCGGGGTTCCGGGAGCTCAAAATGACCTCAATGTCCTTGCCCAATCCCCAGTGTTCAACGATGTCCTGCAAGGAAAGGCACCAAAAGTCACGTACTGGTAAACGGACATAAGTACGATGGGTTATACTACCTAGTAGACGACATTTATCCAAGGTGATCATCGTTTGTCAAAACAATGCCACGTTCCCGAAGTGCAAAGGAAAAACACTTTGCAAGATGTCAAGAGGGGTGCATGAAAGATGTGGAGTGTTGTTTTGGTATCCTTCAAGCTCGCTGGGAGATTGTCAGGGGTGCTGCCAGAATGTTTGATTTAGAGTCGCTTCGATCCATCATGATAACGTGCATCATTCTTCACAACATGATTGTGGAAGATGAGTATGATTATGATGTTGTTGATGAATATGAGCCAGACACAATGAACAATTCTAGAACACAAATATATTATGCTCATGACGCCACTGCAGAACTCGTGCAACACGAGCCATTAGAAAGGGATGGACGTTACAATGATAGGCTCATTCAATGATATACTGCACTTCAAATGCCATATATGCACAATGCCCGACAAATTGACTTGGTAGAGCACCAGTGAGAATTGAAACAAGCTGAAAATGCTTAAGTTCATTTAGTGTTTGTTTTTATTTGGTGTGTTTATTTAATTTTATGTGGTTTGTTTTTTTTTTTTTTTAGTTCATTTAGTGAGTTTTTTTTTATTTGGTATGTTGATGTAATTTTATTTGGTGTATTTATTTAATTTTATGTGGTGTGTTTTTTTTTAGTTCATTTAGTGAGTTTATTTTTTTTATTTGGTATGTTGATGTAATTTTATTTGGTGTGTTTAAATGTGTTTTGAATAAAGATTCTCTTAGTATAAATAAACGACCAAATTAAATAAATATACTCATAGTTTAAATAAAGTACTAGATTCAATAAATTGGAAACAACGTAAAGTACTCTATTCAATAAATAAGAAATTACAACCCAAAGTTATTGGAAAATTATGGGCTCCGATTACAAACAAAGTGATTGGAAAATTGTGGGCTCATGAATGGATCATCATCACCTAACCAATTTGTGGTGGTAGGATCATCTTCTCTTGTCATGCTAGGACCATCTCCTCTTACTCTCGCTTCTCTTGCACACCTCCTTCGCACCACGTCCGGTTGCTCTGACTTCCAAAAATATTTAGAATTCGAAGACTTCCTTTCTGAAGGCTCCTTCATAATGTCACGATCTCGTTGAGCCATTCTTTCTTCTCTAACTTGCTCCCTTTCTTGGCGAAATAGTTCTCTTTCTCTCTCATTAGCTTGGAATTCTTTCTTAATAGCTGCAGCTTTAACCTCCTTTCTAGCCTTATTAGCTTCAAATTCTTGGAAGCACACCCTTTTCTCGACGCTTGTTCAATAGGGGGTGTTTTGGGCACTTCTTCTGTGTCATCTTCATGATCATACGAGGCATAATCGGGCGTAGAGTGTAGAGGGGTGCTGTTAAAGACCACTTCTGGACCGACAGGCACAACTTTGAATTTAGGACAATCTTTGACAATATTCCAACACTCCCACTGGTTGAACGAATTGTTTTTGCTTGTGGTTTGGGCATTATACCAAGCTTTGTGCTTGAAGTTCCTACACAACGCGGGAGAAGAAATAATTATAATCAAAGTAGGTAATGTAAATTTGGGTACAATACAAACAAATGAAAAATATATTGTTACCTGATTTGATAAATTTTCCCCACTTCGAAGATTACCACTAGCTTGTGCCAAGGCGTCTCTCCACGAACTAAACGATTTGCTAAGTAGTCTCCAACGACTGGACAAAGATTCTTTGGTTCTTTTCCCACCAATTTTCTCAAGATAATTGGTATAAATAAGACCCCACATTTCTCTCAACTACATCTCATTACCCGAAATCGGATCACGAGTAACTTTAACTTAGCTAGTACACAATGTAACATCTTTAATAAGTGATCAATTCGTACCTGCATCATTAGTCATTTTCTTAGAAAAAAATTGGATTGAAACTTTGAGAGAAATATAGGTATTTATAGAAAAGTAAATATATGAAAGTATGAAATTGGATTGAAATTTTGAGGAAATATGAAATTGCGGTGTAAGGTAGAAGATAATGTGTTGTAAGGTAGAAAATATGAAATTGTGGGAAAAAAAATTGGATTGAAACCTTGACAAGATATGAAATTGTTGGAAAAAAATTGGATTGAAACTTTGACAAGATATGAAATTGTGGTGTAAGGTAAAAGATAATGAGAAGGTATTTATAGAAAAGTAAAATAAATTTTTTTTTTAATTTTCAAATTTTTTTTTTCGGATTTTTAATAATTTTTTACATTTTTAAATTTTTTATTCACCTAATTAATCTATACCGTTGGATTTAAACATTTTTTAATTCCAACATTCCAGATTGTGCCACGTGGCACAACGGTAACATTTCTGATCTTTTAACTTTTTTTTTTAAAAAATTTTAAAGTCGATTAACGTGGATCATTGATCTCAGATCTAATGGTTGATATTAAATGAGTTTTTATTAATTTTTATTACCGTTGGAAATCCAACGGTCCACAATTTGTAGCAGTTGAAATCCAACGTGTGTGGGGAAGCCACGTGGCTCTCCAACGGTAACAAAAAATTAATGCGCCATGGGCCCCTTTTATGACTTTCTGTCCCTTGACGCGCGGCCACCCGTGCTTGAACGCCATGCGCATGATAGAAAAAAAAAAATTAAAACAGGCGTCTGACGTCAGCTAACGTCAGACTCACCTCAGACACTCGGGCTGGTGCGAATCCACTGGCCTGGCACTCGGGCCTGCTTGGGCTCCCTTGCTAGTCAACGCTGGACTTCCTCCCTCGGGCAATCAGGCCCTGTGCTGAGGCCTGTCCATCGACCAATTGCTCCCATTGGAGCTGCTCTTATGTCAACAAATCTAACGCCTCTTTCATCCTAGTTAACTAAATGGAGTAACATGGGGCACGAATAATGAGGACATCAGGTACAATGAAATAGATAAAATATACGGTAAAAATGAGATTTTTGTAGAAAGTACATAGAGCATGGCTAAATATGTCATTTTAAAGTAATTTCCGCCTATATTGTCTCGTACGTAACTTTGTTCTTTAATTTTCTTTTGACTCGTTCAATTTAATGAAATGACTAAACAACATGATAAGTCAATTTTAAGTGATTTCCGCCCTTTCCTTTTAACTTTTTATGGTCTAATAATTGTCAAAGGATTACATTATTAGATTGGTGCATTATGGTCTAATAATGATAAGTCAATTTTAAGTGACACCATATGGAAACCGATAAACCCAGAAGCCCACACCGACAGCAGGCACAACTTTTTTGGTGCAGTGGATGAAGCATTTTTTAGTGCTAACAGAGAACACTAACAAGAAAAACACCTCCAAGCTCTGTAAATTTTCAAAACAGAATGTCGAAGTAGACAATGATATAGAGCGTGAGGGAGAAGACGGCAACAATATGCTACCAGAATAGGAGAGTAGAAGCCTCTCTGACTGCATAACCCCTCAAGCTTGCAACTTCTCCTAACAATATGGCAGAAGGTGTGGTGTATTGCAGCAAAAGAACGAACCGATACAATTGATCATCGAATACCAAAAGGTTCAATTTATCCGACAATAGAACCACACCAATCCCAATTAAAGGAAGTACCAAAAGCCTTGCAACAATAATCCCAATCGTAGATCTCATTCCAAGATTGGATTCGTTTGGACCTTCAGCTAGCATTCCTCCAAGGACAAGCACAACCGAAGGCACCACGGCCTCAGCTACAATTTCCAAGCTATCTGTGAGGAACGAAAGGACTTGGTCATCATCAAAAACAAGAGATTTCAATGTGGGAATCATGCCAATGACAATGGGCAACAGAACAGCAATTGTTGGCGGCTGAAAAATGCCATGAATCGGTGTCATCCAAGCACCAGATCTGATTTTCCTCACGATCCTAGGCTCTGCTAGACACTTACTAGGCGTGGTACTTCTCGGATAACCTCCCTCCTCCTCCTCACCAAGTTCCGAAAGAGTAGTGTGTGAAAGTACACCATTCCTGCTATTAAAAAGCCTTGCAATAAAGGGTGTCTTGCAATGTTCAGTTTACTCATCTTCAATTCCAGGCCATTCAGCCTCAACGAGGAGCGGCCTAGCAAGACCATTTTCATCTCGATTCCCATTCCCATTCCCATTCTGATCCGAACCGAATTCCGTAATCTCATGATTCTCCTCTTCCTCGACAACTGCATAAACACCAGACTCCAATGTACGCTCCATCATATGGTAAACAAGAGTGTAAACAAGAATGACAGAAACCCATTGGGAAAACGAAATATATGCCACACCAGCCTCAGTGCAGTCATCTTCTGCACCAAAAGGGTTATCATCACTATGGCAAACAGATGCAACAATTGCAAGAGGGAGATTACCTGTGTTTTCGAACGCAGTCATGATCATGGTGAATCGAAAAAATTGAGGTGGAGGCCTACAAATCACTGCAACCAGCAAAGTTTGATACATTTCACCAATTTTAATTGAAGATTTGAGAAGTTATCCACAACTTGTCACAACTACATGCTCCAAACGACATCCATGCTCTTTAGTGCGAGAGGATAAACTAATTTCTCTACATGCCTTTGGGGTCTGCTCTTTCCCTGGGAGATCCCCTTGAGAGAAGGTAAACTTCCAATATATCATATGTGATAGGTCATGCTACCCTGATGTAATAGGAGCACAATGACATGCGTCGGTTATTCATGGAATTAGCCACAATAGGCTTTTTCAAGTCTTAGCTGACTAAAGGATTTCGAGCTCCGGGTTAATCCATGGGAACTCGGGCCTCTTTATCGGAAGAGGCGATAAATGCAGGGCGTTCCCTGAATTTATGCCCGCGAAGGATCCATACAACTGCCTACCTTCAGCATGGACAAGTTAAGCAACCATTCGTATCCTTACAAAACTCTACCAACTATTGACATGATACACAACTTATGGGTTCATTAAACTCTTAAGTGCAAAAACTCCTGGAATGACTGCTCACGAGGATTCATATAATTGCGCACTTATACTGTGACTAGTTGGCAATCTCCACATCTATATTGGACCCTATCGACTGTTGACATGCTACACAAGCCATATGTTCTGGTCACTTGCTCACATGATTCCCAGGACTAACTGCCCACGAAGGTTCATACGATTGCACACTTTTGATGTGACTAGTTAGCAATCTTTGTGCTCATATAAAACTTTATGAGCTGCCGAAATGCTATGCATCTTACGAGTTTTATAAACTGCCAAGCGTAGAGTAGCCTTGCGTTAATACTCATGAAATTATAGACAACTGCACACTTTTGTTGTGACCAGTTAGCGATATTCATGTTCACAATGGTCCCTATCATGTTGTGATACTAGCTACACAACCTATGCGATTGGTTATATAAAGTGCAGCGGGTCCCTTGGATTGTTGCCCACGAATCTTTGATGACCAAATGCTTATGGCATGATTAATTAGTGATTTTTATGCCCCGACAGTTAGCACATGGTCAGTGGGTAGCAACTCACAACAAGTTGAGCAGCTTAGTGCCCAAAGTCGGAGCTCACGACCATAGTAGCTACGCAGACCCCTCTCATTCTCTAAAAGAAGCATTTTCGATTGTCGTCTCTATGGCTAAAAGTCTCACAAGACAGTGTAAAGTCACGGAGATGAAGTAAAGCACATAAACTAGTTTGTTGAATTTCTACCAAATTGATAAACATGCTTGAATGCCTACAAAATTTTAAAGCTAAGCAAAAAGAAAAGAAGAAAATTCCTAAGCCTAGTAGCTTGGATGACCCTCGACAACTCAGCTGCCATGCCTTCTGTAGCTGCATCGCTCCCAGTAGAAACACCTTCCATCACTTTATCTTCAACTGCCTCAACCAAAGCATCCTAACCCTCGACTCTCCATGGCCTACCTTGGAGATGATTTACATAGAGAAATGGAGAGAGTCTCGTTCTTCAAAAAAAAAAAACTCATAATCCCATGCCCTACCCTGGAGATGATATAAATAGCCCAGCTTGTAGAAGTCGGCCTGTACCTGAGCAAGAGCATCATCATGAGTGACATTCTCATTACTTAACTACTTATTCTCTTCAACAAGGCCAATGTGGGCGTTTTGTAGTTCATCCAACTCATTTTTCAAGTTCTCACTAGCAGAAGACACAGGCTGTAACTCCAATTCATTGGACTTAAACTTGCTGTCAACCTTCTAGATATGACATATCTCGTTGACCAGAATTACAAGTTCTTAGTCCTTGGCGAAACTAGAAGATTGAAGGTCTGAATTAACACAATCAAGGTCATGGATCGTTAGAAGGTTGAGGCTAATGTCCTTATGTGCAGCCTTCAGCAACCCTGAGACGCAACAAGCCTAACCTTCAAGTCATTAACTTCCTGGCGAAAGGCTTCCAGTTGCACAGAAGTGAAGCAAAGATATTAGACTGCTTAAATAAAAAAACTCAGACCCTAACTTCTCAATATTTTTGGCAGCTGAACGAACTTAAACTGGCCAACCCCGCCTCGGCCTCCTTCGCAGCCGTAACATATCATGTTCAAGACACATGGACTTAGCAGCCATGATAAAAGTTTTATGCAAGGTAGCAAGCAAAGGAATCCTTCTCAAGCTAGCATGATGTTGGGGTGAAAAACTTAGAGTACACAACTCTAGCACAAGTGTTGGAGAGACAATACAAGTAAACAAATTGCTTGTATTACACAAACAAAATATTACAACACAAACTATCAAAGACACTATTGAGAAGCTATGACACTCACTCACTTTCTAGAGACAAACTCTAGAGCACTTACACTCTTACAAGACTATTCTTTCTTCTCACTCTCACTAGCTTGCTTGCTTTGTTACACTAATTTCACAACATTACACACCTATTTATAGGTGGTGTTTTGCCGACTCCAGTTGCCCACTGACATGGGCATTACATAATAGTCACACATTTGTGATGGTTCTAGGCTTTTCTACAATCAGCCTATCTACATGGGCTTTTACAATATTCATACACTACCTTCTAGTATGTTCTTTAGCTTAGATATTTAGGTGGATAACCAACTTAGATTGCTAGAATTTTCTAGCTACTTTTGCCGACAAAGATTGCTAGAATTTTCTAGCATTTGCATGCATTGGTTTTGGGTTGGATCACTTGTTTTAGGCCAAGGTAAGATTACCATTCAACACCAATTGGGCTGGTGTTGATCTTCAACACTCCCCCTCAACACCAGCTCATTTTTTCCTCCATGCCGAGTTGACGACGAAGCTTTTTCTTGCATACCCATTTGCATGATATGGGTTTCACATCTCTTTGCTTTGGCACTGGATTCCAAGCTTGATTTAGCTTTGCTGTAGTGACCTCTTCTCCCAACTTTGAAGCACTCAGGTTCAATTGTTTCTTTTTCTATGGCTGCGTTGGCGTATTTAGGATTTTGCTTCCTGATTCTTGTTGACCTCCTTAGTTGTGATTGTGGAGTTGATACTTCCACTTCACTAGGTCTATCTTCTTCTGGTTATTGATATATGTCAGCTTGGCAAGGGTTTTGGGGCACTGCTTGCTCAACATCATCACCATCAAGCGAATCTTCAGACTCATCAGGTCTCGACTGGATTCGAACAATTTGCTCCCCTATCTTTTGCTGCAACTTATCTTCTATCTCTCTTGAATCAGGCAATGCCTCCTTTTCTGAGGACCACCAAGAAGATGCTTCATCAAACACCACATCTCGTGATGTGTAACACCTTCCATTCATAGGATCACAACATTTCCACACTTTTCTTTGGCTGTCGTATCCCACAAAAATACATCGGACTGCCTTCTTGTCAAACTTGCTACGTAAATGACTTGGAACAAATACGTAGCACACACAGCCAAAGACTCGAAAGTAACTAACTGTAGGTTTCATATCCCACAGTTTCTCAAAGGGTGAGACAAATTCTAACCTGGGTTGAGGAAGCCTGTTGATCACATAAGCTGCAGTTCTCATTGCTTCGGCCCAAAACCTTCCTGGTACATTCTTGGCATGGAGCATACTTCGACATATTTCTGCAAGATGCCGGTTCTTTCTTTCCGCTACGCCATTCTGTTGTGGCGTATTGGCACAGGTGAACTGGTGACGTATTCTACATTCTTATAGATACTGGGAAAACTCATTCGAGGTATATTCTCCTCCATTATCTGTGCGTATGCAACGGATCTTCTTTCCTACTTCTCCTTCAATTGTCTCCTTAAACTCTTTAAATTTTGAAAATGTTTCAGATTTTTCTTTCATAAAGAAAACCCACACATACCTCGAGAAGTCATCAATGAACATCACCATGTACCGCATCCCACTTATCGATGGTTGCTTGACGGGCCCGAACACATCAGAATGAACCAACTCCAACGCCTCTTTCGCTTTAAACTTCGACTCTTCGTATGGTAGTTGATGTGCTTTACCATACTGGCATCCTGCACAAACCGTGTCTGTTCTCACGTCAAGCTGAGGTAGCCCCTTAAGCATTGACTTCTTCATCATCACATTTAGCTTGTGATAGCTAACGTGTCCCAATCTCATGTGCCATAAATCTGCTTCTCGTTCTTCCTTGTCTTGTCTATGTATGCAGTTTCTACTGACATTACATAGATTGGCTGCAGTCGCCGTCCCTCCATTGTTGGCATCCCTAAGATCTTGAGGTGTCGATACACCTTCACATCTCGTGGACCAAACAAGATATAATTTCCCAACGACGTCAGTTACGGCATTGAAAGTAGATTTTTCTTCATACCTGGAACATGGTAGACATCTTAAAGCGGCACATGGTTAGTGCTGTATCGGGGCTCAATTACTGTTTTACCAATGTGAGCAATTGGTAGCCTCGAGTCATTAGTCGTCACCACTAAGCGGCCTCCTTTGTACTCAGTCAGACTTTGTAACTTTTTCTCATCACCTGTCATATGGTTTGAGCAGCCTGAATCCACGATCCAATCATTCTAGTAGTCAATTGACTCTAGACTTGTTGCTGTGAGAGCTGACTCTTTCTTCTTTGTAGCAATAGATGCTTCACCGTCCCATTCTTCCTCCAGGGCTAGAGACGCAATGACGTCCCAATCATCTTCACTTTTCTTCTCTGAGTTGGCGACATTACTTTCTGCAGGCCTTTTGAACCAGCAATCCTTCGCCATGTGACCATTCTTTCCACAATTGTAACACTTGCCCTCAAATCTTTTATTATTCTGGGACTGACCACGATTGCTGTGATACTTCGGTGCTCCCCCTGGCCGAGAACTCCCTCCTCCTTGATTACCTTTTTCTTTGTCACCATTTCTTTTAGATCCACCACCAGCACGCTGCTTAAAGCTGCCTTTACTTTTGGTGTAGAGCGCTTCCTCCTCACCTTTTAACGAGACCCCTCCCATTTGCTTTGCCAAAGCTTCTCGATATTCGGGTCTCAATCCATGGATAATTATTCTTTTTATCCTGGATTCTACAATGGCAGCACTAGGATCTAACTCAGAAATTTCACGGCAAATAGACTTTACCTTGTGGAAATACTGCGCAATCGTCATGTCCCTTTGGGCCACTGATAATAGCTCATTCTCAAGAAGCTGCAGTCTTGTATCGTTCCTCTTTGAAAAGAGTGTGGCGAAGGTGTCCCATGCTTCTTTTGGTGTCTTGGCCTTCCGTATGTGCTCTAACTTGTCATCTTCAATTGTGGTTTTTAAGGCAAACATGGCCTTACCTGCCTTGATCTTCCACTTCCTCAAAGCGCCGCTGATGTCTTCTTCTGGCTGTGTAACTTCATTACCGCCGACGACATCCCAAAGATCTTGGCCTTGTAGGTAAGACTCCATACACGCCACCCACGTGTTGTAATTTTTGTTGTTCAACTTCGTAATTCCTCCAACAACTTGAAGATCTCCTATCGTGTCGGCAGAGTTTCGATAAGCCGAAAAAGATTAACGAATAATCTTGCGAAGTACTAAACTTCTCACGATTCTCAAAAGCTTCAATAGAGACGGTCTCTGATCGTACCGCTCTGATACCAATTGTTGGGGTGAAAAACTTAGAGTACACAATTCTAGCACAAGTGTTGGAGAGACAATACAAGTAAACAAATTACTTGTATTACACAAACAAAATATTACAACACAAACTATCAAAGACACTCTTGAGAAACTATGACACTCACTCACTTTCTAGAGACAAACTCTAGAGCACTCACACTCTTACAAGACTATTCTTTCTTCTCACTCTCACTAGCTTGCTTGCTTACAAGCTTGCTTGCTTTGTTACACTAATTTCACAACATTACACACCTATTTATAGGTGGTGTTTTGCTGACTCCAATTGCCCACCGACATGGGCATTACATAATAGTCACACATTTGTGATGGTTCTAGGCTTTTCTACAATCAGCCTATCGACATGGGCTTTTGCAATATTCATACACTACCTTCTAGTATATTCTTTAGCTTAGATATTTAGGTGGATAACCAACTTAGATTGCTAGAATTTTCCAGCTACTTTTGCCGACAAAGATTGCTAGAATTTTCTAGCATTTGCATGCATTGGTTTTGGGTTGGATCACTTGTTTTAGGCCAAGGTAAGATTACCATTCAACACCAATTGGGCTGGTGTTGATCTTCAACACATGATGCTTCGTAAAGGAATTCGAGACTACCTTCCCAACAATGTCGATGAAGTTATGTAAGCATCGAAATCCTCGAGCAGGTTAGCCTTGAGTAGCGCCCAAATTTCAGGGAACTCTCCAAAAGCAAATTCGATGGATTTCTCAACATTGCGCTTGAGAGCAGTTTTCTTCTTTTCAGCAGCCAGAAGAGGCACAGCATTTGGAGAAGTAGGCTTAAGTGCCTTCTAGCAGATGAACCCACCTTCTAGCTCTTCATAGTGGCGAGCCTCTCAGAAGCCAAGCTAGACTTAGCTCCAGACATACGTCCCGACATAGACGCAGACACCGGAAGCACCACAGAACTCCTACGTTGAGCTATCCTTTCAACGATAGTTTTAGCACCCTTTGATTAGCATGCTTCGTAGGCTCAGACCCACCAGTCTCATTCTTGCCCTTGGAAAAGTTCATATTCTCACATCTAAATGCAATAATACTAGTTGGTGGATACACTCATTCTTTTTCACGATGATTTTAAATTCATGAAGTCATGAAATGCGTGCCATTTTCTATACATGTTTTAATGATTCATTAAATTGTACATTTTTAAAAATACAAGGTGCCATACATGTTATAAACATGTATGTACGTACTTTTCATGTTTAATACACGTTAATGTCACAGATTTTTCAATAATACATATAAAGTTGACATATCCAACATGTATTTTTAATATAAAATAATTAACCAAGTTAATACACACACACACACACACATTAAAATTAAAAAAAAAAATTGCGAATTTTTAAGAGTAAAGTCAAAGTTGTCGAATAATAGATATACGTATTGTTTCACATACTATAACTGTTCCACTTTTACGAGCTACAGTTAGGGGCTAATGGCTATAAATATTTTCTTTTAGCACCCCGTATTTTACTAATAAATGTTTGCACTCTTACACTTGAAGGTTAACTTGATTATGTTAAATAAGTATAAACTTAGTAGGTTTTCAAGAAGGGAATTCTGAAGAAAAACAAAAGTAAAACATAAGGGAACTGTTATTATTAATTAACTCTGAAGAAAATAGTTATCATACACGTTCAAAAAGAATAACATTACAAAATGTGGAAGGCACAAAAACTAAATGCAGCCCATGATAAGCAAATTTGTTTTATTTTTCTTTATAGAAAACCTCGATGGTCAAGAGGAATACAAATGCCACAAAGTGAATTAAATTAAAATATGCAAACTCAAGCCTTATATTGTTCATGCAAATCAAATAGGAGAAAATGGAACCTTTCCCTCAACTCAGTTGAGTGGAACAATACTTTTCACATAAATAAGACCTTCAAAATCTACAACCTTGTTGAGAATAGGAGGAATATGAAGATACTTGAGATTTCTGGTACTTGAATTATAAGAGGTGGCTCTTCCATCGGACGAAAGCATTAGAAGCTCGTCACATTTCCAAAGTGTCAATGGATACTCAATGCCTTTAAAGGGTCCAACGGTTAGGAGTTTTGTCCATGAACTCTTAACTCCATCATAGTCGTCCATTACCCATATTTCAAATAATTTAGAATCCTCACTTGGATTGTAGGGAGAGCAAAAAGAAGCAAGGGATTCATTTTGGAGAAAAATATAATCAAACGTAAAACCGGATTCTCTCCTAGAAGGCAATTGTATGATATGAAATGTCTCATCACCTACATAAAATGAAAGTATGTATTCCTCACTATCGCTTGCAAACCAATAACAAAATCCCTTCAAGTACACTGAACATGAACAATGATAGGTTTGACTTGATATATCAATCTTGATCTCTTTCCAAGAGTTAGCAGCCATGGTGTATACCTCAGCTGTGTGAGGAAGAGCAATACGATGATGAAATGTTTGCTCATCGTCTGAATACTCACAATTTTCTATAATTCGCACAACCTTGTATTCTTTGGCATTGCAGTCATAGCCAAATCCCAATGCTTGAAAGGTCGTTTCCAATTCGAATTTTCCCTTGGGAAGGGGTAGAAGAAGGCATGAATCGGGAAGTTGCCTAAATTCTCTCGTTGCAGGATTGCATAAAAGAACATTTTTCCCTGCATCTACACAGATAATCCCATTGCAATAACCAAAAATCAGTACAAAATCATGATCTTCCAATGGAAACGGTATAATTAGGTCCTCAACATCATAATGAAGGTTATGCTCATCACTATCAACGGAAAGATCAATCGTGGACCAGAAAACTTCTTGTTTCCAACTCTGGTCTGGGAAAATGTGAGCTTGAGAACGGTTAAGAAGGATACAAGTGGAGGATGAGAGTTTGTTGTCCACAGAATTGTTGAGGTGTTTGGCTACAAAACTTGGACTATTGATGAGAGTGCACCAAGGCTTGCGTATGCATTTGAATCGCATTAGAGACTTGGGCGGCAACCTGGACAGGATTTCGACCTCCTTATCTTCAGGAGTTTCAGTTTCATGCAGTTGCGACATTTCGGCAGTTTTATTTCGCATGAATTCTTCACAGATATATATACACATAAATGAACACCACCAGTTTGAGAGACAAACTAAATCAAACTCCATGTTCCTAAGGCATGCGAGTTTTATGGAGGACCATACGTTCAAATTTTTCTAATTTTAATTTTTTTTAATGATAAAAATATAACCATTCAATTTTTCATTTTTAATTTTTAATTTTAATTTTTAATTTTACATTAAATTAACTAAGAACAGAAAATTCACAAAATAGTCGTATATGGACCAACGTGTAACATCACATGATTTTAATTAATTAAAAAAAGGAAAATATACATATTCATACACGAGTTTTAATTAATAAAGTAATTTTTTTTTTCATTAGAAATAAAATTACAGAACTACCATTCATCTAAGTTTACCCCAATTTTTATCTACACTCAATTAAAAATAAAAAAAAATTATACCTTTTCTAATTTCACCACTTTTCTTTCAAAAATACCCTCAAAGGCCGACACCACATCCACAAACACCCTAAAGCAGCCTCCTGTGCAACCCCCATTTCTGAACTTCATTATAGATTAACATCTTTTTATCTCTTCTGTATTATTCAATCTAATACATATGAAAATGGTCATCTACGGGATACAATTGATCGTAATAATATATATATATATATATATATATATATATATATATATATCTATATCTAAGTAGCAGTACTAGCTAGGCGCGCTCTTAATAATGGATATCTTTATCGAGGTATAAATTGTTGGGGGTTTAAAAATGCTTCACTACTTGGAGAGGTTTATCTCACAAAGAAAAAAGTAACGCAACGGAATTGATAGGCAAGAGAAAGAAAGAATTCTCAAAGTATTACACAAGGTTTTTATTCACTCACAAACTTAGTACAAAAGGAAACACTCAAAACACTCTTAGAAGCTTTGTTGCTTCTTCTTACTTCTTACTTGACACTCTCACTTCTTGCTACTTGCTCTCTTTTTGTTGTTACAAATGGTGTGGATGCCTTCTCCTTTTATAGGCATGGATGGAACCTTGGAGAAGCATGAAAACATTATGCTAGAGATATCTAGATAATTCTACTACCTTCCTAAGCTAGAATTATCTACACTAATCTTGTATGTTGGTGGAATCCTCACCATTCTTCTAGACTCTTCCACCAACTTGAACTTTGCTAGAATTCTCTAGCATGTGCATGGATCTTTCTTTGTGTATGGGCCGGATCAATTATCTTTGGGCCAAGACAAGATTACAATTCAACATCCCCCCTTAATCTTGTCTTGTGACGCCAATTGAGTTTCTTAGGCTGACAAAGTCTTCTTGTTTGAGTGGCTTGGTGAATATGTCGGCAACTTGGTCTTGAGACTTCACGTATTCCACTTGCACATCCTTTCTTGCAATGCACTCTCTTAAGAAATGATAACGGGTATCTACGTGCTTGCTCCTGTCATGGAATACTGGATTCTTTGCTAGAGCTATTGCAGACTTGTTGTCGACATAGATCTTTGTTGGCTCTTCTTGTCGCATTCTTAATTCTTTCAGCAAGTTTCTGAGCCAGATTGCATGGCAGACACATGAAGTAGCAGCTACATATTCAGCTTCACAGGTAGAGAGAGTGACAATCGGTTGCTTCTTCGACATCCATGTGAATGCAGTGTCTCCCATGAAGAACACAAATCCAGTAGTTCTTTTTCTATCGTCGGAATTTCCTGCCCAATCACTGTCGCTATATCCAACAAGTTTGTAGTTATCAGAACTTGAATAAAACAAGCCAAAGTTAACAGTACCTTTGAGGTATCGAAGAATTCTTTTGGCTGTTTTCAAATGTGTAGTTGTGGGATTCTCCATGTGGCGACTGATTAATCCGACAGCATAGAGAATATCTGGTCTTGTGCAAGTCAAGTAGCGCAAGCTTCCAACTAGGCTTTTGAAAAATGTTGGATCTACGCTTTCTCCTTTGTCATACTTGGTTAGTTTGACTCCGCACTCCATTGGGAGATGAAAATTCCTTCTTTTTCAGTATCTCCTTTGTGTAGCTTTCTTGGGAGATGAAAATTCCTTCTTTGTTCTGCTTGACTTCAATGCCTAGGTAATATGCCATCAACCCGATGTCGGTCATCTCAAATTCTTTGGTCATCACTCTCTTGAACTCTTCAAACATGCTTGGATTACTCCCGGTGAAGATTAGATCATCCACATATAAGCACACAATCAAAATATCTCCATCTTTGACTTTGACGTAGAGAGCATGTTCATGAGGGCACTTGATGAAGTTGTTTTCCTGAAAGTACTTGTCGATGCGACTATTCCATGCTCGTGGCGCTTGTTTTAACCCATAGAGGGCTTTCTTCAGCTTCAGAACTTTGTCTTCATGCCCTTTGATCTCATAGCCTGACGGTTGCTGAATGTAGACTTCTTCTTCAAGGACTCCATTTAGGAAGGCGGACTTCACATCCATTTGTTGAATCTTCCAACTGTTTTGAGCTGCCAAAGAAATTAATAATCGTATAGTTTCCAACCGAGCAACGGGTGCGAATACCTCATCATAGTCGATTCCAGCTCTTTGACTATAGCCTTTCGCAACTAGTCTTGCCTTGTATTTTTCGACCTCTCCATTGGCATTTTTCTTTGTCTTATATACCCACTTGACTCCGTTGGCTTTGTGTCCTTTCGGAAGAACAGTGAGTTCCCATGTATCATTCTTCTGGATTGCTTCAATTTCTTCATCCATTGCTTTCCTCCACTTAGTATCTTGCATTGCTTCTTGGAAGTCGACTGGTTCACAATCAGCAAAGAGACAGAAAAGTGTAGGATTATCAAGTCTTTCAGCTACCTCATAAAGATCTCGTATACTTCTTGTGCGTGGTACTTCTCTTTCATTTAGACTCCCACTTGACAATGCTGATGCTGATGAATAACCATGATGTTGGTGAAGCAGGTGGAGTAGTGGATTCTTGTTGAACTTCTCTTGCTTGCTCCATCATCCGTTGTTCATTATCTTCTTCAAATTAAGGAAAGAAGTGAAGATCACCTGCATGCGGGCCAAAATCTCATTCTCCTTCTTCATCGAACATCACATCTCGATTGATCACCGTCTTCCCATTGTTTGGATTATACAGCTTATAGCCTTTTGAATTGGTGTCATAGCCGATGAAGATGAACTTCTCACTTTTGTCGTCGAGTTTGGTTCTCCTCTCGTCTGGAACGTGTACATGGGCTATGCTTCCAAAAACTCTTAGATGAGAAATACCTGGTTTTCTTCCACTCCATGCTTCTTGCGGAGTTTTTTCCCACACACTCCTTGTTGGAGACCGATTGGATAGGTAGACAGCACATGCTACAGCTTCTGCCCACAATTCCTTAGGCAATTTCTTGCTTTTGAGCATGCTTCAAGCCATGTCGAGGATGGTTCGATTTTTTCTTTCTGCCACTCCATTTTGTTGAGGGGATCTTGGAACTGTCAAAGGTCGACGAATTCCATTTGCTTCACAAAACTCTTGAAATTCCTTCGAAGTGAATTCTCCTCCTCGATCAGATCTCATGGCTTTGATCTTGCAACCACTCTCCTTTTCTACAGCGGCTTTGAACTTCTTGAATGCTCCAAAGACTTCTGATTTCTACTTCAAGAAATACACCCAGGTTTTTCTTGAAAAATCATCAATGAAGAGAAGGAAATAATTATTTTTACCCAAAGAGCTTGGTTTTATTGGGCCGTACACATCGGTGTGAATGAGCTCGAGTGGCTTCTGGGCACTTGTGGTCGACTCCTTTGGAAAGCTTTTCCTGAACTGTTTCCCAAGTAAACATCCTTCGCAAACTTGATCAGGGTGGCTGATACACGGTAAGCCTCTCACCATCTTCTTCTTGGATAATAACTTTAGTCCCCCAAAGTTAAGATGCCCAAAACGAAGATGCCAAAGCCAAGATATGTCTTTGTAACATATCTTGAGACACTTTGCAACATCGTTTTGAATGTTCATGGGAAACATCCTATTCTTTGACATTTTCGCCTTGGCAATTAATCTTCCTTTGTCATCTCTAAGAAAAAGGATATAATTTTTCGTATGAAAATCATAACCTTTTTCTAAGAGTTGACCCAAACTCAAAATATTGCTTTTCATATTGGGCACGTAGTAGACATTCGAAATTAATTGGTGACCCCCATTTTCCAGGGGAATAAGGATGTTACCTTTTCCTTTTACGGGTATTTTGGATTCATCTCCAAAAGAAACGTTGCCACTCATTGATTCATTGAGCTTTACGAAGATGCTTCTTCTTCCACACATGTGGTTGCTAGCGCCGGTGTCAAGGTACCATGTATAGTCTTGGTCTCCATCATTGTTCTTGCATGTTAGTAGCACAACACCATTCTCTTCTTTCTCTTCTTTCACATAATTGACCTTCTCATCAAGTCTGCTGTTTGGAGCTCTACATTCCTAAGCATAATGCCCAAACTTTTGACAATTATAGCATTGAACATGAGATTTTTCATACCTCGAGTTTGAGCGTCCTCTTCCACGACCTTTTGTTGAGCTTTCTTCTCTTTCGTAGTTGCTATGGTTGTTTAAGTTCCAACCACATCCACGCCCATGTCCACGTCCGCGACCTCGACCACGACTTCTTCCGTATCGGCTTCTCTTGTTGTCGAAGCTTTCTTTTTTCTTCTTTGGCTGAACATGTGTCTTAAGGAGCTGCTCATCATTCCCTTGCCTCTTCTTATGTTTCTCTTCATATGCTTGTAGCGAACCCATTAATTGCTCTATACTAATTTCTTCCAAGTTTTTAGTTTCTTCAATTGTCACGACAATGTGCTTGAACTTGGGGTCCAACGAGCGTAGTATCTTCTCCATAATTCTAACATCTTCTAACTTTTCTCCGTTTCTTTTTAATTGATTAGAAACGGCTAAGACTCTTGAGAAATAATCAAAGATTGATTCAGACCCTTTCATTTGTAGAGATTCGAACTCACCTCTTAATACTTGAAGACGAACCTTTTTCACTTGTTCGGCTCTTTTGTAAGAGGTTTGAAGCTTCTCCCATGCTTGCTTGGCAGAGGTTGCACTCGAGACCTTCTCAAAGCCATTGTCATCTAATGCTTGGTAGATGAGGTAGAGAACCTTCTTGTCTCTCTTTCTTGAATCTTTCAAACTCTCCTTCTGGGGTTGAGACAGAGTAGCTTCATCTTCTAGCTCAGTGTAGCCTTTCTCCACGACTTCCCAGACATCATGTGCACCCAAAAGGGCCTTCATTTTGATACTCCAATTATCGAAGTTGTTGCTGTCGAGCACTGGAACTTGGAAGGCTGCCATAGCATTGCTAGCCATAGCTCTGGTACCACTTTGTTGGGGGTTTAAAAATGCTTCACTACTTGGAGAGGTTTATCTCACAAAGAAAAATGTAACGCAGCGGAATTGATAGGCAAGAGAAAGAAAGAATTCTCAAAGTATTACACAAGGTTTTTATTCACTCACAAACTTAGTACAAAAGGAAACACTCAAAGCACTCTTAGAAGCTTTGTTGCTTCTTCTTACTTCTTACTTGACACTCTCACTTCTTGCTACTTGCTCTCTTTTTGTTGTTACAAATGGTGTGGATGCCTTCTCCTTTTATAGGCATGGATGGAACCTTGGAGAAGCATGAAAACATTATGCTAGAGATATCTAGATAATTCTACTACCTTCCTAAGCTAGAATTATCTACACTAATCTTGTATGTTGGTGGAATCCTCACCATTCTTCTAGACTCTTCCACCAACTTGAACTTTGCTAGAATTCTCTAGCATGTGCATGGATCTTTCTTTGTGTACGGGCCGGATCAATTATCTTTGGGCCAAGACAAGATTACAATTCAACATAAATATCGTGATGATTGTTTGAATGGGCGGGAGCAGTCTATGAACTGCGTTCAGTTTGATCACTGCAAAGAGTGACCTCAACCATTTCAGTCGTCGCTTTGTTGAACAAAAATGCTACTTTCATCACATTTTTCATACCATTATCTAATACAGATCGAATCCATATGTGTTGGTTGGCCATACTCTATTAAGAAGGTGGTACAAATTTGGTAAGTGTAGAATTACTAGATTCCTTGTGTATCATCTGCAGCAAAACTAAGAACGGAAGCTAGCAATCCGAATTGGCACTTGAGTTTTGGTGCCTTATTGTTGGTACCTTTCCACCTGTGTCTTGATTTTCCCCTCCTGTCCAATCTTCGCCTGTGAGAGGATTTCATAGACATTTTGTTTCTCGGTTATTGTTGTACATTTTGATTACTATTTCAAAGTAATCATTCTCCTCCTTTATTGTGAGAGACGCACATGTGCCATGTTTATTCACTCTTTAGCCCATAAGCTTTGATAGTTTGATGATCAGCTCGATTGAGTGCGTTCATCGGGCAAATAATTTTCAATTGGCTTTCGGTTTTTGCGGATGGCGACATATTATATACAAACATAAAATTAATGATCAAATTTCAAATTCATTGTAACATTTGCATATGAGCGCATGAAAGTTTATGCAGAGTATATACATATATTCAGGTACATTTATAAAATAAACAATATTGACTATATCTGCTCCATGAGATGCGCTCCTGTTCAGTGTTCCTCAAATGCAGTGCATGTGATGATGGGGTTCTCGAACTTCAGTAGGTTCTATGGCTAGGGGGCTAACCATTAATGAGTTCTAGTACTTCTCTAAGCAAAGGTGACCAGGAGTGGTGTAAGGACACACTAGAGATTAGTAGAAACTGTGAATCTGAATTCTCACCTGAGTTGTGTCTCGACTGAGTTTATTGATGGTAAGTGAATCGCTACATTCTTGGTCTACTTGGAGTTCTTGTTGAGTTGCTTTTGACTTTGAGTCATTGAACATCCATCTTTGTTTGTGCAAATTTGAAGTTCGGCTCTACTCCAAATATTGTGCCTGATATGAAGACGATTCACATCACCTTGGGTATACCGCGAATGGCGATGACTACTCCGTCCGATTAAGGAAGATGCACTTGCTTGTCTGGTCGTTGTTTTGCTATTGGTGAGAGTGGTAAAAAAAAGGTTTTAGCCACCTACTTGAGAATTGTCAGTTGAAAGTAAGTTGAAGACTTCCTCTATTGCCCGTGGTGGTTCAGTTGCTTTTGAGAAGCTCACCATCAGTCTGTCATCTCCCAAGAGGAAGAATGATGATGCTGACTTTGAGCCTACGAAGCCTACTACTCCAAGAGTAAGAGGTTCGTGGCGCCCTTGGTGTCTGGGTTAGCGTCAAGACGTCAGTCTAGAGCTAAGTTTGTCTTGGTTTAGCTTCCGAGAGGCTAGACACTATGTAGAGCAGCAAGGTAGATTTGCCTGCCAATGAGGCACCTAGGCCTGCTACTAGTACAATTATGTTTGGTCGGCCTACTGAGAAGAAGAATGCTCTTGGGTAGTTGTGAGAAATCCACTGAGTTTGCTTCTAGAAAGTTCCCTAACACTTGTGTGCTGCTCAAGGATGACCCGCTTGAAGACCTAAATTCTTGCACCAAGTTTGTTAATAGTGGGAAGGGTAGTCTGCTCGGATTCCTTTACGAAGCGTCCTGGTAGCTCGAGAAGGGTTTCCTTGCTAGCTACTATGCAAAAGACTTTGATCCTAGCTACAAAGTCTATGCGTTTTGGTCAGGATGCGGTTGAAGCTGAGAATAAGGTTAAGGCGGTGATGGCAGCTTAAGCTCATTCGACCGTCGAAAAGATTGAAAAGTTTGAGCCTGAGGTTGCCAATTTAAGGGGTCTAATGTCTCTACCCCCACTTCTTTACAGTTGGAAGCTACTTGCAGTGAAGTTAAAGATTTGAAGTTCAAGCTCGTAGCGGCTCAGGTTTTGCTGGGAGCTGCACATAAGGATATTGCACTACCAAATTTAACTATTTTCACGACCAATGGCATTTCGTCGTGCAAAGACAAATTCCGTCGCACAGAGGTTTAAGCGACAAATATTCTTTGTGCAAAGGTCGTGAAAAAATATATTGCACGACAAATATATAAATTTCGCTTTGCGAAAATAGTTTCGTGTGATAAAACAACCTTTTCTCACACAAAATTTAAAGGACCGCAAAACTTTATCGCGCAAAGAGTGAAGATACAAACCATTTTCGTTGCGCTACACCAATTGGGACTCTTTTGGGACATATTTTCCCTTGGATGTAGCGGAGGATTGACCGAGGGTATCAAGTGTCGGATTACTTTCAAGATCGCATTCCTTTTGCCTTTAAATTTGAAATCTTGTCCAACAAATGCCCTAGAAGGGGGGCCTCCATTATTTAATCTCCTAGGGTGGTTTTGTTGGGCCTAGCTAGTGAGGAATCCGACATCAAACTCCTTTTCGAGTAAGCTCTCATGATCTTCCTAGAGCGCTGATATCTCAGAGGTATACTTATTAGTAAGCTACTGAAGGGCCACGATGCGTTTGTTATCCCCTTGATCCACCTCTTGACAAAGATGCTCAATCTCCTTTTCGATGAGTTTCCCACTTCCTTGCGCAAGTACTTTGCTCAGAAGCTAACACATGCTCCGACACCTAGCTGCCTGTCCAGCCTCAGCTTGTCTCTAACCTTTTCAAATCCTTCTTGGTAGTCCTTGGCCTTTATCTCCTCAACAGTGGCTAAGTCAATATACCGAGTTATTTCTACCTGATGAGCGGCATCTGAAGCTTGATACCTGACATGCATGCTCTAAAGCTCTTTCGATTGGGATTTGCAATCTCCATTATGCCTTTATCCTCTCGGCCGTTTCTATGCATGCGATCTGTTTGAGCTCCTAAATCCGTCTCACTTGTCCGAAAAAGGCGACCTTCGTCCCCACATTAGCCTAATATATGAGAAATGTAAGGGGAAATTGATGCACATCAACAAAAAGAAATGGAGGAAAGAAATTCAACTACCTCATAACGACTCCCGTAACATTGCATCATGACACCTTCAGGAAAAGTGCATGCTCCCTTGAAATCGACAAAAGAAATTGCAGCTCTAAGCAGCACTCAAGGATAGTCAGTGTTTTGAAGACCACTAGCATCGAAGGGAAGGGCCATTCGATCAACCAAAGATTGGATCACAAGTGGAGGACGAGTTGTTCCCTTGGACCTTGTTGAGACAATCAACGAAAGACTTCATGATACGAAATGCCACCTATAGGCACTTTCAACGGAGGAGCAGATGTTGAGGCAATGGAAGGCGTAGCGATGATGCGAGAATTACTTGACACTCAAATTAAACCCTCGTTTGACAATTGTAGTAGAATGGATAAGTGAGGGATCGTTCTAGACCGGGGATTAGGAGGGCTTGCTAAAACCTTCTAAATTGACTTAAAAACATAAAAACACAATATAAAACACTATTTAATGCTCGAAGAAAGCAAAACTAAAAATAAGAAAGATTAAGACTAAAACTTCAACGAAATAGGGGGGAATTGGATTTGGACGAATTTAAACTAAAACGTAAAAACAATATAAAACGTTAAACTAGACTCAAAGAATGTGAAACTAAACGTTAAAACACTAAGACAAACCAAAAGAATCAAAATGCTTTAAAAACACAAACTAAATTGATTTCTAACTATATTGCACATTAAAGCAAAAGGGGGATTGAGGTTTGATGAAAATTGAAATAACGAAACAAGAATGTAATTGATGAAATAAGATGGTTGGTGAATTAGCTAGAGGTTCTTTCTCCACACATGATATTTATGCATATGAATCAATTTCCAGTTATTCCTTCATTGAATTATGAACGACAATGCCCCAAATTAACCGTGACATCACTAGTTAACCCTCAGATTTTCCTTATATTATTGGATTGGATGGCATCATTCGACAACCCAAAACATTCTCAAAAGTTCCCTACATGTCATCATAATAGAGATACAATCGAAGATCATTAAGAATAATGAAAACCATAAGCATTGACAAAGCACTTGCAACTATGACATCATGTTACTCATGCTAAGAATTAAACTTAACGCGATCGTGACAAGCGACCTTCACTACTTTCAAGTATAAGTTAGTAACGATTATGTGAAACCTTCTTAAACTTTAGCCACATATTCATGCATGCTAATTAAGTGTTGACCCTCAATCAACAAACACAAATAAGTTAATCATCAAATAGTTAAGCCAATTGCATTCACGAATCAAGAGTTCATAACCGGAATTCATCAATTCATATTACATAAATAATCATGGTATTGAAATCACCCCTAGCTAAAAAGGGTTTAGTTCCTCATAACTTTGAAATCAAAGAAACACCTAAATATTCCAACAACTCAAACGTGAATTGTATGAACGTTTAGGCCCTCTTATCTTCCATTCCTCATATTACAAAACAAAGAGAATTGAATTTAAACTTTGAAATCAAAGAAACGCGTAAACATTCCAACAACTCAAACGTGAATTGTATGAACGTTTAGGCCCTCTTATCTTCCTCTTTATTGTGGCACAAGAACTAAGGGATGTTGTAGGTGTGTTGAATGGATTGGGGGATTATGGAAATGGAAGAAATGGAGGAAAAATGGAAGAAAAACTCACGGCTAGGGAGAAGATGGAAGTGTTTGTGGTGTGTTGTGTATGAAATGAGATGATTTTTGAATGAATGAATGCAAGGGTATTTACAGGAGGAGTGGAGATGTATATGGCTATTTGTTTAAGGTGTTTGTGGCTGCAATGATGAAGAATTGCATGTGGAAATAAAAGGGAAAATGTGGTGAAATGATGAAGTAGGAAGGTGGAAATGCATGTGAGATGTTGGAAAGGAAATGGGAATATGAGTAGGCCATGGCATGGGAGTTGTTTTGTTGGTGTAAATGTGCCATGGTTGCAATGATGAAGAATAAAGGGTGCATGTGGGGTGGAATTGAATGAATGCAAAGTGAATGAATAATGAAATGAGTTAAAGAGGGAGAATGTGGTGAAATGATGAAGTAGGAAGGTGGAAATGCATGTGACTTGTTTGTGGAATAAAGAATGAATGGTGGAATGATGAAGAGTTGCATAAAGAATGCATGTAGGGTTAGCTAGGTTGGCTTTGTTTGGGTGCATGTGTGTTAATGGTGGTTTTGCATGTGAATTGATGGATTGTTTTTGATGGAATGGATGGTGTTGGAAGTATGCCCACAAAGCCACTCATTTGATGTAATAGCTTTTTGGAATACTTATTGTGTTAAACTTTTATATGTTTAATAGAAGGGCAAAACTTATTGTTAATCACTATTTATAGTATCTTGTGTTTAAGCAATAAGGGAATCCAAGGAATGTATTTGATCTAAGAGACAAGTGATTTAAGTTAGTTAAATTAACGAGACCTTTCTCTTATGTTCATTCCTAAAACGTTCCTAGCCATAGGATTGCCAATTGGGCATTGACAATCCGCTAAGGTTAGTATGTGTTATGTCGACTCAAGCGTGAGTATGAACTAGTCTCAAGTCATTTGGTGTTGGACACTAAGGCAAACACATAGGTGCTCGAAAGAGTAATCGAGTACACTGAACTACGATCAAACAAGAGTTCGAACATACATGTCATGTGAGAACTCAATAGTTGCAATATGCAAAGTAGTCCTTTGACCTGAGGCATCATTGATGTCTAATGGTTAGGTCCTTGATCTTTGATTATGTCAACGGCATTCCATTGGAGTGTCCACGGCATTGTTGGGGTCAAGCTATCTAGTCATGTAGGCATATGAATGTACAACAAGGGATCTCTAACCTTCCATGATGGAAGGAGAATACTCTAAGATATGATTCGAGAGTCTTTGGCCAAAGCATATGAATATGACTAAGGAAGATGTTCCAAATCTTATTCGATTGAATCATATAGAGAAGTATCACATTGGATAGTAGACATGAAACAAACTATCACTTAAACAATGTGATTAAGAGTATTGTATTAGAGAAGGACCGTATTGCATTGTAGTTGTAACTGGATAGGTTCTCCAACCACTTCTACTTAGCTTGGGTAACCATGACATGCTGCTAGGCGTCACCCATGGTTTGTGGAAGCCCTAAAGATTAGCAAACACTAATTTAAGGGAGAATTGAAATGTGGTTTCAATTCACAATCGATCGTTAAGAGTAACATCGCCCACTACCTCGCTAATTGGAACCTAATGGATCGTACACCGAGTAAAGATATAAGTGAAGAAATTATATGAAATGGATAAGCAATTAAATGGTTTAATTGAAGAATGGTCAAGATTAATTAAATAGTTAATTAATTATACGAAACGTTCGTATTGGGCGTTTAAGTTAGTTTTGGGCTTCGGGGCACAAAAACGTTTTGGTCCACAAGGCCCATTATGTTTAAGTTGTATGACAACTAAAACAAAATGGGCAATTAAGCCCAAATACATTAAATGGCCGGCCATAACCTTCAAGGGTAGTGAACTTGGCTTAATTGCAAGTTTGCCACTCCATTGTGAGGTGGTATAAATACATCTTTATAGCCATTTCACCCTAAGGGGTTTCTAATTGAATTTGGGTGAAACCTATTCTCTCATTACCTTAGGTGAGGAACATCTAGCAATCTTTCTTACCTAAGTCATCCATTTCATCTTCACACAACATCTTTGGTGTGGAGACTTAGAGACACCAAACTTTTGGTGTTTTGGAGAACAAATCCTCAAATCCTCAAAGAAGAAAAGGAGCACTAAAAGGGAGGAAATCACAAGGAAGATTCAAGGAGCAAGGAGGTGACTTGAAGGCCCTCCACTTGGGTGAATCCCTTGTGCAATCAAGGATGAGCTTCAAGGGTAAAGAATCTCTAAATTCTTATTCTCTTTAATTTTGTTAAAGAGTCTTATGGTTCACCATATACTAGGCTTTGAAAGTCATGGGTTTTATGAATTGTTTTTGAATGCATGCCTACTTTAAAGAGTTATTAGTTTGCATATGTATTCAAATGTTCTTACATGTTCTTAGCTAGGACAAAATTTTTCCTTCAAGTGGTATCAAGAGCCTAGGCCTAGTTTATGGTGGATCCTTTTGGGTTTTGTGATTTTTCATATTTTGTGATTTAAGTGTTGTAAATGTTACAAGCTTTGTTCTTGCTTTGAATATAAATTTTACTTGAAAATTTAGCATCTCAAATGTTGTAGATGTATTTCATTAAAGCATGAATAATGGAACTAAAAGTTGGTGCCAAGTGTTTTGGGAATTTCGGCCAAATCCAAAGGGTGATTTTTTGGGTTCATGTTAGGCTTGTTAAAATGGTTTTAAAGTGCTTTTTGGAACCCCTAAGTACCCTAGGATAATAACCCTCTTTTGAGTTGTGAAAATTTGAGTTTTGATGAAAGAAAACATCCATGGAGCTATTATGAGTTTTCATGTATGTTCTTCATATTTCTTGAAGTTCTTATCAAGAACAAAAAGTTTTGAAGTTTTGATTCAAAAGTTTTATGTTTTACATAAAGTTTTGAATATTAGTTGATGGGTGATGATTATGTCAAAGATATATTTTTTGAATATTAGTTAATGGATGATGTTTGTTGGTAAGAAATGATTAAATGGTTTTAATTATATCAAAGGTATATTTTCTTTTCAAACCATCCCCACCATCTTTAATCTCACCCACCAAAATCCACTTACAAAATTTTATTGTATCAAAAACTCAATATATCAATCAATGGCCGGCCACCCCTCTAGTGGGGTGCTTTTGTGCAATTAAATAAAGTTTTGATACTTTTGTGTATTTGTATTTTGGCCCAAAAGTTTGTGTTTTTGCAAAATGGCCCAAATAGAATGAGAACAAAAATTGTTTTGTCTCTTTAATGAGAATTGGATTTTCATTATATTTAGTTCCATTTAAATCAATTCTATGGATCCAAAAACCAATTGTTTAAAGTTGCTTTCTTAGTTAATTTAGTTAATTAAGAAAAGGGTGATTATGAACCAAAGGCCTCGATAATTGAGCTATGTGATTGGCCGATTTACATTATGAATGCTTGGGTTTTAAGTAAAGTAGATTTGAATGTAATTTGATTAGTTCAAGTTGTTGTAAAGGGCATAAGCCCATTATTTGTGTTGTAAAAGGGCATAAGCCCTTCTTATTATTTCATGTATTCCTCTTTGATTATATGTATGCAAATTGGAATAGTTGGGTCCAACGCCCAATAGGAAATAACGGTTTAATTGGATTAAACGCGTAACTAAAATCAACAACTATCTACCTTAAACCCAAGGTCCAACACAAGGCTCGTGTTGGATCAAATCAAACGGTTCATAATCATCCTAAAACCTAATATGACTATATAGTCCATATGAGGATGCAATGCGTTCGTTAGTAGTTCCATATAGTCTCGCTTGTTTCAACGAAACAGTGGGAGTATTATATGCTACTAAATCATATTAACTTGGACCAATAGTTATGATAGGGCCATGTTCTTTTAATATGATTAAAATGTTTTGATGTAGCCCAAAACTACTCCCTCAAACGAATATTAAGTTGATAAACGAGAGATGTTTTGAACATTTCTTCGTAGGCCTTCCACCGTGGTGGGCTCCAATCGTTTGTGACTTGTACACCGGCTTCACCCTATCATGGGGGAGTACAAAGTGCATGCTTACACTCAGGAGGAGTCCATAAACATATGATGAGGTAAGTGTAGGCAACGAGGATAGCCAACATCGTATCATCGTGAGGTTATTCTTGAACCCCTACACGAACTAAGCATGGTGGGAATAACTTAACTAAGTGCAATAATGCCAACATCGTATCATCGTGAGGCAACATTCTCTAGAGGCCAAACAAGATGGGTAATTACAAACGTTGTAAATGAGTAATGCGTTATTCTCTCATCATTATTTTTGCTAACCAACATCGTATCATCGTGAGGTGGGCTTGGTAATGGTGAGTCTCCCATACCCCGCTAAGAGTTCAATATAACTCTCGAATTCCATTGAGGGATGTGGAGTTTGCCAAAAATAGTGGGTGGTACTATTTGATTCAAGACCCAATCAAGTAGTTAATCAACAATCTAATACGATTTCTGTTATGTTATGTAGTTAACGACATGCCTAAAATACTACCCACCATTATACTTGACAAAATGGCCCAAGACTTTTTCCTTGCATATCTCTCGGATGATTTCACTAAGTTTATTGTAAACTATAAAGTGAATAGATTCGATCATACTTTTAACGAGATGATTGACATGTGCTGTAAATTTGAAAAAGGTTTCAAAAAGGACAGTGGGAGTGAGAATGCAAAAACAAGGAAAAGGTTTCTTAAGAAGAAGGCAAAGAAATCCAAAGGAACATGCTTTCATTGTGGAAGGGATGAACGTTGGAAGAAGAAATACAGGGTGCGCATTGCGAGCCTTATGACACGAACTTTTGAAGAGACTATTTCGGTCATAGAAAGTGCTTTTACAGTGAGCTCCAATTCCTGGATATTTGATTCAGGCGCTAGTCAACATATCTGTAATACGATGCAGGGACTAGTAGGGAGCAAGACACTGCGCAATGGGGAGATAGTTGTGCGAGTTGGGAACGGCGCCAAAATCTCTGCAAAAGCAATAGGCACCTACATGCTTAACCTACCCTCTGGGGAAGTCCTGGAACTTAAAAATTGTTTATATTTTCCTTCATGTATAAAGAATTTGATTTCTATCTCTAAGCTTTTACGAGATGGGCACTCAGTATTGTTTGACAAAATGAGTTGCACTTTATACTTGAACGGTCGTATTATCTCTCATGGTAATATGATAGAGGGACTTTTTCACCTAGAGACGAATAGTGGGATGCACTGTATTGAAAGCGGGAATACCTCAAAACCCAAAAGGGCTAGAGAAGAAGTTAACCAAGAAAGGATGTGGCATCTTAAACTTGGACATGTGAACCTTGAAAAGATTCGCAAGATGTCGAAAGACGGATATGTCCGCCCATTAGGTAATGACCAGATGGGTACTTGTGAATGCTGTTTGAAAGGGAAGATGACCAAATCTCCATTCACTGGGAAAGGAGAGCGTGCCACTGAAATTCTAGGGTTAATCCACACTGACGTATGTGGACCTATGTCTACTACGTCGAGAGGAGGTTTCTCCTACTATATCACATTCACCGACGATCACTCTCGGTTTGGCTATGTGTATCTTATGAAGTACAAGTCAGAATCCTTTGAAAGGTTCAAAGAATTCAAGAATGAAGTTGAGAAGCAAACTGGGAAACAGATAAAAATCCTAAGATCAGATCGAGGGGGTGAATATCTGAGTAATGAATTCCTAGATTATCTCAAAGAGTGTGGAATAAAATCACAGTGGACTCCACCGGGAACTCCACAACTTAATGGAGTTTCTGAAAGGAGAAATCGAACCTTGATGAACATGGTTCGTTCTATGATGAGTTCCGCTGATCTGCCAGTAACATTCTGGGGATACGCTCTATATACAGCAGCTTACTTGCTTAATAGAGTACCTTCCAAATCAGTTTCACAAACGCCCTATGAGATATGGCATGGAAGAAAGCCAAGTCTTAATCACATTAAGATTTGGGGTTGTGAAGCATATGTCAAGAAGCTTGAAGCTACTAAGCTTGAAGCGAGATCAGAAAGGTGCTATTTTGTGGGATATCCTAGAGAAACTATGGGATATGAGTTCTACCATCCTGACGACCAGAAAGTCTTTGTCGCCAGAACTGCTAAGTTTCTAGAGGACGAATTTGTTCTCAAAGAAACTATAAGTAAAACGATGGAAATTAATGAGATTAATGATGAACCACAAACAAGCACTCGACATGTTGACAACCCTGTTCCTGAACCCCTAGCTCCACGTAGATCTGAACGGGTCAATAAGCCACCTAGGAGGTATGGCTTAGACAATGACTTTGCGGAATTGCACCTTCTAGGTGACAATGACACAAAGGAGGACCCTAGAGACTACAATGAAGCAATGTCCGACATTGATTCAAAGAGATGGCATGAGGCCATGAAATCCGAGATGGATTCCATGTATCAAAATCAGGTCTGGACTCTTGTAGACCCTCCAGAAGGTATAGTACCTGTTGGAAATAAATGGGTATTCAAGAGGAAGATAGGCGTTGATGGGAACGTGGAGACTTATAAGGCTAGACTAGTAGCCAAGGGTTACAGGCAACGAGAAGGGATTGACTATGAAGAAACTTTCTCTCCTGTAGCCATGATTAAGTCCATTCGGATTTTGCTTGCTATAGCTGCGTACCATGATTATGAAATCTGGCAAATGGACGTGAAGACAGCCTTTCTGAACGGCTACCTAGAGGAAGAGCTTTATATGGCTCAACCCGAAGGTTTCGTGTCCAAGTCTGAAAAGACTAAGGTATGCAAGCTTCAGAGGTCCATTTATGGACTTAAGCAAGCCTCCAGGAGCTGGAACATTCGTTTTGATACTGAAATCAAATCGTTTGGTTTTACTCAAAACGAAGACGACAATTGTGTTTATCAAAAGGTCGTTGGGGAAGCAGTTGTATTCCTAGTGTTATATGTAGATGACATATTACTATTCGGGAATGACACTGCAGTACTTTCTTCTGTAAAAGTGTGGTTGTCCAAAACCTTCCACATGAAAGATTTAGGAGATGCATCTTATGTACTTGGGATAAAGCTCTATCGTGATAGATCCAGAAAATTAATTGGATTATCCCAATCTATGTACATTGATAAGGTGCTAAGTAGGTTCCAGATGGAACAATCTAAGAAAGGTTTTCTTCCTGTGAGACATGGAATTCACCTTTCTAAGTCCATGGGACCTAAAACTCCTGAAGAGATACGGCAAATGAATACTATTCCTTATGCTTCCGCCATAGGAAGTCTCATGTATGCCATGATATGCACAAGGCCTGATATCGCATATGCTGTGAGCATTACTAGTCGATATCAATCTAACCCAGGATCAGAACACTGGGCAGCTGTCAAGACGGTCCTTAAGTACTTAAGAAGAACTAAGGACATGTTCCTCGTTTATGGAGGAGCATCAGAGTTGCGAGTGGAAGGCTATACAGACGCAGATTTCCAATCTGACGTCGATGATAGAAGTTCCAACTCCGGATATGTATTCACTCTGAATGGTGGGGCTGTCAGCTGGAAAAGCAAGAAACAAAGTGTAATTGCTGATTCCACGACAGAGGCTGAATATGTCGCTGCAGCTGAAGCCGGCAAAGAAGCGTTCTGGATGCAGAAGTTCATCACTGAACTTGGAGTGGTTCCAACCATTACGTCACCAGTAACTTTGTACTGTGATAATAATGGGGCGATAGCTCAAGCCAAGGAACCCAGGGCACATCAAAAGAACAAGCATTTTGATAGGCGCTTCAATATCATTAGAAGATATGCTGCCGAGGGGAAAGTCAACATCCTCAAAGTTGCTTCGCCGATAACGTAGCAGATCCACTAACGAAGCCAATGTCTCAAATCCAACTTGACCGCCATATGGAAAAGATGGGTATTAGATACATGGGAGGATGGCTTTGAGTGCAAGTGGGAGATTGTTGGAAGTATGCCCACAAAGCCACTCATTTGATGTAATAGCTTTTTGGAATACTTATTGTGTTAAACTTTTATATGTTTAATAGAAGGGCAAAGCTTATTGTTAATCACTATTTATAGTATCTTGTGTTTAAGCAATAAGGGAATCCAAGGAATGTATTTGATCTAAGAGACAAGTGATTTAAGTTAGTTAAATTAACGAGACCTTTCTCTTATGTTCATTCCTAAAACGTTCCTAGCCATAGGATTGCCAATTGGGCATTGACAATCCGCTAAGGTTAGTATGTGTTATGTCGACTCAAGCGTGAGTATGAACTAGTCTCAAGTCATTTGGTGTTGGACACTAAGGCAAACACATAGGTGCTCGAAAGAGTAATCGAGTACACTGAACTACGATCAAACAAGAGTTCGAACATACATGTCATGTGAGAACTCAATAGTTGCAATATGCAAAGTAGTCCTTTGACCTGAGGCATCATTGATGTCTAATGGTTAGGTCCTTGATCTTTGATTATGTCAACGGCATTCCATTGGAGTGTCCACGGCATTGTTGGGGTCAAGCTATCTAGTCATGTAGGCATATGAATGTACAACAAGGGATCTCTAACCTTCCATGATGGAAGGAGAATACTCTAAGATATGATTCGAGAGTCTTTGGCCAAAGCATATGAATATGACTAAGGAAGATGTTCCAAATCTTATTCGATTGAATCATATAGAGAAGTATCACATTGGATAGTAGACATGAAACAAACTATCACTTAAACAATGTGATTAAGAGTATTGTATTAGAGAAGGACCGTATTGCATTGTAGTTGTAACTGGATAGGTTCTCCAACCACTTCTACTTAGCTTGGGTAACCATGACATGCTGCTAGGCGTCACCCATGGTTTGTGGAAGCCCTAAAGATTAGCAAACACTAATTTAAGGGAGAATTGAAATGTGGTTTCAATTCACAATCGATCGTTAAGAGTAACATCGCCCACTACCTCGCTAATTGGAACCTAATGGATCGTACACCGAGTAAAGATATAAGTGAAGAAATTATATGAAATGGATAAGCAATTAAATGGTTTAATTGAAGAATGGTCAAGATTAATTAAATAGTTAATTAATTATACGAAACGTTCGTATTGGGCGTTTAAGTTAGTTTTGGGCTTCGGGGCACAAAAACGTTTTGGTCCACAAGGCCCATTATGTTTAAGTTGTATGACAACTAAAACAAAATGGGCAATTAAGCCCAAATACATTAAATGGCCGGCCATAACCTTCAAGGGTAGTGAACTTGGCTTAATTGCAAGTTTGCCACTCCATTGTGAGGTGGTATAAATACATCTTTATAGCCATTTCACCCTAAGGGGTTTCTAATTGAATTTGGGTGAAACCTATTCTCTCATTACCTTAGGTGAGGAACATCTAGCAATCTTTCTTACCTAAGTCATCCATTTCATCTTCACACAATATCTTTGGTGTGGAGACTTAGAGACACCAAACTTTTGGTGTTTTGGAGAACAAATCCTCAAATCCTCAAAGAAGAAAAGGAGCACTAAAAGGGAGGAAATCACAAGGAAGATTCAAGGAGCAAGGAGGTGACTTGAAGGCCCTCCACTTGGGTGAATCCCTTGTGCAATCAAGGATGAGCTTCAAGGGTAAAGAATCTCTAAATTCTTATTCTCTTTAATTTTGTTAAAGAGTCTTATGGTTCACCATATACTAGGCTTTGAAAGTCATGGGTTTTATGAATTGTTTTTGAATGCATGCCTACTTTAAAGAGTTATTAGTTTGCATATGTATTCAAATGTTCTTACATGTTCTTAGCTAGGACAAAATTTTTCCTTCAGATGGTTCTTTGCATGGCTTTTGAAGTGATTGTGGGCTTTGGAATTGGAAGGAAATGCATGGCCTTGGGGTTGGCTTAAGAGAGAATGGGCTAGGCCCTTTGTTTTATGTCCAAAATGAATACAAGGCCTTCAAATTTGTCCAACACTTTGGCTCCAATCATATGCTATCCATTCCAAGCCCAATTTTGCTCCAAAATGCATCTTTTTGCTTCCTTAGCCATATGAACCTAAAAACACACGAAAATGGCTTAAACTACTAAAACAACTATGAATTAACAACATAGATGCACGAAAACAAGCTAAGTAAGTCGCCTAAATATGCTCCTATCAAGCGACTTCGCTCAGTACGAGCGGATAACCTAATGAAGGAACCTAAGAAAGAAAGTGGGGTTCCATCTCTGACGACTGGGGTAACACCATAGGTAAAGGCAGACGAGACAAAGAGTGCGACACATCCACTATGGATAGTGGAGCAGGTGCACTAAAAGTTGATGGCGCTAACGCAGGGACGTGCCTCTTTCTTAGAAGGGGTCTCTTCCTCTTCTCCAAACTTTTAGATTGGGTGTCCCTAATCAATAGTTGAGGTTGACGGTTGGCAACCAATGAATGAGAAGGAGAACCATCAAGGTGCTTCTGTTTATTTGTAATAGACGACAGGGTCGCTACCATTTTGAAGGAACGAGTCTTTCTATAGGCAATAAGTGCATCAATCTACTTCAGCTCATTTATAGGGAATCTTGAACAGTGGAAAGGGTCTACATCTTTCCCCAATTGGTGAAGCGCTCAAGAAAAATGAGCCACTTCTGGTTGTGGTAAATGTCCACAACATTCTAAACTTGGGTATATCCAACTCAGCCCCAACTGATTCAATAACTCGAAGCAAGTAAGAAGCCTGAAGGTAGCAGAAGAAAGGCTACAGATGGCTATGTCATGGCACAATAAAATGACTTTCATAAAACTAGAGAAAAGAAAACAAGGGCCTAGGTTTAAGAGCCAGGGTAAATCCTAGTGCAAGGACAATAGGAATTTGACAACGGTGGTAAATTGGCTTAGATATCATGGCCGGGTTCCCACTAGATGTTGCAATCATTTCAAGTGCGCACTTCAGAAGCAACAATTCATTGTTATAAACGTTCTGGCACGTTACGCAAAGGTGCACGTTTGAATTTGAAACTCTTTCACGTCAGAATTAGAGGTCACCTCACCTTTATTAAGACTAAATGGTATATATGCCAGCTTAGTCCAAAAGGCATGCTCTTTGGATATTAATGTTGTACTTTTATGTGCAAACGGAAGCGCATTCTAACAAAGTATCAATATCAACGTCGTAGGTGAAAGCTAAATCAAACAATCTCAAACTAACACAAGAGATTTACGTGGTTCGGCGTAAAACCTACGTCCACAAGCGAAGCACGGCAAGGAATTTCACTAAACAAACGGAGATTACAAAAAAATGTTTAAACTCTCACAACCCAAACACAAATTACAAACCTTAAACCAAACGAGTAGAGAACCTGAAACTAATGGAGAAGATTCTCCCAAATTGCTATCTAAATCACAAACTCGATTACTCGCACCAAATTGCCACACAAAAGAGCCACAAAAAATACACTAACCCTAAGGTCCTATTTATAGTGAATAGGACTTAGGTTACAATAAGAATCCTAATAGGAAGTAAATACAAATCCTAATTAAATAGGTAATTAACAAAATCTATCTACCAAGGAAACCAACTAAGAAGTCAAAATCCAAACTCAAATAGGACACCAAAACCAAATAGGTAACACAAACCTAATTTTTTGCATCATCCTAATTTTGAGCTGTAAAACCCAACAATCTCCACCTCGGCGAGAAATTAGCAAACTTCCAAATCAAATACAAACTTCAAATTGGGATAACAAATACAAACACATAGTGATCACCAAATTCTTTCAAAGCTAATCTCCACCATGACTCAAAAAATCCAAAAGTCTTCAATTCTTGAAATTTCCTTCAACGCCTTCTCCAACAAATTCCATTATGGAAACTAAGAAATACAAAACAAAAACCAAGCAAAAACTTGAACATACAAACAAAAAGTTTGAAATTCACTCCACCCAAAGAGCTTGAGTACCAAGCTCCACCTTCTCACATAACCTTTAGAGGAGTTCAGAACAACGATCTTCTGCAATGTTTGCCTCAACACTAGCAGAAGACTTATCAAATGGCTTCTTTTGGCCCTTGAGTTTAGGGCAATCTACTTTCCAATGACCTTCCATATAACAATAGCTACAAGTGTTCTTTCCAAGTTTACCCTTTTCCTTATTCCTTCCTTGAACTATCAAAGCTCCATCTTGTGTGTCAGACACTTTATTCTTTAGCTCTTTAAAATTCAAAGTGACTTTAACATCTTCCAAACTAAAACTCTCTCTGCCAAATAGCATGGTATCGACAAAGTGTTCATTCGAGGGAGATAAAGAACACAACAAAGTTATCGCATAATCCTCATCACTAATTTGGCCATCCACACTTTTCAAATCCATCATACGTTTATTGAATTCATCAACATGCTTAGGAATTGATGTACCTTCATCCATACGAAGAGTATGCAAACTTTTCTTCAAATACAACCGTTTAGCAAAAGATTTGATCATATACAAGCTCTCTAATTTGAGCCACAACTCTGGTGTAGATTTGACGTTACCAACTTCACGCAAGACTTCATTCAATAAAGTCAGCAGGATTGCTTCAAGTGCCTGCTCCATAACATCTTCTTTTTCTTCATCAGTCCACGAATTTGGCAAAGCCTTCACACCCTTTAGTGTTTTCAAAAGCCCTTATTGAACTAGCAAAACACACATCTTCAATTGCCAAATACCAAAATCGTTGCCATCGAACTTTTCGATATCAACTTTCACCGACGACACAAAAGGCTTCATAGTGACTGGCAAGCTAAGCCTAAGCTAAAACCTGGGCTCTGATACCACTTGTTGTACTTTTATGCGCAACTGGAAACGAATTTTAACAAAGTACCAATATTAATGTCGTAGGTGAAAGCTAAATCAAACAATCTCAAACTAACACAAGAGATTTACGTGGTTTAGCGTAAAGCCTACGTCCACGAGTGAAGCTCGTCGAGGAATTTCACTAAACAAATGGAGATTACAAAAAAGTGTTTAAACTCTCACAACCCAAATCCCACAAATTACGAACCTTAAACCAAACGAGTAGAGAACCCAAAACTAACACTAACGATTCTCCCAAATTTCTCTCTAACTCACAAACCCAATTACTCTCACGAAATTGCCACATGAAAGAGCCACACAAAATACACCAACCCTAAGGTCCTATTTATAGTGCATAGGACTTAGGTTACAATAAGAATCCTAATAGGAAGTAAATAAAAATCCTAATCAAATAGGTAATTAACAAAATCTATCTACCAAGGAAACCAACTAAGAAGTCAAAATCCAAACCCAAATAGGACACATAACCAAATAGGTAACACAAACCTAATTTTTTGCATCATCCTAATTTTGAGCCTAAAACCCAACAAGTAATCCATCCTCAAGGGAACAGGTTGCCTCTCAGATAGATAGTTAGGGGCAATTGTTGGACCATGATTTTCCAAGGTCAGAGTAAGGTTAATCTGAATGTTGCAACCTCAGAAGTTCGGTCATGGATATGGGCACTAAGCGGAGTCCTAGCGACTTTGTCGAATGACCATGCTTGTTCCTCAAGATACGCGATCTGATTTGGATATGGGCACAATCAGATCCTATAAGTCTTGGCATCTGTACAATCTAGGGATAGGTGTGCACCGTAAGTAATCATAATGCAATACCTGTTTACTGGGTATCCTTTAGGATTCACTTAGGTTAAAACATTGATTCTATCCTAAAAAGGTCTTTTTCCCCATAGTATAAATACACCTTTAGGGTTTATCTATGGTAACTAATCTATACAATTCAGTTCTCTTGCCCAATGTTTGAGTGTAAAATCATTCACTAATTTGACCGTCAGAGAGCTTTTGGCTGGCACACAAACCCCTTTATCAGGTCCTAGGCTTGTTCACAGTTGTTTACTGTTTTGCAAGTTGCTAGAGTTTGTGCTTAACCACCGCTCAATTACGAGTGGTTTGTTGATGTTGGCCACTATTCTTGGTTTCTTTTAAGCCGTCTTTCTTTCTTTCTAGGTCTTTGACATATATTCTTGCTCTCCGTATACATAGTTCGCCTCAGTGGATGCTTTTTCCCCTGATCATGGGACAAAGTGGAGACCCAGAAGTCTCTTGTATTTTCTACGGTGTTTCTCTAGGATAGGGCGTCGAGATAATTCCTCAAAAGTCAGATCGATCACTTCTACCTTTTAGGTAACCAATTCTTTGAAACAAGAAATGAATTCTTTAAGTTCTTTGATGCGTGCCTTTATGAGGTCTTCCCACATCTCATCTATGGTGGTAACACCATAGTGCTTCTGGTGGATATTAACCTGGGATGAAGCAAGGCCATCGTCGTTAATTGAGCTTTTTGACATGTTAGTTGGTAGAGTAGTCTGGTCAAGAGGAATAAGAGTTCGCTCTCAATGAAGGCACAAATTGTTGGAACCAAAATCACGCATTGCCGTGAGTGGTGATTGAGCACAAATTCGAGCAACCTGCAAAATAGTAAACAATCGTGAAGAAGCCTAAGATCGGGGGAAGGGGGAGGTGTGTGTGTGTGCTGGCCAAAGACTATCAGACACTTAGTGAATGATTTAGACTCAATCAGTGGACAAGAGAATTGAAGTGTTTCGGTTATATTACCGTAGATGAACGTTAGATGAGTGTATTTATATCATGGGGGAGAGACATTTTTTGGATAGAATCCTAGAGGATATATAAAAGTAGATATTGCATGCTCTTATGAGTTATGGTTACTTGCAGCGCACGCTAATTCTTAGATTGTAGAAACTCCAAGACTTATAGAATCTAATTGTGTCTATATCTGGATCAAATCGTGTGTCTTGATAAACAAGGTTATTTAGCAGAGTCACTAAGACTCCACCTACCCAGAGCAGTGTGATTGTGGCACCGCTACTCCGTTTGATACAGCTCCGCTCGGAGTTGGTGAGTCCATGACCGAACTTCGAATGTAATTTTATTTGGATCAGCTTTATTCTAACCCTGAAAAATCATGGTTCCATAAAAAATTAATTAAGTTAAATAAATAATATGAAGATTAAAACGGTGGCCGAGTTTTTTAAAGTAAAGTTTTAGCAAACCTGTCCAATAATACATGTACGTATTTTTTCACATACTATACCCATTCCCGTTTTTATGAATTACGGTTAGGGGGTAAAAAGCTATAAATATACTTTGTCGTGTAAATTTTCTAAGAGGCCAGACTTTACTTATAAATGTTTGTCCTCCTATGCTAGAAGGTTAACTTGATTATGTTAAATGAGTAAAATCTTATTAGGCTTTGAATTAGGGAATTCTGAAGGAAGGAAAAAAAATAAAAAATAAAAAATAAAAAATAAAAAATAAAGGAAACATTAGGAAATTGTTATTTTTAACTATAAAGAATATAATTGTCTTACACTTTCAAATAAAATAACATTACAAAATGTGGAAAGCACAAAACTAAAGGCAGCCCATGATAAGAAACATAGTAAAAGGGCCACAAAGCAGATTAAATTAAAAGATGTAAATTCAAGCCTTATGTCATGCGTACAAAATAGGAGAAAATGGAATTTTCCCCTCAACTCACTTGACATGAACAATACTTTTCACATAAATAAGAACTTCGAAATCTACAACCCTATTGAGAATAGGAGGAATATGAAGATACTTGAGATTTCCTGTACTAGAATTATAAGAGGTGGCTCTTCCATCGGAGTCAAGCATAAGAAGCTCATCACTTTTCCAAAACGTCAATGGCTTCTTAATGCCTTGTAAGGGTCCAATTGTTAAGAGTTTTGTCCATGAACTTTTAACTCCGTCGTAGTCATCCATAACCCATATTTCACATGATTCAGAATCCTCACTCCGATCGTAACGAGAGCAAAAAGAAGCAAGGGATTCATTTCGCAGAAAAATATAATAAAACCTAAAACTGGATTCTCTTCTAGAAGGCAGTTGTATTATATGAAATGTGTCATCACCTAAATCAAAAGAAAGTATGTAGTCCTCGCCATCCGTTGCATACCAATAACAAAATCCTTTCATGAACACTGAACGAGAACAAGAATAGGTTGCACTTGATATATCTATCTTGATCTCTTTCCAAGAGTTAGCAGTTCTAGTGTATAACTCAGCCGTGTGAGGAAGAGCAATACGATGATAAAATGTTCGTTCATCATCTGAATACTCACAATTTTCTATAATTCGCACAACCTTGTATTCTTTAGCATTGCAATCATAGCCAAATCCCAATGCTTGAAAGCTCGTTTCCAATTCGAATTTTCCCTTAGGAGGGGAAGGTAGAAGAAGACATGAATCGGGAAGCTGCCTGAATTCCCTCGTTGCAGGATTGCATAAAAGAACATTTTTCCCTGCTTCTATACAGACAATGCCATTGCAATAACCAAAAATCAGTACAAAATCATGATCTTTCAATGGAAACGGTATATTTAGGTCCTCAACATCATAATGAAGGTTGCTTTCATCACTGTCAATGGAAAAATCAATCATGGACCAAAAAACTTCTTGTTTCCAACTTTGGTCTGGGAAAATGTGAGCCTGAGAACGGTTGAGAAGGATACAAGTAGAGGATGAGAGTTTGTTGTCCACAGAATTGTTGAGGTGTTTGGCTACAAAACTTAGACTATTGATGAGAGAGAACCAAGACTTGTGTATGCATTTGAACCGCATCAGAGACTTGGACGGCAACCTGGACAAGATGTCAATTACCCTATCTTCAGGAGTTTCACTTTCACGCACATGAGACATTTTGATAGTTTTGTTTGCAGGAAAGAACATAACCAATTTGAGAGCCAAACTAAATCAAACTCCAAGTCCCTAGGGCCTGGTAGATACATGTTCAATTACTAAACATATTTCCGCATAAGATGCCAAAATTCAACAGTACTAAATAAACTTGGAGTTCCACAACCACAACATATAGCCATCAAATAAAACAAGGGCGATCTAGAGTTGGTTTTGTTTTTTTTAGCTTTCCAAACAAAATAGGGGCGATTCGGTCAGTTTCGAGTTTAATGGAGGATCATACGTTCACATTTTACTATTTTTTATTTTTTATTGATATAAAAAATTCAAATTTCACCTTTTAATTATCTTCATTAAATTAACTAAGAAAGTAAAATTCACATATTCATACAGGAGTTTAAATTAAGAGGCTTTTTTAACTTTAATTCTTTCAGAAGATTGAAATTTAAAATAAATCTAGTGTTAGATTACATATTGATTATAATCCCTTGATGTGTCCTTAATTCAAAATAATTAATATGTATTTTATTTAATGTCTCCCATTAAATACTTAAATTTCTTAACGTACAAATTTTAATTTTTTTTTTGACCAAAAAAGAGTTTTTAATTTATTAATTTTATTTTACATTCTTCGAACTGGAAGACTCAATTAATGTACATAAATGTGTGTACCGAAAAGTATTATATTGAATTAATGTATTTAAATGTTAGTACCGAAATGTACATACCGAAACATATGCACTGAATATTAAATTAATGTACCTAAATGTGTGAACCGAAATGTATGCATTGAAATGTTAGTACCGAAATGTATTATATTGAATTAATGTAGCTAAATGTTTGTATCTAAATGTATGTACCGAAATGTGTGTACCTAAATGTATGCACCAAAATCTATTATAATGAATTTAATGTACCTAAATGAAGAAGATAAAGTGCATCGAAATATATTGTATAACAAAGATTAGTTTATCTAAATGTTTAGAACAAAATATATTAAGATAAATGAAAGGAAAATGAAAATTATAATGAAATAAAATTAATAAATTAAAAATTAGGAAGAAAAGGATAAATAATTAAAAAAATCAAAATATAATTAATAAATGAGGTTATTAATGTATCAAGGGACAAAAATTAGATTTTGATCTATAAATGAGGTTATTAATGTATCAAGGGACAAAAATTAGATTTTGATCTTACTCATGGTTTTAATCTAAAAGTCATCTTTGGCAAGGATTGAAATGAAGTTTTCTAAAATTAATAGAACACTTCATTCCAATCCTTGTAAAATATGACTTTTCGACTAAAACATTGTTCTAAAATATTAAAATCTAATTTTAGTTATATGATATATTTAATCACATCATTTGTTTAATTATGTTTTGATGTTTATTTCAAATTTTCTTCCTAATTTTATTGTATTAATTACATTGCTCGCATCATAATATATTTTGTTGGAAACACTTGAGTAAACTAATTTTTCATATAATCTATTTCAATACACTTTGTTTTCTTTACATTAATTATTTAATATATTTTGATATATTCATTTCAGTGTAGACATTTATGTGCATTAATTAAATATATAATTGTTTGGGCCCAAAATAATATTTTGGGTCGAGATGAGAGTCATTCTCGGCCTAGTAACATTCATCTAAAATTGTCATAGGTTGTCCAGTCAAGGTCGGCTTAATCCTGTTGCGAGAAAGATTGGTTTAGATAAAGGAGAGGTAGTCAAATCATAGTACAACAAGGAGTCTTAAAGTTGAAGGTGCTTAAAATTAGGAATGAATTTGGTTTATTAAAGAGCGTGGTTCAAAGTCCTATAGGAGTTAGGATTGATCGAAATCTAATCAGATTGGGGTGAGGATTTCTAATCTGACTACATCTCTAGTTCGGCCATGAGGTGGGGTTCGCTACTATAAATAGAGAAGAGAGTGCATCATTCAACTCCCTTCAAATCAACACACGAATTACCCTGCGTAAAGCTTCTCAACAACTTTGAGAATTTTTCCTCTTCCCTTTTCTTCCTACCCACACATCTTCAGTTTAGATAAACAGCATTGTGAAGGCAACCGACGACATCTTCAGTTTGGATAGACAACACTGAAGCCGTAGAACAAGCCGACCAAGGAGTACCTTCAGTTTAGATAGACAGCATAACTAAACTAGGATTTGGGAGATTGACTAAGAGAAAAACCTAAGATATAGGGTTTTCCACCCCAAAAAAAAAAAAAAACCTGTGACTTAGGAGAAATTTCATTGAAGCATCAAGAAGAGACGCAGCATTGGAGTTCGATGGTTGTTTCGGCTGTCATTTGGACATTAGGATTGAATTAGAATTAGAACCCTTTAAATTCAAGCTATATTTAGGGTAGAGGAGAATGAATTTTCATTTTGAGGGGACTAGACGTGAAGAAAGTTCTCCCTTCTAATCCTATTGTTTGAAAGGGATTGGAATGGATAAGTTTTTGGTTGAGTAATCCATCTTGTACTTGCAAGTTGAACTTTTTATTTCCTCCATCAACAAACGTTAAAAATAGTACACTTTCCAATCCAATACTATCCTCTATACCAAATGAGGCCTAATTTAAGTTAATTACTTTGACTTCTAACTTTTGCCTTCATTACTACAGAAAACATCTTTCGTGAAAAAATAAGTTTGTCATGCCAAAAAAAAATCCATCGTGCTAAATTTAGGGCGTCAAAACCTTTGCCACCTAGAACTCGTCCCATAAAGGTTGAAAAGCAAACAATTGCACGACAAAGGAGAAAACTTTGTCGTGGAAGACCTTTTCGCGACATGGAGTAGCGACAAAGGTGCTCTTCACGCTAAAGTTCAAGGGAGGAAGGACTGTCGTCGCGTCAAGTTTAAGGTTACGATAGAGCATCGTCGTATTGAAGTTTAGTCGATGATGAGGCTTCTTTAGGTAACACATGCACGGCGATGGGGCTTTGTTTGGTAAAGGGATGCAACAAATTTCTCCTATCATAAACTTACATGTAGTTGCTCAGTTGTCTAATTGTCGGGTCGAACATAAACTTCATTCAACATGTCGGTCTTTTGGAACTTAGAACCCTCCTAAAGAAAAAGTTAAAAAACATAAACTTTCATTCAACATGTCGGTCTTTTGGAACTTAGAACCCTCCTAAAGAAAAAGTTAAAAAATGATATACTTTTACATGACATTGTTTCTCCAACATATAGGAGAAGGGCCTCAAACTAAAGTGGCAAAGAAGTTTCTTTGTGACAACCCGTCCTTGATTTTAAGTTTAATAAATTTTAAAACAGTGATTTTTTGAAAATGCCCTTAAGGCAAAGATTTTTACTTTCGTTATCGGTTAGAGAGACATATGACTTATTCTTTTAGTGTATCCTTGTAGTACTTGTTACTACGAACACATAGGCAAAAGCCGTTTGAGAGTTCGGATTATAATGGTATAGTTACAGACATTTGAAGTGATTTTATTAAATTTTAGATTAGAAATTTATAAACTACCACCTTGTGGGAAAGAGGCCCAATTAGATTTAAGTAGGTTTAAGGGGACCAATCAAAATTTGAGAAAAAGGGCAGCAGCCAATCAAAGAAAGAGAAGAAAAAAAAAAAAAAGAAAAAAAAAAAAGGGAAAGCCCAACCTTCCTTTCCTGTCGCCCATGCACCCGTGCACCAACCTGACTCTATTTTGGCGATTTTGGCCATTCTTTCCGTTAAACCACCATCATCCACCACTTGCAACCTCTTCCATAACTTCTCCTCTACCATCCGCCAGTCATTATTACCAACCCTTTCGAGAATGGAAGCTAAGAATAGTTTTGATCCTTTGGGCAGTATTGTATTCGTCACACGCGTGATGTAAGCATTCTTGGTTCTTGAACCTAAATGTTGAATCTTGCCACCTTGTCGAATCACGAAAAATGTGTTAGCCTTTCTTAGTTTTGGGTAACGTAGATTACTTATTAATCTTCTAGAAGAACATCTTGGCGACTGCATCTAGATTTCGATAAAGAACCTTTCTGCCAAGGAAAATTCTGACTTGGAGATGAGTTTGTGACCCTGAAGTAAGGCTAATGTGTCGATAATTGAGTACCAACTTTCTTCCTCTACAACCTTTTGGGAAATATCACCATAAGCTTCCAATACGAGGTATCTTGTACATATGGAGTTATGATGATGTTTCAATGACCATCGACGGACTTGACAAGTTAGCCCGCTTTCCATTGGTCCAGATGGACTACATTTTAGACCACTTGGTAAAATTCCTCATTCTTGAAATTATCAGACTTCTCGGGCGCTTAGACCAACGTCTACTCTGATAGGGATTCCATATTCACCTCTTTGTGTTGGAAGGTATTCTAGTCAATCTTGGGTCCATGTCTACCCTACTACACTTTGTATTATTTTTGAAACAGACAGATCGTTTAAAGGAGTTGCTCGAATATTTACATTTAGCCATGATCATTAATATCTCAATCACCCAACAAATACTCTGCTAAACGAATCTTAACCGTTGGTGATTGAATGTTTCAGAAGCTACAGTTGTAGCGAGATGTCATGCATTAATTTCAATTACCTTGTATTCTAGATTTGTTGGACTTGTTTAACCTTCAAATTCTCGATTGTTCTTATTGGTGTAGTTTTACTAAACTGAAGGGAAATTCAATATGAACGTGCTTACTATTGCGTTATGAACTACATTGTTGGGTTATGTGGTGTGTATGTCGCTACTATATCTCACCATGACACGTATTTCATTTTCGAGTCTTGAGAAACCTTCTTGAAGGCCATGTGCATTAAGCTTGGTCATTCTTCTTCGACCTATTAATCTTGTTTGTGTTTAGATTGCGTTACCAGAGATGAACCCTAGATGGGTGTATTTATATTGTGGGGAGAAATACCATTTTAGGATATTATTGTCCTAAGCCGGGAAATCCTAAAGGATATGTAGAAGTAGATATTGTACCCTCTTAGGAGTTATGATTACTTGTGGCGCATGCCACTTCTGAGATTGTAAGATCTCTAAGACTTATAAGATTTGATTATGTCCATATTCGGATCAGCTTGCATGTATTGCGGAATAAGCATAGTTATCCAATGGAGGTTCTAGGACTCCGCCTATTGCCCTAAGGTAAAGTGATGGTGCCACCACTACTCTGTATGATACAACTTTACCTGAAGCTGGTGAGTCCATGACCGGACTTCTGAGAGAACTGTATTTGATCTGAGAAGCAGCCTGTTCCTTTTAAGGGTGGATTGTTATCCACAAACCAAGCCTTTCCGAGTAAGCTGGAATATGTATCGTTGCGAGATAGTCCCATTCATTAAAGGGGGTAATTAAGTCGTTCTCGGTTTTTATCATGAATCTATCTAAATTCAACCATCATGATGATGCATGCCTCTATTTTGCGTGTATACTTCTTAAAGAAGCAACCATGCTTCTCATTGATTAGCCTTGATTCTCACCCACATCGATCTTAAGGTTGGGGATGCTTCAATTTCAACGGTGAGATCTTTTCATGATTCACCTCTAAATATCCCCTTAGGCTGCTGTTCCCTTCATTCCTCCTCTGGGGATTTGTGTAATTTCGTACCTTTTAAATTTCTCGAGCAGTGTTTTGACCCTATTTAGGTACAGCAACACGCCACTAATTGATCTTTTCTTATTTCTTTTTACTCAGCTAGGAGTCGGGTAACAGAGTAATTGATGGTAACTGGACAGAACTGTAGACATTGAAATTTTAGTGAAATAAATATTGATCAGTGTATTAAAATTACAACCGTTGTTCATTTCACATACATCACACACTCATTTCACCTACAACTTCCACTTACTTCACCAACATCACACACTTATTTCACCTACAACATCCACTCACTTTTCACTCTCAAAGCCTATAAATAGGCTTCTTTATCAAGAGAAAAAGGGAGGAATTTACATCACACCAAAACCTTGAAGCTTTGAAACTCTAAAGCTCTCAAGCAAATCCCGAAGGATCAAGAAAGCACTCTTTGTTCGTCGTCAAATCCTCCTTCAAGATCAAGCCCAACGACCCTTGAAGAACTTCCACTAACTCAAGATCAAGCCCCGACGGCCCTTGAAGAAAGTGTTCATCGTTCATCATCCATCCAACCTAAGATCAAGCCCCAACGGCCTTTTGGATCAACAACCTCAACAAATCCACACATCTAATCGTTCTTCAAGATTAAGCCCTAAAGCTTTTGAAGATCCGCCCATCCATCAACCTTCAAGATCAAGCCCAAAAGCCCTTGAAGAAATCCGCACAACTATTGTTCAAGATCAAGCCCAAAAGCCCCCTTGATGACCCGTTCATCAACCTTCAAAGATTAAGCCTGAAGGCTCTTGAAGAAACTTCCCTCAACCTTCAAGATCAAGCCCCAATGGCCCTTGAAGAAACTTCAAACCGTTCATCCAAGATCAAGCCTCGACAGCCCTTGGATCAATCGCACATCCACAAATCAACACCTTACAGAGATCAAATAAGAGGATCAAATTACAAAGAGATTGTAACCCCAAAATCATTAATATAAAAAATATTATTTTGTACACATGTTCTTGTTTCAAGGAATTTTCGTGTTTACAAATTAGGCACACCTAGTGGGACAATCTCTATCTCTCATCTTATTCTCCGTTTAAGAAAACCAAAGCACACCTCCAAAATCAATGGCATCAAGCAAGGGACAGGCCATTCTTGCAACCATCAAGGGAAGAAGCATGTGCACTTCCGCCACGAATGGAGCATCCATTGGGGCCACAACCACTCCTCAACATGTCGCTTCAAAGTTAATACAGCTAAGCAAGCAAGAGGAGCATCAAAGGCCCGAGTCGGTCATCAACCTGACCTTGCTGGGGGCACCGAAGCATGCTGCTGAGGCGCACAAGATGACATCCCAAAATGGCCAATGGGGTTCTTCATTAGCACCCTGGATGCTTGAAGGAAATTTGTGTCTATTGGTTGCACAAGTTATGACCATCGGCGTCACCTCTGTTGAAGAACAACTGGCTCAATTGAGTGAAGCAATTGCAAGGCTCACAAGGACTGTGGAGGAAAAAGACTTGCAAATCACCGCACTCATCAACTGACTAGAAACGCAGGATGTTGAGAAACCCGACCTAAAGGTTAATCCACTAAGGAGAGGAGCCAATGAAGAAGAAGAGCCTCCGGTAGAGAAAGTCAAAGAAAAGCAGGAGCCAGACCAAGTGGCAACACTTATGGGATCTCTTTCTATCCATTAGCTAAAGGAAATGATCACCGACACCATCAAGGCACAGTACGAAGGGAGTTCCCCCACCTCCATGTTGTACTCAAAACCCTACTCCAAGAAGATTGACGCCTTGAAGATGTCGAGGGGTTATCAGTCACCAAAATTCATGCAGTTCGATGGGAAGGGAAACCCAAAGCAATATGTCGCCCATTTCATTGAAACTTGCAACAATGTTAGGATGGAGGGAGACTACCTCGTCAAGCAGTTCGTGCGCTCGCTGAAAGGTAACGCCTTTGACTGGTACACCGATCTCAAACTTGAGTCTATAAACAGTTGGGATCAGTTAGAAAGGAAATTTCTCAACCACTTCTACAGCATTCGCCGCACTGTGAGCATGCTGGACCTGACCAGTACGAAACAGTGGAAGGATGAACCTATTATCGACTACATCAACAGATGGCGTTCATTAAGTCTGGATTATGAAGAATGACTTTCTGAAACATCTACCATTAAGATATGCATTCACGGCATGCAATGGGGACTACACTACATCCTTTAAGGCATCAAACCATGAACCTTTGAGGAGTTAGCCACCTGCACCCATGATATGGAGTTAAGCATCGCCCATCATGGGAAGAAAGAACTGATCGCCGACTACAAGAACGACAAAGTTTTGGGGCCAAAGGTCGATAAGGCTGCATGGAAACCCACCAAGGAAGTAATGACGGTTAACACAACTCCAGTCAAAATCCCTACACGAGTCAAGGAGATTCAAACCGAAGCTTCTCGTGATCAAGAGATGCATAAACGCACTTTGAAAGAGCTTGAGGTGAAGACTTATCCATTCCCCGACTCTGATGTGGTTGCTATGTTGAAAGACTTGCTTGACAAAAAAGTGATCGACCTACCTGAATGCAGACAGCCAGAAGAGATAAATTGTACTGACAGTCGAAGGTACTGTAAATTCCACCGCATCATAAGTCATCTGACGGAAAAGTGCTTCATGTTGAAAGATCTCATCATGAAGCTAGCTCAGAAAGAAATCATCGAGCTAGATCTTGACGATGTGGTGAAGTCAAACTATACCACTGTCATTTCTAGCTCTTTTGACTCAAAATCTTCACCTCAATTGCTGGGGGCATGCTCCAAAACCATGTCAATTAAGTCAAGTAAAGTTGAAGGATGGACTCATGTCAATCCAAAGAAAATACACAAGAAGCATAGTCTCCTCCACAAGTTCACCAATCGGAAAGGGGGCAAAACAGCTTTTGTCAACCTCTAAAGCTACATGAAAGTGTTGAGGATGATGAAATTGTGAAACGAATATCGTCCGTTGCCATCACGATGCGCGATTTCTTCCCCAAAGTCTTCTTCAATCACTCGGTCAAGACTCCTTGCTATGAAGATTACAAGGAATACCTCTCTAAGATCGTTTGACAAATTCAAAAAGCTCCTCGTTTGCACAAGCCTAAAAGGCAACAACAAACGCTCCTTGTCTGCACGAGCTGAAACTGCAAACGGCACCAAACGCTCCTTGCCTGCACAAGCTGAAACGGCAAACGACACCAAATGCTCCTGGCTCGCAAGGGCATAAGCTATGTACAGCAAAATAGACAAAAAAAAAAAAAAATTACATCACTCATTTGAACTACGTTGTGACTTGATCTTTTCTTTGGAGAGGTATGTAGGCAGCTCGAATATTCAATAACAAGTTCAGTCACATCAAAATAAAAAAAAATAAGGGTTTTATTAATGTCAATGTTATTACAAAGGCAACAAATTTCATTGTAAGACAAAAAAAAAAAAAATATATATATATATATATATATATCCTCTATCCAGTAGTAGTAAGCCCATTAACAGGAGGTCTTCCAGGCCCAAGCCTACCGTTCGAATCGAGATCCATCCCTCATCCACCTCGAGCTCTGCCCTTCAGAAGACATAATGAAAAAAAAAAAAAAATTTCAACTTTTCTCTCCTTTTCTCTCTCCAAGCTCGTATCTCTCTCCAAACGGCCATGGGTTCGATAACGAAGAAGTCTCCACCCAAATTCAGCTCCGAGAAGAAGACCTTTGTCCACGGCATCGAGCTCCAAGCTCGCCACTTCACGGAAGCCTTCCTCTACTCCCGTAGCAGCAGTGTTAAAGTAACCCACAACCATTATGGAAACATGCACCGCTTGCTTTCTCTTCGCCATAGTTCCTGGGGGGTCAACAACCTTCATAGCTACGCCTCCCGCCCCTGCTACCTCATCAGCGTCCCTCACATCGCCACCAACGATCTTGTTCGCGACGAGCTGGCTACCTCGACTGTCAACATGCCCTCTCCCGCCGCTTTGACACAATCACTCACTCCGCCATCGATTGAGCCAGAAAAAAATCAACAGAGAACTCGATATTGGCACGCGCTGGAACATCTTCAGCGTGGGCTTCAGTAGAAATTGGCCTTGGTGTATGAAGCAACTTTCTGAATTCATGGAGACCCAGAACATGAAGATATAAATGAAGTCCGACGCTTTGCAACTCTCTAAAATCCTCACTAGAATTTCTTCTTCCATGGCATTCTCTTCAATGTTAGCAAGCGGAGTGCTAGCATCCTTTTACACCACCAACAAAATCGACCTCAATCTATGGAATTTCAAATCTTAGTAAGTTGAATTGTATGGGTGATGCTAATCCAAATGCAGCTCGATATGTGTCTTTGGCTCCCATAAAAAATTTGCATAAAGCCTGAGTCATTGGATTTTGACGAAAATAGATTGGTGATGACGACTTCGGTTTTGGTGGGTAAGGACCAAATCTGTGTGATGACTAAAACTATAGTCCGAGTCAACAAGTTTGACGAGAAACTGAAGTTGTATGAGCTTGTGTGACTCGGTCAAATTGCTGAATGTGTTGAAAACGGTCAGAGGAATGACGTGCATGATGTAGGTATGTTTCTTCTTTCTAAGGGCTGCAAAGGTCTCTGTGGGTTTTCCAAAGTCAATGACCGCTGTCAAATGACTAGCCGGTCATGAAGCCCGACGCTTTACACTCTGCCTCGAGCTCCAGTTGCCTCTGTACCTCTGCCATGGCTGCTGCCTTTGAATGTGATTAACAAAACCAAAGTTTTTCAACTTACATCTACTTGCCTCTGTTGCTCTGCACTACCTCAAGCTGTCGTGGCACTCCTACTCGCCCAAGCTACTATGCCCTCTGCAAGCTTCTCCTATCCCGCTGCAGGTGGCTGCCATTCATCCCATATAACACATATATATATATGTAAAAAATCATAAGGAAAAAAAAAAAAAAAAACTATTGGTGCAGCGACTGTGCAAATAATGTTGCAGTGACTGTGCAAATCGCAATCTGCATGCAGTGAAGAATGTAATGAGATGACTGTGCAAACAGCAATCCACATGCAGTGAAGAATGTAATAAGATGACTGTGCAAATAGAAAAAAAAAATGGTCCGCATGCAATGCAGCAAGGAACCCAGCAGTGCCAGTCTACGATACTCGTTGTCAGAACGATGTACACGCACACAAAAAGAAATTGCAAGCTACTGTTAGTAAGTCAAGAAGGAAAAGGAAAAGAAGTGGTGGCGACAAAATTATTGCAAAGAAGAAAATAAGGGAAGGATGGTGCATGGCACCACCTTGCAAAAGTATGATAAATAAATTAAAAAAAAAAAAAAAGGGAGCCTTCACAAAGGTTGCTCACATGAAGGCCTACTACTTGGCGAAACCCTAGGAGCGGGAGGCATTGAAGATAGATTATTCGAAGCCTCAATACTTGGTTGAACGCTAGATGACGAAGGCAAAAGGTGCTTCTGGAAGAAAGCCATAAACCTCTGATGGTCACTTTGAATCCGATCTTCAGATTCTTGCACAACCTTCCTCTTCATGCTCATCGAATAATTATTTGCAAGCATGTGCAAATCTCTATTCTCGCGCTTAAGCTGTCTAATCTCCTGTCTAAGATTTTCCACCTCGGCCGTCAATGATTCAACTTGACGAGTTTGAGCAAGTAAGCGTTGGCCCATGTTGGACACAGAGCCCGCACACTGAACACTGAGAGCTAGGGACTTTTGAACGGCCAACTCATCGGACCATCTTGAAAGTAGCCTATTATCTCTAGGAGTGAGAAGGTTCCTAGCTACTACCATAGCTGTTGTTGCATCCCTCATCACGGAGTCTTCACCTGTAAGAGGGCCATTAGAAGATAAGAAGGACGGGCACCATATATTACCCTGACGCGGTGCACCTGTATCACCGTTAAGACTCAAATCTAAGCAAATGTTAGAAGGGTTAGCCATTTTCAAAGATGTTAAAAGAAAAGGGTTGTATGGAGTAAAATCTCAAAAAAAAAAAATACACCAGAGATGATTTTCACGAGCAGGCAATCTTCAAAGTATGCATGTTGGATGTGATCGATACCTCTATAAAAAGAGAGCCAACACAGCCACCAATTAAAAAAAAAATCGAAGAGACATCACTCTTCGAATTTTAAAAGTCGGATTTTCCTACGTAAAGTTCGTCAACGCTTTTCAAACGCAATCTCAGCTTTTCAGATAACATGTGCAACTTTGTCAAAGATCTCTGACAAAGTTGAAAACGCGTGGAGTTCACTATTCCAACTACCACACTTTTGTCGACAAGCGTGGGTGACAAAGCCGCACCCGCACCACTACCTGCTATTAAAATCCCTATATGTCAACATTCATCCTCCATGGCAAGGCATACATCCAAAACGCATGACTCTTCTTCCTTGCCAAGAATGCAGCTGCAACCAAACCTCTCAATACGCTTAGTTTTCTTCTTCCCTGAAAACACCTCTTCAACCAAGTCTTCAAAAGCAAACGTATCTCATATCATTAGGGTTGAAAGCAAAAGTATCTCATAGCATGCCTTTCCACGTCATTTCCTTTGTTCTTGTTCTTCCTTGCATGAGAAAGAGAAAGAGAGCGATCAGTCGACATTTGGAATCAAGTTTCCCGTCTAGAACCAACTGCCTGGAACCCCTTCCCTGATTGCTTACCCAGCACTGCTCTCATGTATTCATCTTCAACTGTTGATGTACCTCTAAAGAAGATACCAGATGCCTGAAGAATGGATGAGGCAGGAGGAAACGGTAAATCGAAGCATGTGGAGACAAGCGTAACAAATATAAGTGCTGATTCATCCACTACTTCTTCGAAAGAAAAAGTATCTCATATCATCAAGGGCGAAAACAAAGGTATCTCATATCATGTTTTTTCCCTATCTTTTCCTTTGCCCTTGCTCTTGCCTGCAAGACAAGGAGAAAGAAGGCAATCAGTTGAAACCCGAAATCAAACTTCTGATCTGGAACTGATTGCCCATAGCCTTTACCTGGTTGTTTACCTAGCGTTGCTCTTGAGTGCTCGTCTTCAACTGTTGGTGAGTCTCGAATTCCCTCAATGAATACTTTAGGACAGTCGACATGATGTCGGTTCTTTACACTGAAGCTGTCAAGCATGGATGAATTGCTGAGAAGTGATGCTCTGAAAGACCATTTAAAGGCAAAAGATTGCGCACCACCTAGGCTATGCAAAAAGAAACAAGCAGAGAAAAATGCAGTACAAAGAGCTGGAATAAATCACTTTTGCACGACGCCCTCCCCTGCAAAACTGCATAATCCAGACGAAGGAGTTTAAATCAAATCCAAGCTCGACATCGTTGTTCTAATCAAAAAGCTCGAGAAGCCTCAACAACCTTTCGTTAACATCGTTGCCAAAGAGCAAAGCCTCGCCACGCGACGCCATCAAATCGCCAGTACTTCTTCAAAAGCAAAAGTATCTCATATCATCAAGGTCGAAAACAAGAGTATCTCATATCATGCTTTCTCCATGTCCTTTCCTTTGTCCTTGTTCTTACCTGCAGGGCAAGGAGAAAGAGAGCAATCAGCTGGCACTTTGAATTAGCCTTCCAATCTGGAACCAACTGCCTGAAACCCATTCCCTGATTGCTTACCTAGCGTTGCTCTAAAGTATTCGTCTTCAACGGTTGATGCATTTCCAGAGAAGATACCATATCTGCCTGAAGAATAGATAAGACGAGTGACAATGAAACATCAATCTTGTGGATCGTTAGCAAACGCAACAACTGCACATGCTGATTCATCCCCAACCCTCTTCAATATGAATTGGAAAGATTGAACAAAGAAGCAAGCCATCACCTTCACCTCGTGCTTGCTTGCCATGTGTCCGAATCCTGAAACCATTTGTGGTCCTATTTTCATTCAAGATCAAGCCTCGATGGCCCTTGAAGAAATCACAAGTCCGATTCAAAATCAAGTGTTCACCACCCTTGAATCAAATTCAGCTCCAGATAAAAGGAGTAAGTTCAAACCTTTGGAGGAGACCAGAAAAACCTTTAGAGAATACTAGAAAACCCTCCAACCCAGTTCAAGATTAAGCTTGTGGAAAATCAACGATTGGAGGACCAGAAACCTTCTAGTCGAATTCAAGATCAAGCCTCGATGGCCCTTGAAGAAATCTCTAGCCCAATTCAAGATCAAGCCTCGACGGCCGTTAGATCGACATCTATATTAAGGGACTTCAAAACGCATCTTCTACCCGTGACAAGCACATGTATATGACGCGCCTGGAAGTGGGGGTATTTGTAGACATTGAAATTTCAATGAAATAAATGTTGATCAATGCATTAAAATTACAACCTTTATTCATTTCACCTACATCACACACTCATTTCACCTACAACTTCCACTTACTTCACCAACCTCACACATTAATATAAAAAATATTATTTTGTACACGTGTTCTTGTTTTAAGGAATTTTCGTGTTTACAAGAACAACCTTCATCTTCTGTAACTAGTTCCGATCAAGAATGGCGTTATAGGGAGTCGGGCCAAATGGTTATAAGGTTTTGCTTGGATCACTAGATTCACTATTCCTAGAGATCACACATGTGCCCCGTTAAAGGTCTAGAAGGTTATCATCCCTCTGTTGATGCAATCGAGAATCCCTATCTTTTCGGTGGCATCATTGAGTAGGACTTTAAGTCTTGAGTCGTTGTCAACCAAGATGAAACTCACCAGGGCATTGGAGATTTGGACCTTTACGACAAAGGCATCGTCATGAGGCGAGTAGACATCTTCCAAATCATGGTCTGAAAACATCAGGATGTTATAATGGATCATCAGTGGCTTGTTGACAGTGGCCACCATTCTTAGTTTCTTCGAAGTCACCTTTCTTTATTTTTGGGTGTTTCCCAGATATTCTTACTTGCCATATATACAGTTTACCTCAAGAGACATTCTTCTCTCTAGGTATTGGACAGGGTAGAGACCCAGAAATCTCCTGGATATCCTACAATGTTTCTTTAGGATAGGGCATCGAATGACTCATCAGATGTCAAATTGATCACTTCCATCCTTCGGGTAGCCAACTCTTCAAAACGAGAAATATCTTCAAGCAGGTTATCTAGCCAGTGGACTTCGTCCGTACGCCTTCTAGAGATATACAGATTTCCATGACGTCTTCCCACATCTTGTTGATGGCGGCAACGCCATAGTGCTCCTCGTAGATATCACCCTGGGAGGCAATAAAGACATTGTTGTTAGCTGAGCTCTCTAAAATAATAATCGACAGAGTGGTTTGATTGAGAGGAATATAAGTTCACTCTCAATGAAAGCACCAATTGTTAGAACCAAATTCGCGCACCATCGTGAGTGATGGTTGAGCACAAATCTGAGCAACTTGCAAAACATTAAACAAACGTAAGCAAGCTTGAGACCGGGGGGTAGGGTACCGGCCAAAGGCAATCTGACGGTCAAGTTAGGGAATGATTTTAGACTCAAGTAGTGGACAAGAGAATTAAAGTGTTTAGATTGCATTACTAAAGACGAACGCTAGTTGGGTGTATTTATGTCGTGGGGAGAGAGACCTTTTAAGGTTATAATCCTCGTTCTAAGTCGAGACAATCATACAGGGTACATAGAAGTAGATATTGCGCCCCTTAGGAACTCCAAGACCTATAGGACTTGATTGTGCCTATATCTAGACCAGATCGTGTCTAGTGCAGAACAAGCACGGCCATCTAGCAGAGTCGCTAGTACTCTACCTATTGCCCCAAAGTAGAGTGATGGTGGCACCGCTACTCTGTTTGATACAGCTCCGAATGGGGCTTGTGAGTCCATGACCAAACTTCTAAAGTAATTGTATTCAGATCAGCCTTACTGTTGCCCTGAAAAATCATGGTCGCATAGTGCAAATACTTTGGGTCCTGAAAACACTTGCATAAACACTCACAATCCTTCGAGTGCTCCTCCAACTCCTGAAGGTAGCCTTCTTTGAGAGTAATCTTCAGATCTGAATTAGCCTCATAATATTTGTGGAGAGTACTAGTGCGCGAAAATCTCGTGTAGTTAAGTGGTTTGGTCTGCATCGAGGTGCTAAAGATCATAGTGCAGCTGCGAATAAAAAATTTAATTATTAATATGTATACTTTACTAAAACAATATGAATAAAATTAAAGGTACTAACCACAACTCATCTAGCACGTCCTTCGTGTTCTCCAACACTGCTCTCCAAGAGTCCCACTGCATAAGGCGGGTCCACTCAACAGACCCAATGTCGTGGGCAAACCCGTTATGCTGCTCATGCGTAGCCGCTGCATGATGTCGGCTATCATACAGAATCCTGATATGATCGTATACCACGCATGTCAACTGATAGGAGCATATTCATGCGACTTAAATGGCTTGTTCTCATACATTTACGTTATGTTTGTTTAGTTATTTTAGTCCTTTATGCTTCTTTTGTGTGTTTTCAGGATCATAAGACGTGTTTGACGAAATGATGCATTGTGGAGTGTTTTGGGGCCTTTTGGAGAACTATTAGGCTAAGGATGGATAGCTTATGCTTGGAGCCCAAGTGTTGGATGAAATTGAAGGCCTTGTATGCACTTGAGGACACAAAACAATGGCCCTAACCCAATTACATTCACATTGCCGTGGGCTTAACACAAACACCATTCCTTGCCATGCAAGGGGGAGCAATTTGGGTCCATTTCATGCACTTAAACCCTAGCCCAATTACACACCATTTGATGCTGTCTAAGTAAGCACACAAATTAAAACCCTCTTGTGACAATTGTAGTATATAAATAAGTAGGGATCGTTCTTAACCAGGGATTAGGAGGGATTGCAAAACCACTTGGAAACTGACTCAAAAATGTAAAATAAAGTTTGAAACACTAAACTAAACTCAATGAATGCAAACTAAACAATAAAAACACTAAAACAAATCAAAAGACTCAAAGAATACAAAACACTTATAAACACAAACTAAGACACTTTCTAACTAAATTGGACACTAAAGTAAAGGGGGATTGAGGTTTTGACGAAATTAAACTAAATGCAACGATTGTAATTTAAAGGCAGAATGTAAATATGAATGTGATGAAATATGGAATGAATGCTAGCTAGAAGGTTCTTCTCCACACATGTTACACTTGCATACAAAATGATTTTCAATTGGTCTTTCGATAAATTATGAAACTCAACACCCCGGGTTAATTAGGTCCGCTTAAATTAACCGTCAAGTTTTCCTTAAGTTAATGAATTGGATGATTGCATGCGACAACCCAAAGCATTCCCCACAAGTTCCCTACATGAATTGCATAATAGAGATACAAGCAAGAATCATTAAGCATCATGAAAACTATAAGTATTGACGAGGCATTCGTTACTATGATTGCATGAAACTTATGCCAAGAATTTATTTAACGCGATTGTTTATAAGCAACCTCCACTACTTGTGAAAATAAGTTCATAACTATTAGGTGAAATGCACTTATATTCTAGCGTCATATTGATGCGAGATTTATACGCACACAAATTAAACCCTCTTTTTGACAATTGTAGTATGGATGTAAGTAGGGATCGTTCTGGACCGGGGATTAGGAGGGATTGTTAACCACTTGGATTTGACTTCAAAAACGTAAAAACAATATAAAATACTAAACTAGACTCAAAGAATGTGAAACTAAACGTTAAAACACTAAGACAAACCAAAAGACTCAAAATACTTTAAAAACACAAACTAAATTGATTTCTAACTAAATTGAACAATAAAGTAAAGGGGGATTGGATTTGGACAAAAATTGAAATAAAATGGATACTTGGAAACAAAATAGATTGTAAAGATGAATGTGACAGAAATGAATGGATGGGAAGCTAGCTAAGGGGTTCATCTCCATACATGTTACACTTGCATAATAAAAAGATTTCTAATTGCATTTCAATAAACCATGAATTCTCAACGCCCCGGGTTAATTAGGTCCGCTTAAATTAACCGTCAAGTTTTCCTTAAGTTAATGAATTGGATGATTGCATACGACAACCCAAAGCATTCCTCACAAGTTCCTTACATGAATTGCATAATAGAGATACAAGCAAGAATCATTAAGCATCATGAAAACTATAAGTGTTGACGAGGCATTCGTTACTATGATTGCATGAAACTTATGCCAAGAATTTGTTTAACGCGATTGTTTATAAGCAACCTCCACTACTTGTGAATATAAGTTCGTAACTATTAGGTGAAACTCACTTATATTCTAGCGTCATATTCATGCATGAAAATTAAGTGTGCACTCTCAATAAACATACATAAATAAGTTATTAATCAAACGGTTAAACGAATTGAATCCACAACTTATGAAACGCAATTAAAAGTAATCAAATCATATTGCAAGCATAAACATGTATTTCGAATCACCCCCTAGCTAAAGGGGGTTTAGTTCCTCATACGTACAAAACAAAGAGAATTGAAATTAAACATTGAAATCAAAGAAACGCCTAAACATTCCAACAACTCAAACTTGAATTGTATGAACGTTTAGGCCCTCTTCTCTTCCTCTTCTTTGTAGCATAAGGTCTAGGGATAGTTGGTTGGGGGAATGGAAGTGTGGAAAGGAGTGAGGAGTGATGGAAGTGGAAGATGGTTTTTGGATTCTAAGGGAGAGAAACTCACGGCTAGGGAAGTGTTTGTGGTGTGTTGTGTTGTGAATGAGATGATATGTGAATGAATGAATGCAAGGGTATTTATAGGAGGAGTGGAGATGTATATGGCTATTTGTTTAAGGTGTTTGTGGTGTTGTGAATGATGAAAGAATAAAGGGTGCATGTGGGGTGGAATTGAATGAATGCAAAGTGAATGAATAATGAAATGGGAAAGCATGACCAAGGTGGAAATGCATGTGATGGGTGGGAACAAAGGGGGAAACATGGCACAAGGGTGATGTTGTTGATGTGTGAATGCATGTGTTGAATTGGTGGTGCAATGATGAAGAGTTAATAAATAATGCATGTAGGGTTAGGAAATAAAATCATAACTTAAAGGGGGGATGATTAAAGGGTGTGTGAATGCATGTGTTGAATTGGTGGTTCAATGATGAAAGAATAAGTGCATGTGTGTGTGAATGGTGGTAGCTAGGGTGAATTATGATAAATGCATGTGGAATAAAGATGGAGAAGGTGGTGAAATGATGAAGTAGGAAGGTGGAAATGCATGTGAGATGTTCTTTGGAGAAAGGTGGATGAATGTGCATGTGAATTAAGTTGTGAAAGCATGTGGAATGTTTTAAATGGTTGAAATGTGTAGATGATTATGAGTATGATAAGTGATAAGTGTATGGTTATGATAAGTGATAAATGAATGATATGATAAATGAATGATATGTTAAGTAATAAATGAATGATATGTGGTGAGTGATAAATGAATGGTTTGATAATTGATAAATGAATGATATGCTAAGTGATGATAAGTAATGATAGGTGGTTATGATAGTTTGGTCTTTAATTTCGTCCATTCCTTTTGCTCCAAATATAAGCTATCCAATCCAAGTCCGATTTTGCTCCAAAATGCTCCAAAAGGCATCCTTTTGCATACCTTGCCCTTAGAACCTGAAAACACACAAAAGAAGCATAAAGGACTAAAATAACTAGAGAAACATAACGTAAATGCACGAGAACAAGCCTTTTAAGTCGCATGAATATGCTCCTATCACATATTCATGCATGAAAATTAAGCGTGCACTCTCAATCAACATACATAAATAAGTTATCGATCAAGCAGTTAAACAAATTGAATCCACAACTTATGAAGTTCCAACCAAATATAATCAATTCATATTGCAAGCATAAACATGGTTTCGAATTACCCCCTAGCTAACTAGGGGGATTTAGCCTCTCATGTTCACAACAAGAAAAATAAAATTGAATTTAAACATAAAGAACAAAGGATGGATTACACCTAGAACGCCCAACGAATACACTTGAATTTCTGCGCGTCGAAGCTCCTCTTTCCTCTTCTCCTTGCTGCGACAGTGAAGTTAAATGGTGTTTTTGGTTGATTTTCTGGTTTGGGAATGGGTTTAGGGTAGTGTGGTGGTGCGGCAAGGTGGTGGAGTGATGGAGGAAAGGTTGTATGGTGGCTGGAATGGTGGGAAGGCTGCGGACAGGTTTGGAATTTTATGGGATGGTGGCTGCACGGCTGGACAGTTTTTTGGGGAAATATATGCGGCTGGTTTTAATTGTTTTAGGTTATGGAATGCACGGCTTTTAAGCTAAAATGGGAGAATGGATGGCTGCAGCAATTAGGTTTTGGGTGATGGGATAATTAGGTTTTAAAATGGATGCATGGATTGATTGAATAATGGGATATATTAGTCACGGCTGGGATCTTTTCTTTTTATGGTTTATTAGGGTAAAATAATATGTGGGGGGCCACGGTTAGAAGAATATTTAGGATGAATGGCTGATTAAAAATATCAATGAATGGCTTATGGTGCTGCGGCAAGAGTCCATCCTTTGTGTTTTTAGGGTGAATGATGAATGTGGCAGGTTGAGAAGTGAATGAATAATCCCCCCAAGGTTAGGAAAAAGGTGCGGCTGCTTTGGTTTTTTGAATGAATGCATGTTTAAAACTAGGGTGCAGCTGATATATCTTTGGTGGCTGAAAAAAATATGAAAAGAAATAATAAGAAGTCCCTAAGGTGCGGCTAATTGGTGGAAACCCTAGGGTTTTAGAAATTTAAACCCTAGTTTATTTTTATTAACTAAAATAAATTCAAAGGCTTCTAGAATTTAGGAAAAATCAGAAATTAAAGAGGGAAAGATTAAAGGGTGTGGCTAGGGCCTTGGTTTTGTGTCCTAAAGCGCCTACAAGGACATCAAAGTGGCTAGAAAATACGGACGTTTAAGATTAGGAAAGGTTACCAAAACGGGAAACTTAGGGTTAACTTTCCTAAAATAGGAAACCTTGTTTGAGTAGGATTCCTCGTTTTGGTAAGAATTCATCGTTGGAGTAGGAATTCGTCGTTTCTTCAAATCTTCAACTCATTCATTCCTCTTTCGCTCCAAAAGACTCCAATTTGCATCTTCTTGCACCCTTTGGCCTTATAATCTGAAAATACACAAAAGTGGCCTTAAACACTAAAACAACTAAGTAAACACAACATAAATGCACGAGAACAAGCTAATTAAGTCGCATGAATATGCTCCTATGCAGCCAAATCCATTCTTTGCCATGCACATTCACCACCAATTCAACCACATGCACTTATTCCATTCATTACAACATTGCCATGCATCACATGCATTTCCAACACTTCCCCCTTTGTGTCGTGCCTTCCCTTTCACTTTCCAACCATATTCTTCCACTTCCCACTTCATCATTACACCACCTAATCTACATGCTTTCCCAACAATATAATTGAGCCAACACATGCACCCAAACAAAGCCAACCTAGCTAACCCTACATGTATTTTCACCACCATTCACACACACATGCATCCTGAAATCCTTGCCGTGCCTTCCCCTTAGATTTTCAGCAACTTCTCTTCATCATTACACCACAAATCACCCACATGCACTCTTAATCATTCATCCATTTCACCACAAATCCTTCTTTGCCGTGCACATGGTCTTCCCTTTTTCAATTCCAGCTCACACAAACACACCAACACAAAACAGCCTATCCTTTGCCGTGGGTTCCATCGCATTTCTAGCTATTCCACATGTTATTTCAGTCACATCCCTCCATAATCATTCAAATCCTTGCCGTGCACATGCTCTCCCATTTTCAGATTGAAGCCACATCCATTTCCAGCTCCAAACACCACTCATTGCCGTGGCTACCAACCCATTTCCAGCTTTCACATGCTGCAACATGCATTTCCAGCACATCATTTGCTTTACATCTCCACAAACACATGCATTTACACCACCAAAAATCCCCTTGCCGTGGCTTTGACTCCCATTTCCAGCTTTGCTTCATCATTATTCCTCCTACATTCCACCTAACCCACATGCAACTCTTCATCATTGCAATACAAATCAGCCACTCACATGCATTCACAAGCCTTTGCCGTGTACCCCTTATACATTTCACCTAACACACATGCATTTCCAACCTAGCAACACCCCATTAATCATTCTCCTAGCTATCATTCACATGCTTTCCCATCCATTTTCTACACCACTCCTCATCCATTTCCATAATTCCATCTCTCCATTTCTCACACCACAACTAATACAAACACTTCCCCTTAGAATCCAAAACCGTGAGTCCCCCTTCCACTTCTCCTCCATTGCTTCCATTTCCACCACTCCCCAAACCATCCACACCATCAAACTATCCTTAGACCTTATGCCACAATAAAGAGGAAGAGAAGAAGGCCTAAATGTTCATACAATTCAAGTTTGAGTTGTTGGAATGTTTAGGTGTTTCTTTGATTTCAATGTTTAATTTCAATTCTCTTTGTTTTGTACGTATGAGGAACTAAACCCCCCCGTGGCTAGGGGGGGATTCGAAATACATGTTTATGCTTTCGATATGATTTGATTACTTCTAATTACATTTCATAAGTTGTGAATTCAATTTACTTATCTATGTGATTGACAACTTATTTATGTATGTTTATTGAGAGTGCACGCTTAATTTTCATGCATGAATATGACGCTAGAATATAAGTGAGTTTCACCTAATAGTTATGAACTTATATTCACAAGTAGTGGAGGTTGCTTATAAACAATCGCGTTAAGTAAATTCTTGGCATAAGTTTCATGCAATTCATAGTAACGAATGCCTCGTCAACACTTATAGTTTTCATGATGCTTAATGATTCTTGCTTGTATCCCTATTATGCAATCATGTAGGGGACTTGTGGGGAATGTTTTGGGTTGTCGTATGCAATCATCCAATTCAATAACGTTAGGAAAACCTGAGGGTTAATTAGTGCAATTCACGGTTAATCTGGGGCGTTGAGAATTCATGGTTTATTGAAAAGCAATTAGAAATCATTTTATGCAAGTATAGCATGTGTGGAGATGAACCCCTTAGCTAGCTTCCCATCCATTCATTTCCGTCAAATCCGTATTTACAATTTGTTTTCTTTGCAATCTATCCATTTTAGTCCAAACCTAAATCCCCCCTCCATATTTCGTTTAAGTCTTAGTCTTAATCTTTCTTATTTTTAGTTTTGCATTCTTCGCATTAAATAGTGTTTTAAACTTGTTTTTACGTTTTTGAAGTCAAATCCAAGTGATTAACAATCCCTCCTAATCCCCGGTCCAGAATGATCCCTACTTATACTTATACTACAATTGACAAAAAGAGGGTGTAATTTGTGTGCGTATAATTCCCGCACCAAATTTTGGCGCCGTTGCCGGGGATTAGCAACTTTGCTAATCTCTTGGATTGTTTTATTTTCGTTTATGTGTATATATTTTTAGTTTTATTTTGTTGATTTTAGAAGCAAGACATGGTACTTGATAGTGCTTCTCTTTTGTCACAGCTTATGGAAGAGTACCAAATGCAAAGAGTTGGTACATTTGATCATAATCAATCAAGGAATGATGTGTTTTCCAATACTTACAATTCAGATTGGAGTGATCATTCAAACTCTATGTGGTGGGAACCTCAACATATTCAACAAGAAGGATATTGGCAGCCCTATGAGGAGTTCTATTCAACGTCTATACATCCACCACAACCTCATATACAATATGCCCAACCAAACTCAGGTGTGTCAATAGATTATAATCAAGCTCTTGATGAATTAATTTCTTTGGTGCAGGGCTCACAAAACCAAGTCGAGGAGGCTCAACAAGGAGAATATTGGTAACCATATGAGGAGTCCTATACAACACCTATGCAGCCACCACAACTTGCCCAAAGCAATGTAAGTAATTCAAGTGATAATGATAAGATTTTTCAATTACTTACTACTTTGCCGCAGGAAGTCCAAACTCAAAACAAAGAGAGGAAAATCCAAGACAAGAGGATGGACAACTTGGAGAAGCAAATTGGGCAGATAGCAGAGTTCGTAGGACAATTTCAAGACCAAGGCAAACTCCCTATTTCAACCATTGCAAATCCGAAGGAAGGATTTGAAACTGCCAAGGAAATCACGTTAAGAAGTGGCAAGAAGGTTGGAACGGACCCTCAACCACCAAAATCAAATCACAAGGAGGATGAAAGATTGCAATTTGAGGAAGAGGAACACACGCAACCTATGGCAAGGGTGGAAACACCTTTGTTGCAGGCACCTATTGCTCCTACGCCATCCAATTCAGGTAAGGTTGTTCCAAAGTTAATTATTCCTAACCCCGTTCCACCGAATATCCCTATTCCTTGCAGAATCATGCAATCCAAGGAAGAAGAGGGTGAGAAAGGTATCTTCCAATCCTTTCCAAAGAATCAAGAGCAAGATGTGACTGGGGAATGTCTAGAATTCATCAAAGAGGATATACTTGAGGCAAACAACCCCAAAGAAATTGAATTTTATGACACAGGACAAGGACCAATCCTCACATGCAATCTGGCCAAGTCCAATATCCCTGAAACTTTCGAAGGGGTGTTTATTCTTGAGTTTATGTCGGAGCACAAAGGTAAGCCACCTCCCCGAATTTCAATTTTGGTTTATACTAATATGTTGTTAATGATTCAGGCACCCACTTTAGAATTTAAACCATTACCAGATCATTTCAAGTATCACCTTCCATTCAAAGATCAATTCCATGCCGTTTGATTTAAAAAAAAAAAAAAAAAAAAAAAAAAAAAAAAAAAAGAAAAATAAAAGAATGTAGCCTTCACAAAGGTTGTTTACGTGAAGACCCACTACGTGGCGAAACTCTCGGAGCAGAAGGCATCGGAGCGGAAGGCATCTGAGCAGGAGGCATCGGAGCGAGAGGCATAGGAGCGGGAGGTACCGAAGATAGATCATTCAAGGCCCCAAACCTTGGTGGAACGCTGGATGACCCAGGAAAGAGGTGCCTCTGGAAGAAAGCCGCAAGCCTTTGACGGTCATCAAGCTCATCAAGCTTTCTCTTCATGCCTGTCGAATAATTGTTGGCAAGCACGTGCAAACTTCGATTCTCGTACTTAAGCTGTTTGATTTCTTGCTTAAGACTCTCCACCTCCGCCATCAATGATTCAACCTGACGGGAGCGAGCAAGTAGGCGTTGGCCCATGTTGGATACAGAGCCAGCGCACTGAACACTGAGAGCCAGGGACTCTTGAACGGCCAACTCATCGGACCGTCCTGAAAGCAGCTGGCTATCTTTGGGAGTGAGGAGGTTCCGAGCTACTATCGTAGCCGTCGTTGCATCCGTCATCACAGAGTCCTTACCTGTAAGAGGGCCATGAGAAGATAAGAAAGACGGGCACCATACCTTATCTTGACGAGGCGCAACCGGATCACTGCTTAGACTCAAATCTAAGCAAATGTTCGATGGGTTAGATGAGCTAGCCATTTTTCAAGAAGTTAAAAGAGAAGGGTTGGATGGAGTAAAATCTCGACGGGCCGGAGACGATTTCTGGGCAATTTTCAAAGTGTGCATGATAGAGGTGATCGATCACCTCTATTAAAGGAGAGGCGACACAATCACCAATTCAGAATTGAAGAGACACCACGCTTCAAAGCCGGATTTTCTGGCGTAAAGATCGCCAGCTCTTCAGACGCAATCCCGGCTTTTCAGAAAGCGTGTGTAACTTTGTCAAAAGTTCCTGGCTTTTCAGAAGACGCGTGGAAGGCGAGAAAGCAGCTGCACACTTTTGCTGACAAACGTGGGTGACAAAGCCGAAAGCTCCCGGCTTTCCAGAAAGCGAGTGCAACTTTGTCAAAAGCTCCCGGCTTTTCAGAAAGCGCGTGCCACTTTGTCAAAAGATCTCTGACAGAGCCGCATCCGCACTACTACGTGTCGTTCAGAAAGCAAAGGGGCGTCGTTCAGAAATCGAAGGGGCGCCTGCTCAGAAATTGAAGAGGCGTATTCAAAGATCGAAGAGTCGTCACTATTTCAAAAAGCCGGATTTGCGGGATCAAAACGTTTGTCGACAACGGTAAAAGAACAGTACCACCACTTGCTATTGAAATCCCTATATATGTCGACCTTCATCTTTTATGGCAAGGCAGACCTGAAGAAAATGCCCAACTCTTCCTCACCTCTGAGGGCGCACTCCCAGCAAAGCCTTTCAAAATACTCAATTTTTTTCTTCTTCCCCATAGATGATACCAGATGCCTGGAGTACAGATGACCCAGGAGGAAACGGTAAATGGAAGCATGTGCTGATTCATTCACCGCTTTTTCAAAAGCAAAGGTATCTCATATCATCAAGGTCAAAAGTAAAAGTATCTCATATCATGCTCTTTCCCTGTCCTTTTCTTTGTCCTTGTTCTTACTCGCATGGCAAAGTGAAAGAAGCAATCAGCCGGCACTTGGAGTCAGTCTTCCGATCTGGAACCAACTGCCTGGAATCCTTTCCCTGATTGCTTACCTAGCATTGCTCTCGAGTAGTCATCTTCAACGGTTGATACACTTCCAGAGAAGGGACCACTTCTGCAAAGGGGAGCAAGTAAGGCAAGTGAAAATGATACATTGAAGCATGTGGAGACAAGCTGCAACTACATATGCTGAGCTATCCTCTAACCCTCTTCAATACGAATTGGAGAGATTGAACAAAGAAACAGATAAAAGGAGGAAGCTCAAGACCTTCGGGGGAGACCAAAAGAATCCTGCTGCCCAGTTCAAGAGTAACACAAAGGAAAATCAACGAGTGGAGGAGACCAAAAAGAATCCTCCAGCCCAGTTCAAGAGTAAGCCTGTGGAATCACCAAGATCAACCCATGCATTCAACAAAGGAAGACCGAGAAAGCACTCCAATTCCAGATTTGCGTCCCTAAACTCTTCTCTTTGTTAGTTACATTCTGCCATGTTTAGTATGTATAAATGCTGTTTATGTGTTTACTTTTGTTTGGTGTGTTTTAAGCTTAAAACATTGAGGACAATATTTGATTTAAGTGTGGGGGGGGTAACTAAGTATATTTGATGCAAAGTGTGGGATTTTATCACCCATAACTTCAAGTGTTGTTCCTTGCTGTTTTAAAATGTTTTTGAGCTGATTTGGAGTGTTTTAGTGTGTTTTGTTTTATAACTCCGAAAATCACATAAAAATTTGAAAAAAAAAAATAAAAATAACATGTTTTGAAAAGCCTAAAAAGTGTGTTTTGAGTAGTTTTTGTGTGTTTGTGTCGTAGGTCACCTTCCAACACAATGATAAGGATTTGGTTTGTAATTGCATGACTGTTAAAAAGAGTTATAAACATAGAGAAAAGTTTGATTTACTCTTGGTATATGCTTGGTTATGGTTATAATGTATGACTTCACATGCAATCATAAAAGAAAAATTCGTTTTTGTAACATGCTTGAAGGAAGGAACTCAAACAAACGCTACAACCCTGAGAGACTTGAGCCTATAACGTTCTTTGGAGAGTATAATCTGTGATTTCTTGTTTTCTAAAGTCGTTGCATGATCTCATTATTCTTTGCTTGGTTACTACTTAGAAGGCGTTTCATCATATAGTTCCAAATGCTAGAACTCATGCCCATTTCATTCAAAGCATGTTATTGATTTGCATAACACATATTCAAGAAGAAGTTGTGTAGTGACCACCACCATAGTCAAATAGCCTTACTTCCCATATTTCGTATATGTTGTAAGTTTTAACCCCGTTGAGCCTTGTTTAGCCTTTATTCTTTGTTTACCCACATTTTCCTCACCTAGCCTAGTTTAGGACAATCCCCGCCCTTGTTCTTAAAAGATAGTGAGCATGACTTAATTGAATTCCTTTTGAGTTACATTATGAAAGAAAATGAGTGTGGGGGAGAGAATGTTTAAGTGTTTATGTATGTTTTGAGATTCAAAAGAAAAGAAAAAAAAAAGAGAAAGAAAGAAAGAAAAAAAAGCTTGAAAAAAATGAAAGGAGTGATTGAAGAAAGGGTCCAAAACACCAATTCTGGCCGTAAATTGTCTAAATTCTCCCTTTTTGTTCAAAAGTTGAGTTTTCATTCAAAAGTGAATTCTAAGTTGATTCAAGTGCTTTGCTCACTATTTCTTTAATAACCTTTGTTTTCCTTATCCCTTCTTTGTTATCCACACGCCCCAAGCCCCATTACAACCCGTGACTTCAATCTTGAGTGTTATGTGTTTTAAATTGTGGAGTTTGAACTTCGTATGAGCATATGGTGTCACTGCTTCTCGCGTCTAAGTAGTAGCATTCCATTCATGAGATCATATCTAAACATGCTTATTAACTCCAGAAATTGCGTTCTTTGTGATACATATATGTGAGTGTTCGGTTTCATGTTTACATCAATCTTCTCACATATACTTAGTGTAGGGTGTGTAGTCAGAAAATCTGAATAAAAATTGAGTGCATATCTTGTGAGGAATTGAGCAAATTCTCTAAGGCATGTTACTACATTCAAAACATGGTTTTAAATGCTTAATCGTGAAATAGTATGTGGTGACTATGATTAAGAATGTAATTAAGTGTGAAGATGACTAAAATCTATGGGAATGATGATTTTTAACATGTCATGTGCATTGGAAATCCCTAAGACGATTGTTGGAAGGTTTAAGTTGTGTTTTACTTGTTTTGTTTTGTTTCGTTTTGTTTTGTTTTTCTTTCTGTTTTGCTCGAGGACTAGCAAAAGATAAGTGTGGGGGTATTTGATAGGGGCATATTCATGCGACTTAAATGGCTTGTTCTCGTACATTTACGTTATGTTTCTTTAGTTATTTTAGTCCTTTATGCTTCTTTTGTGTGTTTTCAGGATCATAAGACGTGTTTGACGAAAGGATGCATTGTGGAGTGTTTTGGGGCCTTTTGGAGCACTATTAGGCTAAGGATGGATAGCTTATGCTTGGAGCCCAAGTGTTGGATGAAATTGAAGGCCTTGTATGCACTTGAGGACACAAAACAATGGCCCTAACCCAATTACATTCACATTGCTGTGGGCTTAACACAAACACCATTCCTTGCCATGCAAGGGGGAGCAATTTGGGTCCATTTCATGCACTTAAACCCTAGCCCAATTACACACCATTGCAGCCAAATCCATTCTTTGCCATGCACATTCACCACCAATTCAACCACATGCACTTATTCCATTCATTACAACATTGCCATGCATCACATGCATTTCCAACACTTCCCCCTTTGTGCCGTGCCTTCCCTTTCACTTTCCAACCACATTCTTCCACTTCCCACTTCATCATTACACCACCTAATCCACATGCTTTCCCAACAATATAATTGAGCCAACACATGCACCCAAATAAAGCCAACCTAGCTAACCCTACATGCATTTTCACCACCATTCACACACACATGCATCCTGAAATCCTTGCCGTGCCTTCCCCTTAGATTTTCAGCAACTTCTCTTCATCATTACACCACAAATCACCCACATGCACTCTTAATCATTCATCCATTTCACCACAAATCCTTCTTTGCCGTGCACATGGTCTTCCCTTTTTCAATTCCAGCTCACACAAACACACCAACACAAAACAGCCCATCCTTTGTCGTGGGTTCCATTGCATTTCCAGCTATTCCACATGCTATTTCAGTCACATCCCTTCATAATCATTCAAATCCTTGCCGTGCACATGCTCTCCCATTTTCAGATTGAAGCCACATCCATTTCCAGCTCCAAACACCACTCATTGCCGTGGCTACCAACCCATTTCCAGCTTTCACATGCTGCAACATGCATTTCCAGCACATCATTTGCTTTACATCTCCACAAACACATGCATTTACACCACCAAAAATCCCCTTGCCGTGGCTTTGACTCCCATTTCCAGCTTTGCTTCATCATTATTCCCCCTACATTCCACCTAACCCACATGCAACTCTTCATCATTGCAATACAAATCAGCCACTCACGTGCATTCACAAGCCTTTGCCGTGTACCCCTTATACATTTCACCTAACACACATGCATTTCCAACCTAGCAACACCCCTTTAATCATTCTCCTAGCTATCATTCACATGCTTTCCCATCCATTTTCTACACCACTCCTCATCCATTTCCATAATTCCATCTCTCCATTTCTCACACCACAACTAATACAAACACTTCCCCTTAGAATCCAAAACCGTGAGTCCCCCTTCCACTTCTCCTCCATTGCTTCCATTTCCACCACTCCCCAAACCATCCACACCATCAAACTATCCTTAGACCTTATGCCACAATAAAGAGGAAGAGAAGAAGGCCTAAACGTTCATACAATTCAAGTTTGAGTTGTTGGAATGTTTAGGTGTTTCTTTGATTTCAATGTTTAATTTCAATTCTCTTTGTTTTGTACGTATGAGGAACTAAACCCCCCCGTGGCTAGGGGGGGATTCGAAATACATGTTTATGCTTTCGATATGATTTGATTACTTCTAATTACATTTCATAAGTTGTGAATTCAATTTACTTATCTATGTGATTGACAACTTATTTATGTATGTTTATTGAGAGTGCACGCTTAATTTTCATGCATGAATATGACGCTAGAATATAAGTGAGTTTCACCTAATAGTTATGAACTTATATTCACAAGTAGTGGAGGTTGCTTATAAACAATCGCGTTAAGTAAATTCTTGGCATAAGTTTCATGCAATTCATAGTAACGAATGCCTCGTCAACACTTATAGTTTTCATGATGCTTAATGATTCTTGCTTGTATCCCTATTATGCAATCATGTAGGGGACTTGTGGGGAATGTTTTGGGTTGTCGTATGCAATCATCCAATTCAATAACATTAGGAAAACCTGAGGGTTAATTAGTGCAATTCACGGTTAATCTGGGGCGTTGAGAATTCATGGTTTATTGAAAAGCAATTAGAAATCATTTTATGCAAGTATAGCATGTGTGGAGATGAACCCCTTAGCTAGCTTCCTATCCATTCATTTCCGTCAAATCCGTATTTACAATTTGTTTTATTTGCAATCTATCCATTTTAGTCCAAACCTAAATCCCCCCTCCATATTTTGTTTAAGTCTTAGTCTTAATCTTTCTTATTTTTAGTTTTGCATTCTTCGCATTAAATAGTGTTTTAAACTTGTTTTTACATTTTTGAAGTCAAATCCAAATGATTAACAATCCCTCCTAATCCCCGGTCCAGAACGATCCCTACTTATACTTATACTACAATTGACAAAAAGAGGGTTTAATTTGTGTGCGTATAATTCCCGCACCATCAACTTCGTGATTTTGAGCTGTCTGCATGGCTCTTTGGTATTCTTCTTAACTGCGAAAAAAAAACATTAACGATCAAAACCAACTTAAAATTCTATCCAAATTTTGGTAGAACTTCTAGTAAAAGTATAACATTTCCCATAACCTACAAACAATTATACAATAGTAATACACATCCAACCATTGTTTTCATCAATTTAATCATATATATCGACACTAAATCAACATAGGGAGCATACAACCAATTACAATCATCAACATGTAAGAATATGAGTATGAGATAGAGAAGTTTTGGGAACAGTTAAAGGTATTCAATTGGGATGGAAAGTCCTATTGATGAAAGGAATGCTGATCCTTTATAGAAAAGGATTTTGGTTAGCATTAAGGTTAGTTTGCAGGGTGCGGAAACAAGAGGCTGTTTCCGATAAGGATTTTGGTAGGAAATCCTGATCTATTTTGGAAAAGTCTATATGTATATATATAGTGGCCTCTCTTCCCACAGAGATATGCTCATATTGGACCATAACCTATCTATGAGTCGAGCCCTTAACATTCTGCAAGAGAAGAGAAGGTTCACTGAGAGACTACGGCAATGGCTTTGAGTTCTGGTGTTGCTGCAGGTATGATTTACCTTCTAGTTTATTGTGTGCATATATTTGGGTTAGTTCTTTTTCTGTTTGTAGTTCATGTTTTGGTCTTGGTGATTGGTTGCTAGATGATTCTTACATGTGGTATCAGAGCCATAAGACATACAAACATGAGTTCAAATCTGTAAAGGAGAAAAGATGTATGTGTTTATTAATAAAAAATAAAAAAATAAAAAATAAATAAAAAAACCATTAAAATCTTGCCCTGATAGAAAATCGAGGTTGGGTTCTCGAGACCATGAGATCGGCTATGGAAGAAAACAACAAAAATAACGGCTCTTTCTAAAATTGAAAATTTTGACCGTTGGAGCCTCTTAACCACAACCGAATGGGATTTTCTCATATTGGGGTTAGGTTTTGATCTGGGTTTTCATAAAATGCAAAACCTTATGTTTTCAAATTCTAAATTCGCTTCCACTATCTTCATCGAGAATTTGAAATCAGTAATTAAAAGGTATGGTTATGTTTTATTGGTTCTGAAATTCCAGTATCTGGTTGAATATGTATAAATATATGTTGCTGCATTCTGTGTTCATAAATTGATGGTGATAATCGATATCAAATGTGATATAATTGTTGGTTTTGGAAGTAGATTAAAGATTCTTGATTTAACCTTGTTTATTTTGCATCTATAATATGGTTGAGAGGACTCCATGCTCAATAAATGTTTAATGATACATGGTTGCTGCAACATGCTGATCGGATCCTAAGTATATCATTTGTTCTATATATGCTTGTCAACAATTTGTTGATTAAGACTATGTGTATGAATCTATGATTATAGTCATGATGTGCAAAGGGATGTTGGAATGAAATCTAGAACTAATAAGTTCTTATTTGTGATTTCATGAATTGTTGCAGCATCTACAATATCATTAAGGACTATGAACTTAGCCAATATACCTATTCTCACTGGAGGAAGCAACTACAAGAACTGGAGATGAGAGATTGGTCTCTTGTTGACACTTAATGAATTTGACATTGCTCTTGACACTCCCAAGCCGGTTTTAACTAATCAAAGCACTCAGGCTGAGAAAATTGATGCAGAGAGATGGGATAGAGCTAACAAGGTGGCACATTCTATACTTGAAAGTGCCATGACAGATACTGTTCGTGGAGGGATCAAGAAGCATGAATTGGCTGTTGATTATTTGGGTGCAATTGAGAGGAAGTTCAAGGAATCTCAAAAGGTAGAAATCAATCAATATATGGCAATGCTTACCACGTACAAGATTGAAGGCACAAGTTCTATTCGGGATCACATTATGAAAATGACTGATGTAGCTGAAAAGTTAAATTCCCTAGATGTTAACATTGGAGAAAAACAGCTAGTTTTTATGATCCTCCAAGCTCTTCTAAGCAAATTCAGTCAGTTAAAGGTGTCCTATAACATTCAAGACAAGAATTGGGATGTTGATGAGTTAATAGCACAGTGTGTGCAAGAAGAGACTAGACAGAAGCAAGAAAGATCAAAGGATGCTGAAGCAGTAAACTTTGTGCATCCAGACAAATGGAAAAAGGCTTTCAATTCATTCCCCGGACACTATGGTAAGAATTCCAATTCTAAGCCTACTTCTTTTAAGCCAATTGCATCTGCTAAAGTCAAGGACTCTGTTAAGGGATCTAACAACCTTAAAATCAAACCTTAAAATATTGCCAAACTTAGATGTTTCTTCTGCAAAACTAAGGGACACTTAAGGAAAGATTGTCAAGTCTTCAGTGATTATCTTAAAAGCAAGGGTGTGGAACATGTCAATGTTTGTGTTGAGTCAAATTTGATTGAGATACCTGTGAATTCTTGGTGGTTTGACACTGGATGCTCAGTCAACATTACAAATTCTTTAGAGGGCTTCACAATGTCAAAACAAACTGGATTCAAGAACTATAATGTCTTTGTGGGTGAAGGAACTAAGGTTGCAGTAGAAGCTATTGGAATGGTACATTTAAAACTGTCTTATGGTTTTATAATGAGTTTAAAAGATGTGCTTTATGTGCCTAAAATGAGGAGAAATTTGATTTCCGCTTCTAGAATTGTCAAGGATGGTTTTGCTTTTCTAGGTGATGATGAAAGCTTGAGAATTTTTGAAAAGAGCAATTTAGATTATGTATTAGGAGATGCTTATTTGATTGACAACTTGTGGTGTTTGAATTGCACTTTGGAGTCTAATAATCAATATGTCTTAAACACAAGTACTAAAAGGATGCACTGTGGTGATGATTCCTTTATTCTATGGCACAAAAGGTTAGGACATATATCTAAAGAAAGAGTTCTAAAGTTGTCCAAGGCAAACTTGATTCCAAAATTGAATTTTGATACTGCAACCGAATGTGTTGATTGTGTCAAGGGCAAGATGACTAATTTTAGAAAACTAGATGCTAAGAGAAGTCATGACTTGCTGGAAATCATACACACAGATATTTGTGGACCTTTTTCTACCAAGACCATATGTGGAAACTCTTATTTTGTTAACTTTATTGATGATTTCTCAAGATTTTATTATACTTATCTGATATGTGAGAAGTCATCAGTTCTTGATTGCTTTAAAGTCTACAAAACTGAAGTTGAGAAACAAATAGGAAAGGTCATTAAGATTGTTAGATCCGATAGAGGAGGAGAATACTTTGGCAGGTACACTGAGGCTGGACAAAAGAAGGGTCCTTTCACTCATTATCTTGAACAACAAGGTATCATGGCTCAATACACCACACCTGGGACACCACAACAGAATGGAGTTTCTAAGAGGAGGAATCGGACTTTGATTGGAATGGTGAGAAGTATGATGACAAGGTCAAAGTTGCCTGGTTTTCTTTGGGGAGAGGCATTAAAGACAACAACTTACATCTTGAACAGAGTACCTTCCAAAGCAGTTTTATCCACACTTTTTGAAATCTGGTGCAAGAGGAAGCCTAGCTTTGATCACTTTCATGTTTGGGGATGTAAAGCTGAGGCTCGAATATATAATCCAAATGAGAAGAAACTTGATGCAAGGACTGTCACATGCTACTTTATCGGATATTCAGAGAAATCTAAAGGCTATAAGTTCTATTGTCCTCAAAGTCACACTTGGGTTCAAGAAACTCATAATGCCAGGTTCTTTGAGGATCAAGATGTTGCAGAATTGTCACAAGGAACATTTATATTTGAAGAACAAAATCACATTGAGGTAGCTTCTTCCAAAATTAATTATAGAGAAATCTTGATACCTTCCTCATCTGCAATTCGGTTGGAGAAGAATCAGTCTATTCAAGATAGAATGGAATCAAATCCTAGTTTGCAAATGCAAACACAAGAAGATCATACTCATGGTTCTAAAGTTCAACAAGATTCAACCACTAAAGCTATTCATGAACCAACAGCTCCATTGAGGCAATCAACAAAAATCAGGAAGACTACCATGTCAAATGACTATGTTTATTTGCAGGAGAGTGAGTTTGATTTTGGCGATATAAATGATCTTCTTACATACACTCAAGCTATAAATAGCCCTCAACATGCATTATGGAACAAAGCAATGAAGGAGGAATTAGAATCGATGTCACAGAATAAAGTAAGGACATTGGTGGATTCTAATCCCCAAATCAAGGCTATAGGATGCAAATGGGTCTACAAGACCAAGAGAGATGTTCAGGGCAAAGTTGAAAGGTACAAGGCAAGATTGGTTGCCAAGGGTTTCACTCAAAGAGAAGGAGTTAACTAAAATGACACATTTTCACCTGTTTCTTCCAAAGACTCTATGCGAATGATCATGGCATTAGTTGCACATTTCGATTTAGAGTTACATCAAATGGATGTAAAGACCGCTTTTCTCAATGGTGAACTCCAAGAAAACATATACATGCTACAACCTCCTGGATTTGTTGAAAGAGGGAAAGAAAACAAGGTCTGCAAACTTAACAAGTCCATTTATGGACTGAAGCAAGCATTAAGACAATGGTTTTTGAAATTTGATCAGGTTGTCACAGGTTTTGGTTTCGTGGAAAATAAATTAGATGATTGTATTTACATCAAATGGTCAGCATCAAACTTCATCATTTTAATCCTGTATGTCGATGATATTCTCCTTGCAAGCTCTAATATAAAGCTTCTTAATGATACAAGTGTTGGAAATGTGCCCTAAAACCAATCATATGATGATACTTTATGGACATTTCACATGTTAAACTAATCTAGTTTAATATTAAGGGCAAACATTATTGTTTGAGCCGTCTCATATAAATGTTATATGCTTAAACGATAAGTCCAAGGAATATGTGATTGGGAGAATGCGATCTAAAGAAGTTAGATTCATGAGACCATTCTTTCGTAGACACATCCTAAACGTTCCTGATCATAGGATTGCCAATTGGGCATTGACAGTCCGTTAAGATCAATATGTGATATGTCTTCTCTCAGGGAGAGTGACTAGTCTCGAGTCATTGGTGTGAATGACACCAAGACAAGCATGTAGGTGCTCAATAAAGAATGAGTTCACTGAACACGATCAACGAGGAGTTCTCATATTCATGTCACATGAGAACTCATGGTTGGGATAATGCAAAGTAGTCCTTTGACCTGAGGCATCACAGCTATCTTGTGGTTAGGTACTTGATCTTTGATTATGTCAAAGTCACTCTATCAGGGTGTCCACGGCATCGTCGGGGTTAAGCCACTTAGCCATGGAGGCAAGTGAATGCGCAACAAGGGATCTCTAACCTTCAAACTGTTTGAGGGAGAATACTCTATGATATGATTTAGAATCTCTGGCCAGAGTATGAATGAGATGTTGGAATGCGTTCCAGATCACATTCAAGATAATCATATAAGTACAAGATTCACATTGGATAGTAGACATGAATAAACTATCAAACCAAACAATGTGGTCAAGAGTATTGTATTAGAGAAAGACCGTATTGCATTTGTAATCCTAAAACTGAATTGGTTCTCCACCTCTTTTGATTAGCTTGGGTAACCATGACATGCTGCTAGGCGTCAACCATGGTTTGTGGAAGCCCTAAACGTATATAATCACTAACGGGAGAATTGAAAGTAAGTTTCAATTCACAATCGATCAGAAAGAGTTTTTAATCGCCCACTGCCTCGCTAAAAGGAACCTAATGGATCGTTCACCGAGTAAGGTAGAGTTTGAAGAAACAACGGAGATGAGTAAGACTAATTAAATGGTTTAATTATTTATCTAAGGCTAGGATTAATTAATATGTTAATTAATCAAACGAATAAGTTCGTTAAAGACCGCGGGTTCGTTTTGGGCCGCAAGGCCCAATGGGATTTGAATGTGAAGCCCATTAACTCAAGTTGTATGACAACTTCAATAAACAAAGGGCTTGAAAGCCCAATAAACCCTATAGGCCGGCCATGTTAGAAGAATAGGGCTTTTGGTCCATTAGGTCACTCATTTCTTCTTCATTATGCCTTGGTGATGAATCATTAGAGGTTCTCAATTTTGGGAACTTGGAGAAACCTTTTCATCCATCCAAATCCATGGATCTAAGATGCAAGGAATGAAGGCCCTCTCTTTGGGTGATTAGCCTTTGCTTATGCAAAGAGGAATCTACAAAGGTATTGATTTCTCAACTCACTTTGTTTTGAGTTGAGTCTTGGTTCACCTATCTACTAGGCTTTGAAGTTCATGGGTTAAGTTTTGTTTTTGAGTGCATATAAACATGATTCTGCCTTTTAATTGTTAATTGCATGTTGTTGATGTTGCTCAAATGAACTTGTTTTTCACAAATCTTCCTTCAACAAGGCCATATTGAGCCAAAATTTCGAGATGAAGGATCTTGGAAAGGCACACTATGTGCTTGGAATTGAAATCATTCGGGACAAATCCAAAAGGTTACTTGAACTATCACAGAAGGGTTATATAGACAGAGTATTACTAAGATTCAACATGGAAAAATGCAATAATGGTGAAGTACCTGTGAATAAGGGAGACAAGTTCTCTAAAGATCAGTGTCCCAAGACGTCAGTTGAGGTAGACAAAATGAAAAACTGACACGCCCCGACTCCGATATTCCCCGAATACCAGGATAGGCACGTGCTGGCCGACACCCGAGGGTGACGAAAGCCATTTATTGAGTGCAAATGCTGAAAACAAGGGATAAATAAGGTTTATAAATATAAAAGAATAGTGAATATGCAAATAAGGACCATGTTCAGAGCATACCGCTAATCTAGAACACTAAAAGAAAATAATATAAAATTGAATGAAACCAAGGAATGGGTCCTACACCAAGAGGACTCGAAGATGCCGATGCGGAAGTGCCTGGACGTCAGGATTGTATGCCTCGATTCTAAGTCCTGAAGGGGGCGTAAAACAAACATGAGTGGACCAAGTTGATATATATATATATATATATATAATAAAATAGTTATCAACATACTAACCCCCAAGTTTTATGAAACACATATATATAATGATAAACATAGGTTTTCCGAAACCTAGCATGTCGTGCAATATCTCAAATCATAATTCGCATAAATAATAAACACTAGTGAATGTCCGATATCACACTTCAGGCCCCATGCCGGCTCCCCGTCTCTGAGCACACAGTCAGAGGAAAATACACTTCAGGCCCCTTGCCGGCTCCCCGTCTCTGAGCAGACAGTCAGAGGAAAACACACTCCAGGCCCTATGCCAACACCAAACCGTCGCCCGAGACGGACCGGATCTATCCCTACGTCCCGTAGCGGAAAGGACCACTAGGTAGGTATAAACCAGTGAACATACATATATTGAAAATCAACTTCATAGTATAAAGTCATCCATCATCTATACTATAAAGAGGTGTTCTAAACATGTTCTAAATATCATATCGTCATCCATCAGATATTCTATAAGAACATGGGTTATAGGAAAAATAGTAATAATTCAAACTAGCCTCACTAAGCATATTATCTTAAAACGTTTCATAAAACATAATCGTAAAGTCATGCTTTTCTATGTATGCAATTCTACCATTAAAACATGCATTTTTAGAAGGGGTCCACTCATAGTACTTCGCCGTCGAAAAGCCACGCCATCTAGCGAAGAAGGAAACGCTGCAGATAATCGCCCCTAATCACATAAAGGGTACATTTAGTCAAACTCTACTCAAACGATCGAATTTGGGAAAACGGACATCGGAAACGGATTCAGGACGTCGAAATTAGCCTAGGAGAGGTCCCGCACGAAAACCCAAAAAGTCAACGGTCAAAGTCAACGGTGATCGTTGACCGGTCAAAGTCAACGTTGACCGTTGACCGGGTCAAGGTAGCGGTCAACGGATCAACGGATCACGGGTCAGGGTCATGGGTCACGGGTCAGGGTCAGGGTCACGGGTCATGGGTTTTGGGTTAGGGTTTTGGGTTTAGGTTTTTGGGTTAGGGTTTTGGGCTAACAGGCCCTAAGGCCTTAAATATGAAAAAGGGAAATGGGTTTTGGGCTGCAACCAAGGCCCTAAGGCCTTTTGGGTTTTTAAAAGAAATAAACTAAAAATAAAAACTGAAAGGGTTGGGCTTTTGGGCTAAAACCCGAAATGGCCTAAGGCCCGTGAGGAAACAGACATAGCCCGAAGGCCTGGGTGCCCGGAGAAGAACACCGGAGCTTCCATAGCTCCGGCCAACTTCAAACACTCGACCTAGACCCCGATCTAGGTACCAAAATGAAGCACTAGAGGAGAGGAGTAAGTTTATACCTTGGGTTAGCCGTGTAACGGCTTGTGGTGGCCGGAAAATCCCTCGGAAACCACACACACTCGCCGGAAAATTTGGGTGCCTTCACCCGTGCCAAAGCACTCCAAAACCTTGGAAATCAAGAACCCAAACTCAAAAACCACATTTAACCAACATCTAACAAGACTAAAAAGGAAGAAACCATGCTTACCCAACCGGAAAACAAGCTAAATTCGCCGGAGGTGCTCGTACCCTCTTGGCGCCGTGAGCAAGGGAGAGAGAGAGAGAGAGAGAGAGCTAAGGTTTGATGATGATGATGGTGGCTGTGTCCTCAAGCAGGTGCAACAATGGGTGTGTGTGTGTGTGTGTCACGGGTAGAAGAAGAAGAAGAAGAAGAAGAGGAATGAGAGTTTTCGAAAAGAAAGGAAAAAGGTGCAGACAACAAAAGAAAAGAAGGAAAAGAAGAAAAAAGAAAAAGAAGAAAGAAGAAAGAAGAGAGGAGGGACACGGCAGGGGGGACAAAACAGGGGGTGGGCCCTTTGGGCTCACCAAATAAGGTTCAAAAACAATTTTAAAAAGGAAGGTATCCCCAAACTTAGTGAAAATACAAAAATACCCATTTTCTTCCGTAAATTCCGGGACGGGTTGTTACAAAAACAAACCTTATGCCTCTTTAGTCGGTAGTTTGATGTATACTACAATTTGTACAAGACCATATATAGCATTCATAGTAGGAATGTTAGGTAGGTTTCAAGCAAATCCAGGAGAGTCTCATTGGATAGCTACAAAGAAGGTTCTAAGCTACTTGCAAAGAACCAAGGGATACATGTTGGTTTATGGCAAAGAAGAGAATCTGGAGTTAGTTGGTTATACCGATTCAGACTTAGCTGGTGATGTAGATGACAGAAAATCCACAGGTAGCTATGTATTTATGCTTGGTGGTGGTGCAGTTTCATGGAAAAGTGCAAAACAAACTATAATAGCAACATCCACTATGGAGGCAGAGTTTGTAGCTTGTTTTGAAGGAATGAAATAGGCTGTGTGGTTAAGGAACTTCTTAACAGATTTGAAGATTGTAGATTCTGTTTAAAAGCCGGTCAAAATGCACTATGATAACAACTCTGCAGTATTTTTTGCCAAGAACAATAGAAGAACTTCAGCCTCTAAATTGATGGATGTGAAGTTTCTTAAAGTTCGAGAAAACGTAAGAGAGGGGGCTATACAAGTGGAACATATAAGTACTGATTTGATGATAGCAGATCCCTTGACCAAGGCATTACCCATTAGGGTATTTAAAGCTCATGTTTCGTGGATGGGGGTACATGAATCATTTGATCAGTGGGAGTGATCCCTTGTTGCGTATTTGACTGTCGAGTTGCTGCTGTGAAGTTCAGAGAGCTGGTGCAATAATGAAAACAGGTTTTTTGTATTTTAATAAAGCTTAAGGCTAGTGTTTAGTTAGGTAGCTTTATTTTAGAGTGTTTTATTTCCTAGTGAGACTTGTTATAATGGTCTATTGTTTTTAAGAACTAAAACTTGATAGTTCATTTGATGCTTGAATGACAGCTTGTCTGTCTAAGCAGTTGTTATTGAACTATTGTTTCATACATTGTCTGGAGCAATTATTTATTTTTGCTGTCAATGATGTGAAATAGTGGGAGCAAATTATTTTGCTTATCTAATGAGACTAATTGAAGTTCACAACCGTAAAGATACAAATTGAATGTATGTGACTTGTGAAAACTATGTTGCATTATGGTTGTGATGAAGATTTTCAGAGTTCTACATTTTGAAATGTATGTAAGATTGGTTGTGATTGAAAACTTTTGTTAACAGGACTTAGTGTACACTTCTATCTGAGTATGATTGAATAAACTGAGTGCTTGAAACTTTTCTCATACTCAAGTGGGAGAATGTAAGAATATGAGTATGAGATAGAGAAGTTTTGGGAACAGTTAAAGGTATTCAATTGGGATGGAAAGTCCTATTGATGAAAGGAATGCTGATCCTTTATAGAAAAGGATTTTGGTTAGCATTAAGGTTAGTTTGCAAGGTGTGGAAACAAGAGGTTGTTTCCGATAAGGATTTTGATAGGAAATCTTGATCTATTTTGGAAAAGTTTATATGTATATATATAGTGGCCTCCCTTCTCACAGAGATATGCTCATATTGGACCATAACGTATCTGTGAGTCAAGCCCTTAACATTCTGCAAGAGAAGAGAAGGTTCACTGAGAGACTGTGGCAATGGCTTCGAGTTCTGGTGTTGCTGCAGGTATGATTTACCTTCTGGTTTATTGTGTGCATATATTTGGGTTAGCTCTTTCTACGTTTGTAGTTCATGTTTTGGTCTTGGTGATTGGTTGCTAGATGATTCTTACACAACAAGCATTCTTAAAATGAAAGCAATTACGATATCAGCAAATTAAATTAATATTACATGTCTGTGTTTCCACTCCTTCGATTGTGAATGTCGCAGGAGTCTCATCTGCATGGTTGCCAGGCCACTGTGAATCTGATAAGCCTAGTATGCGGATGTGTCATTCAAGAAGTTGATGACGCGAGTGTCACAGAATGGCAGGAGCAACCGGTGTAATTGTTGTAGGCTCCAGAATCGGTGGAGCTTTCATGGTTGGAGCAAAAGGTGTGAATGTGCAGGATATGCGGGAGGTGCACTGGTAACTGAGCGACGACGAGAAATCAAAAGCAACATTTGTAAAATTTGTGAAAGATAAAATATCAAATTAATAATCAATATTTAATAAATTAATCATAATCTACCACTAAAATCCTAAAAGTTAGTCCTAAAAATTAATTCTAAAATTAAGCCTAAAATTCATAAAATTCATCATAATTTTAATTCCACAATTCATCCTAAAAACTAATCCTAAAAATTAATCCTAATATAAAAATTTTTCCTAATGTAAAATTCATCATAATTTTAATTCTGAACTTAATCCTAAAAACTACCTCCAGTGGTATGATACCATAAGTTTTGGTGATTGCTCCAGAAAAGCTTGACACTGTGAGGTTTTTTGGGGTAAGTTAACTTGCAGTCTTGCACAACCTCCTCATTTTCTTAAGACGCAAGACATTCACAGTTGTTCATCCATTGATGCGCATTCTCTTGAAAGGGACTCCTTCTAAGTGTGTAGACACATAAAAGGGCTTGAGAAGGTTGGCCATTGTTAGGTTTGGCCTCTTAAACACTATCTCATTGGTGTAATCCTCTTAGGATTGATCTTGGGTTGCTCTGGGAAAGTCAGCCCACTCTATTATTAAGCCATTGCAGGCTCTTCTGTTGTGAAATTCCCTTCCAGTACTTCTGGCTGATTGGGATAGCATAAAATAATGAGTTTGGGTCCTTAATTGTTATAGCTGGAGTAAGACAGATTGAAGTATGCCTACCTAGACAGATTGAAGTATGCGTACCTAAGTCCGGTCGTGGACATAATAGCTTCCCTAGCAAAGCTAACTAAACAGTTTCCATACTAGTTTGCAAGATTCAATAACCTAATTCAGCAAGGAATTAGCAAATTCCCCATAATCTTGGAGTTTTTAGAATCTAAGGATTGACGTACGCCGCAAGCTATCACACTCCTAGGAGGATGTAATATCTACTTCCTTGATATCTTCATGGATTCCTCTAGTTTAATATGAATTCTACTATCCTAAAAGATCATCTCCCGGACTGGTATAAATACTTTAAATACCTAGGGTTCATCTTTGGTAACGTAATCTCTCCGAACTTAATTTCTTGCTCAGTTCTTATGTCTTAATATTGCTTACTAACTTGACCATCAAAAAGTCTTTGACCGGCACACATATTCACCATCGGTCCTAAGCTTGCTCACGATTATGTGTCATTTATAGGTAAACAGATTAATGCACCCCCGCCCCTCACGGTGATGCGCGAATTTGGTTCTAACAATTAATGGTTTCATTGAGAAAATAACTCATATTCCTCTCAAACAGATCACTTTACAACTGAACGATGAACACTTTAGAAAGTCAACACCATTATTGATTAGGTACCTGATGGCTGCCCGATTGTTGATCTCTCTGTTGCACAGGTCGACAATAACCCTACCTCCGACGCCACTACCGCCACTATGGGAACTTCCAACTAAACTCATGAAGCTGCAACCAATAAAGGGAGAGGCGAGGCCTGTGCTGAAAGGCCCCTTCTACTAAGGAGCATGAATGGGATACTTTGCTAAAGATCAACTCTGCTATTGATAAGCTGCAGGAAGCGATGTGGAGAAAAGGATGAAGGCTCTGGAGAACTCTAGCTAGACCACCTTGTACACTTAAATCCCTGTCTCTGGTTGTGGTAACATCAGCACCGTAACCCCCGACAGACAACCCATCGAGCCAACCTTTACTTAGACTCCTGCAGACATGGCTGATCTTAACACTAGCTTGTCTCAAGATGGTCAGATCGTTAATCACACTATTGGGGACGATATACAGACTTGGCAGGACTGAAGACCCTCAGATTGCACCAGGGTACATTCGGTGCAGCCTCAACACCTGACTTTTGAGGAACCCAAGTCTTTAGAAGAGTCTGAAAAGCGCTAGATCTCCACCCTTGAAAGAGCCCTTAAGTAATATGAGGAAGACTTTACCACGAGTGCCTGGACGGGCTTTTGTGAAGATCAGAAGCCTACTTTGATCTATAATCGAGTCTACTCCTCCACCGTATAAATTCTTCCAACCCAAGTTTAAATATTACTACAGTGACTCAGACCAAACTACCATATCATACACTACAAGAATGTTATGGCGCTGTATAGCAACAACGATACATGGATGTGCAAGATTTTTCCCTCCAAATTGCCAACTCGCTCGATCAACTGCTTCAAGAGTTTGGCAGACATCTTCATTAACACTTATTTCGTCTACAGTAATGCTCGAAAATGAAACAAAGCTATATTTAACCTGATACCCTAAAGAAAAGATGAGAGCCTCAAGGTTTACATAAAGTGATTCCAAGCATAACAGGTAGAGGCGGAGAAGCACGACGATCAACTCGCCACAATGGCTTTCAAACGAGGACTCTACGTCATCTCTCCCCCATCCCATAAGCTGAATAAGAAGAAATATGACTATGCCACTATGGCAGACTTCTTCAACTTGGTAGATGACCATAAGGAAACCCTTGAGTGGGACGGCAGTCAGAAGACTGAGCAGAAGAAAAAGGCCATAGCACTTCACATCCTTCCCCACAATGGAACAATAGAAGGGGGTGTAGGGAAAACCCTTCCTTCAGCGGCTGAAGCCGCTTCTCGAGCACTAAGCCAAGAGAAAACTGTACGAATAATGCTATTTCGAATACAGTATAGGTCACTCGATGAGGAACTGCTTGTGACTGATGGATCATATTGAAAAACTCCTCGACCAAGGGCACTCTGGGAATTTGTGAAAAACAAAGTCCAAGAAGAAAAACCTGTAGAGGAAAGAAATAAGGGTTAGACTGACAGGTACGATCGTACCGACGACGAGGATGACAAGCACTATGCAAAGGAGCCTGCCCTCGACATCAACTGCACCTACAAAGAAAAACTTGTACGCTGAGGCAAAAAAAAAAAAAAAAGAGAAACTAACAATACTAAGGTGGATTGTCCTAAAAAATGGGCTAAACATTAACTCCCTCGGAACTACATGTGGTTTGATTCTTTAATGACGTGAGAAGACATATAGGCTATGTTGGAACCAAATTTGCGCATTGCCACAGATGGTAGAGGCACAAACTTGAGCAACCTGCAAAATAAAAAATAACTATAAGCAGACTTAAGACCGTGGGGGATGGGTGTGGTGTGCTAGCGAAAGGCTTTCCAATAATCAAGATAGTATGTAGTTTTAGACTCAAGCAGTGGGTAAGAGAATTATAGTATTGAGATTGTGTTACTAGAGACGAACCCTAGAATGATGTATTTATACTGTAAAGAGAGAGACATTTTTAGGATATAATCCTTGTTCTAAGTTGGGAGAATCCTTGAGGATGTTTAAAAGTAGATATGTCACCCTCTTAGAAGTTGTGATTACTTGTGGGGCACGTCAATTCCTAGAAACTCCAAGACTTATAAGGATCAGATTGAATTTATATCCAGATCAAATTGCTTGTCTTGTGAAACAAGCATGGTCATCCAATGGAATCGCTCAAACTTTGACAAAGGGTGATGGTGGCACCGTTACTCTGCTTGATGCAACTCTACTTGAAGCTGTCGAGTTTATGATCAGACTTTTAAGGTAACCATAACTGTTTAGTCTTTTATCTTCAAGTAGTTATCCGATTCTTAGTAGGGCTGTTTCATATTTAGGCGTGCATAATGGTGAAGTTTTGCGTCTGTTGCATGTGCACAAAAAACAAGAAATTACCTCCGATACTCTTTACTGATGTTTTAACCATGGGTTCACTAATCTCAAGGAGATTCGATCCTTATTCTAGGGCTATATGATTTGAAATGTCTTCTTAAATACTTTCCATATCCTCATCCTCATTTCCTTATCAAATCCCAAATATCTTCATCTGTCTAGAAACGCAGTGATTGTTCTGTATTTCCTTAAAAATCCATTCCCCGTTGCAAAGATATTGAATTTCTAGCTGTTGAAATCACATTCTTATCAAGTTATACTATTATAGGAAAATGAATTGATTGATTTTTTTTTTTCTTGCATTGAATTTCTCTTTGAAGGATTGAGAAAATATTGAAGAAAACATTCTAGGGTGCCCGATCACTTCACAATAGACAAGAAATTCCAAATGCAGCAACACATTGACAAATATTCAGATAAGCGTCAAAATGTCAAATGTGATGTAAGGGGGTTGAAGAGACGCAGGGGAGAGAGAGTGAAGGGAAACCCTCGAATGAACAACTAGAGCTAACTAATCTAACCTCTAATCTAACAAAATCTATCATTTGACAAAATAAATAAACAAAAAAACAACCAGAGCTCAGACAACCCGTTCCACACCCAAACCCTCCCATTCTTGAAGGATAAAAAGATTGGTTAACCTTGCTGGTAGGTTGCTGGTTGCTAGGGAAGAACGGTTAATGGAGCAGCTACAATCCCCAATCTCTATTTCAGATTTTTTTTTTCTTTTTCTCAAAATATTTTTAACCACGTGGCACAAATTTATATTCCAAATTAGTAAAACGTGACCTCTGTACTTGCCACATCATTATTTAATGACTAACTTAATGGATTGACTAGTAGTTATACAAAATTGAAATGAAATAATAATTAATGTATGAAATTTAAATGTTTTTAAAATGTTGTATGAGGTTGCAAATGACTACAAATCTAAGACGGCGAAATATAATTTACCCTAAAATAATTGATTAATTTAAATAAATAATTATTAAAATTTAAAAAAAGTGGCCGAAGTTTTCAAACTAAAGTTTTATTAAAGTTGTCAAATAATACACGTACGTATTTTTCGCATACAATATCCGTTACGTATTTTACGAACTATGGTTTGGTGCTAAAAGGCTTTTAATATTCTTTGTTGCCTGAATTTGTTTAGCACCCTGAATTTTACTTATAAATGTTTGCACTTCTACGCTAGAAGGTTAGACCTGATTATGTTGAATGAGTAAAAACATATTAGGTTTTTAAGAAGGGAATTCTGAAGAAAAAAAGGAAAACACAACGGAATTGTTATTATTAATTAACTCTAAAGAAAATTAGTTACCTTACACTTTGAAATTGAATAACATTACAAAATGTGGAAAATAAAAAAAATTAATGGCAGCCCATGATAAGCCAACATAGTACAAGGGCCACAGAGCAATTAAATTAAAAGATGCAACCTCCAGCCTTATATCCTGCATACAAATTAAATTGGAGAAAAGGGAACTTTGCGCTCTTACGTGAGTGGAACAATACTTTCTACATAAATTAGAGCTTGGAAATCCACAACCTTATTGAGAATTGGAGGAATATGAACATACTTTAGATTTCCGGTACTAGAATTATAAGAGGTGGCTCTTCCATCGGACGCAAGCATAAGAAGCTCGTCACTTTTCCAAAATGTCAATGGCTTCTCAATGCCTTGTAAGGGCCCAATAGTTAGGAGTTTTGTCCATGAACTCTTAACTCCGTCATAGTCGTCCATTACCCATATTTCACATGATTGAGAATCCCCACTTTGATCGCAACAAGAACAAAAAGATGTAAGGGATTCATTACGAAGAAAAATATAAAAGAATGTAAAACCAGATTCTTCCCTAGAAGGGAATTGTATTCTATTAAATGTCTCATCACATAAATCAAATGAAAGTACGTATTCCTCGTCATCTGTTGCATACCAATAACAAAATCCCTTCAAGTACACTGAACAAGACCAAGAATAGGTTGTACTTGATATATCAATCTTGATCTCTTTCCAAGAGTTAGCAACCGTGGTGTATACCTCAGCCGTGTGAGGAAGAGTAGTACAATGATTAAATGTTTGCTCATCATCTGAATACTCACAATTTTCTATAATTTGCACGACTTTGTATCCTTTACCCTTGCAATCATAGCCAAATCCCAATGCTTCGAAGGTTGTATCCAATTCGAATTTTCCCTCAGCAGGGGGTAGAAGAAGGCATGAATCAGGAAGTTGCATGAATTCCCTCGTTGCAGGATTGCATAAAAGAAAATTTCTCCCTACTATTACACATACAATCCCATTGCAATAACCGTGAATCTGAACAAAATCATGATCTTCCAATGGAAACGGTATATTTAGGTCCACAACATCATAATGAAGGTTGTGCTCATCACTATCAAAGGAAATATTAATCAGGGACCAGAAAACTTCTTGTTTCCAATTCTTGTCCGAGAAAATGTGAGGCTGAGAATGGTTGACAAGGATACAAGTGGAGGATGAGAGTTTGTTGTCCACAGAATTGTTGAGGTGTTTGGCCACAAAACTTGGACTATTGATGAGAGTGCACCAAGACTTGCGTATGCGTTTGAATCGCGTTAGAGACTTGGCTGGCAACTTGGACAAGATTTCGACCACCCTATCTTGAGGAGTTTCACTTTCTAGCATTTCTGCAGTTTTCTTCCACGTGAATTCTTCACATGTATATGTACACAGGATAGAACACCACCAGTTTGAGAGACAAATTAAATCACACTCCAAATCCCTAAGGCCTGGTAGATCGAGGTTCAACTACGAAAAATAATACCACAAAAGATTCAAAAATCTAACAGTACTAAATAAACTTGGAGTTCCACAACCACAACATTTACAGCTATCAACGAAAACGGGGACAATCCAGAGTGGGCTTTCTTGAGTTTTCCAAAGAAAACAGGGGCAATCCAGTTAGTTTCGAGTTTCATGGAGGATCATACGTTCAAATTTTACTATTTTTTATGAATATAAAAATAAACATTCAATTTTACTTTTTAATTCTACATTATATCAACCAAGAAAGGAATTCATATGATATCCGTATATGGACTAGCCTGTAACATCACTTGTTTAATTAACTAAGAAAGGAAAATTCATATATCCATACCCCAGTCAATTTTTCTCGTTAGAAATTCATATAACTAATTTTCATCCAAGTTTTCCCTCAATGTTTATCTACACTCCATTAAAAATTAAAAATTGAAACCTTTTCTGAGTTCACCCGCATTTCCTTCCAAAAATACCCTCAAAGACCAAATCCACGTCCACAAACACCCTAAAGCAGCCTCTGCACCCCTAATTTCTGAACTTCATTATAGACCACCATCTTTTTGCCTCTTCTGTGTTATTCAATATAAACCAACATGCTGGTTCTGAATATAAGTCTTCTTTTGTATTTTGACACAAATAAAAGTTTAAAAAAAAAAATTAAACATATGTGGTGGGGTGAACTTAGATGAGAAGTGGTGTTTAAATAGAAAAACTCATAACTAATTAATATATATATATATATATATATATATATGAAGACAGTCATTTGGAGGTATGCAATTGACCGTAATTATATATATATATATATATATATATATAGACACACACACACAATCAACCTATTGATATTGGAAGACCCAAAAGGTTCTGAATACAAGTCTTCTTCTAATGTATTATTTATAGGTACAATGAAATTCATAGGTATAGGAAGAAGCCCTGTCAAATAGAGATTTTTTCTTTCGATCATCTTTTGGTTATTAATATGACATATAAGGACCGTTATCACAAATAGTACTACACGCTTGATCGTGATATATCGATTACTTGTTGAACCCTATAAATGTGAATTGCGTGAAAGTAGGAAACTCCAAATTCGGGTGTCCAAGAGTTTCATAAAACGTTCTTGATGGAAAAAAAAAAAAAAAAAAGGTGCTTTAGATTTTGGCCCTTACAATTCATTATTTCTAGGTAAAAACCCATCTATCTTTAAAGATCCAGTTTAAGCCCAAATTTAAAATTTGCAAACATATAGGAACACTATTGACCTATTAATACAATTTATTTACACTCATGCCACTCATACTTTATGGTTCCTTTTCCAAATTCCTAAATTTATGCCAAATTAAAAGTAGTAGAAAAAGTGAATAAAATGAAAAAAGTGTTTGCATTAACCGTATCTATGTCAAACTAGAAAAGTAGTTTTTTTTCCGTGAAATATTTTGTAGCAAATTTATCCATATTAATTGGTAGGTAAATTAGTTTGTTCCAATTATTTAAAAAAAAAAATGCTACACCTATATTATATATTTTGAATCAAATAACATTCCTCTAACTTGTAGGTAAATTATTTTCTATGTATTGTTATATATGTTAGACACGTTTTGTTGTTGTATAAACATAAGTGGAACATAATATTGTTGATTTTATACATCAAACGGCATTTCTTTTGTTATAGGTAAATTATTTTCCATGTACAAGTACTAATGTTAGGCAAGTTTTGTTGTTGGTACATACAATATTTTGTATCATTGTAAAGAAAGATGTTACATTACACCCATGGTATAATTGTTGTAGGTAAATTATTGGAAATTAATTTGTAGTTAGGTAATGAACATTTTGCATCATTGGAAATGAACATTTCAAAGAGTAGGTAGGTAAATTAATTTGTTCTAATTATATTAAAAAAATTACACTACACCTAGCTATATTTAATTTTTCCAATTATTAAACAAATTTATACTACACCCAACCAAATAACATTTCTCTAACTTGTAGGTAAATTATTTTTCATGTATTGTTAGATATGTTAGGCACGTTTTATTGTTGTATAAACATGGGTGTAACATAGTATTTTTAATACTATACATCAAACTACATTTCTTCTTAATATAGGTAAATTATTTCTTCTTTTTAATATACATCGAACTACATTTCTTCTTAATATACATCGAATTACACCCATGGTATAATTGTTCGCAGGTAAATTAATGTGCATGTAGATAATGAAATACAATGTTCTAATATATTAATAAAAAAAGGATAAATTCAAAATCTAAATGTAGAAATAAAAATAGTCATGAAATTAGAAAATTTAATTTAGCTCCATTATATAAAATAAAATATAAGACGAGTATAAAACAGCATAAAAGGTAAAATCGACTTAACTTGCATAAAAATTGTCGAAGAGAATAAATGAGTTGAACTGTAGTAAAGATGATAAAAAAAAAATGGAAAGGGATCCTTTCCGAATCACTTTCTTTTAATCCACCAAATCAGAAAATCTGTGCCAATAAAATTTGATTCAACGATTACAAACAGGAGCGCACTTTAAAAGTTATAATAACTTCAATCGTTGGATCAATTTTCAATAGCGCAAACTCTCTAATTTATTGGATTAGAAGAAAGGACCGATCCCTTTTCCCAAAAAAAACCGTGTTGCCTAGAAAAGTCATAACCGAGTCAAAACCAAATCGGACCAAATGAAACCGGTGCAGCGCCCGTTCTGATTATGAAGTACCAAAACAGGAACAAACCGAACTGAACCGCATCTGGTTATTAAGTTGGCATATAATTGGTTTAAACTAGCCAGTTGTACGTGGTTTCACCTGGTGCCAATACCCATAATTTTCAATAATCCTCAATCGCGGCCCACCTCAGTCCTCAATGAAGAGCATCCCTTCCTCCGCTACCCCCAGTCTCAGTTTCGCTCTCCTCTGCTCTCTGCGTCTCACTCTATCACGCTTCACTCTCCTCCCACCATCTTCACTGCCAAAGCATACAAAAAATGGCGACCACCTCTCGCTCGCTGCACCGTGCAGTGCGGCTGTGGTCCTTCTCCATAAGCACGACAGCGACGGATCACAACAGCTACCAGCAAAAGCACTATTACACGGAACACAATTGCTTCATTGGGTGCTGGGAAGCCCCTAAAGACCCCAAGAAGGCTGATCTTAACAATCATGAACTTCATATGAATTTGGCAGAAAGAAACTAGAAAAATGCTGAACTGCGAAGGAAGTGATGAAGAGGGAGAGAGGAGAGAGATAAGAAGAAACTGAATGATCTTTATTGCTTGTAACGGTAATGAGCTATTACACATAGGTTGCTATATATAGTAGTTTACAATTGATGACTCATCACTCTCTCTCTCCTTTTAGGTCACTTAACCAACTATAGTCGACATGGCATGATGGTGTATGCTAAGCTATCATACATCCTTAGTGATTATCCCCCCTCAATCTCAGCTAGGGTAACCTAGTCTGAAATTGTAGCAATGGAGAATAAAAGCAGGACCATGCAACCCTTTTGTCAAGATATTTGCAGTCTGGTGCTCAGTTGGCAAATATTGAACTAGTAAATCCTTCCCTTGAACCTTTTCATGAACAAAATGAAAGTCTGTGTTCAAATGTTTAATTGGTGTATGAAATACAAGATTCGAACGTAATGCTATAGTGGACAAGTTGTCACATTGTAACAATGGTGGCTCGGAGATGAACTGATGCAGATCCTTTAACAACAACCTTATCCATACAACATCAGCTGTGCTAATGCTTTATATTCTGTCTCTGTAGAACGCCTTGATACTGAAGCTTGCTTTTTATACTGCCACGATATAGGATTCTAACCCATGAAAACAACAAAGCCAGTGATAGATCTCTTTGTATTTGGGTCTGCAGCCTAATCAGAATCAAAGAAAGCAGTTATTGAAGTGTCATGTGATGCAGAATATGTAATTCCACACTTCACAGTTCCTTCAACATACCTTAAGATACTTTTGACTAGACCAAAATGTATATCAGTAAGATTAGTCATATATTGACATGCCACATTCATAGCATATGACAAATCTAGTCTAGTGAAGGTTAGGTGTTGCAGAGCACCAACTAGACTTCTATATGCACTTGGATCTTCAAAAGCCTTACCCTCGGTAGCTAGAAGTTGAGTATGAGGTTTACATGGAGTGCAATAGGTTTGCAACCATCTATTCCAGCTTTGTGAATCAAATCTCTTGCATACTTAGACTAGTTTATGAAAATATCCCCATTCTCTTTATACTCAATATGTAATCCCAGAAAATAAGACAATCTTCCCATATCTTTCAATTCAAATACATCCCCAAGCTCCTGAATTATGGCCTGAACTTTAACTTTGTTGGATCCAGTGAGAATTTTGTCATCCACATATAACAACAATACAACAATATCAATTCCATCATGTTTAACAAACACACTTGTATCAGATTGAGACATTTGGAATCCCATTGTAGGCAAATATCTTGTGAATTTGGCATTCCATGTCTTTGGTGCCTATTTCAATCCATACAAAGATTTCACTAACTTGCATACATATTCAAGATGTGTAGGATCCACAAAGCCTTGTGGCTATTTCATATAAACCTCTTCCTCCAGCTCACCATGCAAGAATGCATTCTTGACATCAATTGCCTTAATTCCCATTTAAACTGAGATGCAAGAGAAATGATCAACCTGACTGTGGTATGTCTCACAACAGCACTGAATGTCTCAAAATAATCTAAGTCATGTTCTCGATTATACCCTTGGGCCATTAATCTAGCCTTATACCTTGAAATGGAGCCGTCAGGATTTTTTTTTTCAACTTGTAAACTCATTTACTACCAATAATAGCTCTGTGTGTGGGTGGAGGAAGTAGCTGCCATGTGCCTTAACCTTTCAATGCATCAAACTCTTCTTGCATTGCTTGTTGCCAATTGATATTTGTTGCTGCACTTTGAAATGTTGTTGGTTCTACTAGATCATTGATTTAATCCACAAAGGAGAAGCCTCAAGTATTATATTTGTCTTGTTCATCAATTTGTAAAGTTGACAATTGAGGAAGGCTAGCTATAAAGGCTGAATAGTCTTTTCTTGTAATGGCTCATGTTTGTAACCTAGTTTGCATCCTTGAAACAAAATTATCAGATTGAATAGGCTCAGGTACCTCAGATGAGATTAGAGGAAAAATTACCTCTAATTGTGCAGGATTGTGGATAGGCAACATCAAAGTTATGTGTGGAGGAGATGAGTGAGTTGTTTAGTCAACTGTGATAGTGTTGTTGTTGAAATGTTGTTGCTTGTCCCAATTGTACTTTCACTGGTCTCGTTAGCATATGCAATTGCTGAATTTGTAGAATTCACACTTATTGATTCATGTGCCACATTTCTGCCCTCTAAATTACCAGAACTAGGCTGCACTGGAAGTATAACAATAATTGGAGCATTCTAAGAACTGTCTCTTTGAGATTCACCTTGAGACTGAGGCTTGGTATCACAACCTATGAATTTGTAAGGAAACATACGTCTCATCATGTGTAACATGCCTGGATATAATCAGTTTCTAAGACTGCACGTGAAAACATAACACCCCTTTATAACCTTCTGCATAACCAACAAACACACATTGAACAGCCCTTGGTTGCAATTTGTTCTCATTATAGGGCCTAATATATGGATACATTGTTGTTCCAAATATCTTAATATCTTGCAATTGAGGTTTTGTACCAAACAACAACTGATAAGGTGATTTCATCTGTAATGTTTTACTTGGCATTGGATTTATGAGAAACACAAAGTGTGCACAAGCATGAAAGCACAAATTATGAGGCAAATGAGCAGCGGCCATGAAAGTAATTGTAGTCTTTATGATATGTCTGTGCTTCCTCTCAACCATCCCATTTAGTCGGGGAGTGTATTGACATGAAATCTTATGAGCTACACGTTAAGTTTCAAGAAATCATCAAACTGTTTACTCATGAACTCTCCACCTCCGTCAGTTTGCAAACATTTTATTCTTACATTAAATTGATTGAGAACAAAGCTGAAATTTTTTTGAAACACACCAAAAGCTTCTAATTTACTGATCAAAGGAAATATCCATACATGCCTTGTAAACTCATCAACAAAACTAACATAGTATCTATATCCTTCTATAGACCTAGTTAGTGAAGGACCCCAGAGATTTGAGTGAACCTTCTAAAATGGAAAAGTAAATGTATTTTACTAGAAATACAGAATGAACATACATGCTTATTTATATCTATTGTCGTAACTATATTTGACTACTTCATCATCTCTGAAAGCACGTCATTGTTGGGATGTCCAAGCCTTTGGTGCCAACCTGTAGACTTCACTCTATGTCCAAGTAATGCTACTGACTTTTGAATTAAGGGAGACAAAAACCTTGGAAACACCTCACCATCCTCACTCCTTCCTTGGTATATGATAGCTTTGGTCACCTTGTCCTGCACATAGAAATTCACATCATCACATATAAACCAACAAAAGTTGTCTTTGCACAATTGTTTGGCAGAGAGTAAATTCACAACTATAATTGGCACATGTAAGACATTTCTCAGGATCAAAGAGTAAGGCAGTGTGTTTAAATGTGTAGAGCCAATATGTTTAATTGGCAAACCTTCACCATGGCCAATTGTAATCTTGTCATTTCCTTCATATGGAGTAACTTGTTGCAGAGAATTAATGTCTACAGTCATGTGATGTGAAGCTCTTGTGTCTATAATCCAAGAATCATTAAGCAAGACTGTTGGTGGAGCTTGAACTTGCATTGCTGTGAGAGTAGGAGCAGGTGGTGTCCCTTGATAAGAAAAATTATTTATGTGATAGCAATCTAGTGCACTGTGCCCTTTCTTGCCACAAATTTGACATTCCAGGACTTGTCCCATTGAACTTGGTTGAGTAGACCTTTTCCAGCAATTAGGTGTTGTATGCCCTCTTTTTAAACAAATCTGACACTCATGCACTATATTAGACTTTGTCTCAGTATTACCAAACCAAGATTGCCAGCTTACTCCATTTGATTTGCCCCCAGAATTGCCACCTCTATTGTTTCCATAGTTTGGAGGTCTATAAGTGCCATTCGCATTAGTTTTAGAGCCATAGTGAGGTCGATGACCATTATTATTGAATTATTGTGGAGTATTGGTTGTCCCAACAAAGCCATAAGCATTTGCACCGTCATGATACATTGGACCTTGAGACTGGAAAAGGATAAGAAGAAGGAAACATCACTGGACCTTGAGATTGTGGAAAAGGTATACGTATTAGACCAGGAACAAAATATGGCATCTGTGTAGAATTTGAAGATGATGCTCCTGGACTATAATGTCCTCCAAAAATGGAACTTGCATGTGGTATTTGTGTTAGAGTTAGAGTACCTTCAGTGATGAAAGTCACATTATCAGAGTTACTAGAGGACCCTTGAGACATTGAAGAATATGAACTTGAACCAGTATTCCCTTGTGTATACAAACCAGCAATATTTGAAGACAAATTGTGAATAAGAAAATCAGCTTCTCTTTCTGCACACAATAGCTGCTCTCTAAACTCTCTTAGTGTCATAGGTGTATCTCGTGTAAAAATGACAGTCCTTATAACTGAATATTCTATTGGCAAACCAAACAATGCTGCAACAATAAATCATTATCACTAACTACTTCCCCAGCTACTATTCTGATCTTTGATATTTCTAAGATGAGACAAGTATTGATCAATTGAACTTGCCCTTTTTTGCATGGTCTGAAATTCTGTCTTGAGGGTATTAATTTGAGGTTTAGATACAAATGCATATCGATATTGCAAATTGATCCAAGCTTCATTTTCAGTTCAAGACCCTAAAACATACTCAATTGACTTATCTGACAAAGTAGCAATTAACAAACTCAGAAGAGCAAGATCTATTGAGAATCAATGTCATTTGTTGGTGAAGTAAGTGTGTGAGGTTGGTGAAGTAGGTGGATGTTGTAGGTGAAGTAAGTGTGTGAGGTTGGTGAAGTAAGTGTGTGAGGTTGGTGAAGTAGGTGGATGTTGTAGGTGAAGTAAGTGTGTGAGGTTGGTGAAGTAAGTGGAGGTTGTAGGTGAAGTAGGTGGATGTTGTAGGTGAAGTAAGTGTGTGGTGTAGCTTTCATTTGGTTTGCTATAAATACCCAAGTCCCCAAGCATTGTATATCATCCAAGGAAAAACAAAGCCTAGAGCTAAATAAGAAAAACTTTGCTAATTAGTTTGTTTTGTGAGTTTTCTTTAAGAGTGTGCTCTATTTTCTTCTTCTTGGGATCATTAGAGTTATCTTGGATACTCTTCTTATTCAACAAGATCCACATGCTCCTACTCCAAGAATGCATCATAAATTGTATTAGTGACTCCTTGATCCGCACTGACGACATACTTTGGTGGACATGGAATAGAGCCATCAAATGACCAAACAAGTTATATCCTTTGAGGACAGAAGTAAACTGAAACACCCACTTCGCAAAATTCTTATCATTCAGCTTTATAACATCCTAAAAGGCTCTCAACTTTCACAGATGATGATGATATTATGTGTATATTATATAAGTAATCAATGAATCTTTATCACACAGAACTTCAAGAATCTTCGACCAAGAAATAAAATACCAAATTCAATACCTCCAAACACAGCAAGAAATCAACCAATAAAAACAGAATTGCCAGACTGAATCAAGAAATGGCTTCATGCTTATACAGGAAGGAAAAATGGCTTCATGCCGTTAGCAAACTACAGGAATCAAGAAATTGCATCGTGCCTACACCAGAAGAATAAATGGCTTCGTGCCCTCAACAAGCTACAGCTAAGTAATCAAAGATGGCTTCGTGCCCACTACAACATTCCAAGAATTAACACACAATGGCTTCGTGCCTTCAAACAGACATATTTTCGCACAACTTTTCAACAACTACCAGTAATCACAGAATTACCCAGAACAATCGAAATCACAAATTATACAAATACGATAAAATTGCCCAAACGAATGATACCACACAACTAGATCAGGAGAAATGATAAAGATTTCACCTGAACACTTCAACAAACCCCCAAAACGAAGAAAATCGCCATTGATGCAGCAACAAGAAATCAGCGACGCAATTGTCAAGAAATTCAGCGAACCCTCAATCTTCACAGCAGAATCGCTGGCTCGATACCATCTTAACAATCATTAACTTCATATGAATTTAGCAGAAAGAAACTAGAAAAATGCAGAAGAACTGCCAAGGAAGAGAGAGAGAGAGAGAGAGAGAGAAAAAGAAGAAATTGAATGATCTTTATTACTTGTAACGGTAATTAGCTATTACACATAGGTTGCTATATATAGCAGTTTACAATTGATGACTCAGCACCCTCTCTCCTTTTAGCTCACTTAACCAACCAACTAATTTGTAACTAACTATAGCTGACATGGCATGAAGGTGTATGCTAAGCTATCATACATCCTCAATAATTAGCTGAGACCAAGCTTGCGCAGCTCCGTCGGTACTACGCCAAGCAAGTCAAGGAGGTCCGCAAGAAGTACATCAAGGAGATCAAGCTCATGCGGCTCACCAAGCGTTGCAAGGACGAGGCTCATAAAGAAGCCTTTAGATAGCTACAGAACCAGGAGCACAAGAGGCTCAAGGCGGAGGCTACCAAGGTCCGCGCCTAACAGCGCAAGGTTGCAGAGCAGGAGTTTCATCAAGCACTGGTATGTGCAATATGATTGTTCTCTGATTTTGTTCCGATGTTTGGTTGCTGAGAAAGTGGGGGAATTGGAAGGAAATTTTTGGGTTTTGAATTGCTTTGATTTAGTTGTTTTTAAGGCTTGTCAGTTGGAAATGGGAGGGCGGAGAAGTATTTGGATTGGTGAAGTTTCTGAGGAAATATGAAAAAGGGAAAAGAAAATCATTTGAGTTTGGCATTGACTGGAAACATCATTCTGTGGTTATGTGTTTGCTTCAAATTTAAGTCTTCTATTTTGCTTTGATATCTGTTTTTTGTTGCCGGAAATATGAGAAAAAGGAGAAAGCTTTGAATCCTCGAATCTTTTTCTAATTTTTGGTTTGGTTTTCGAGAGAACTTGGGAAGATCTTATAGGAGAAAAGCTAGATGATAATTTATTTATGTTTTCGTTTTATGGAATTTAGATGTAGAAAGTGGTGATGCAGACTGAGAACATATGAAATTTGATATGTTAGTGTCTTTGTTACTTATGTGGAAATGGTAAACCATAAAATCATTAGAGAGTATGACATTCATAATGGATCAATTTGTACTGCTGTGCTATCCAGCGCTTCTGATGAACCGTGATCTGATAGCAATTTTCATTACGTAAAAAGTAAAAGTGGACATTGATTTGTATACTTAGTAAAACTTGACATAGTTTTAGGTTTAATTTCATTCTTTTGTTTCTCCCCTATTTTGTACTCTTTCATTTCCTTTGACAAATTGTCTTATCGAAAAAGAAAGCTTTAAAGAAGGTCCTTAGAGGTTTGAGTCCTAATCAATGTTGATTAACTTAACGTTTGATTAGGACCTAGGCTGGTGGTCTATAAATGTTCAATGGTGAAATTCATTCGTAAAATTAAATACATTATCTTGTTTAGCTTGATCAGAACTCTGGTTTGGCATCTTTAGAATGTTATCCTTTTAGTTTCCATTCCTGTACAACTAAAACCTGAGTAAATGTTCATAGTCATTGATTTCATGAACTAGAAAAAATATAGTTGATACTGGTGCCTTCATATATTTCATTTAACAGTCGAGCTGATACTGTGATGACATGAATAACGAGGAATAACAAATTTTCGGTGAACCTAAATGTATCAATTGTCAGACATTCCCTTGATCATTTAAAGAAATAAAGTCTTAGTGGTGTGGGGTGAAGTGGTGTTTTCTTGGGGTAAAAGGTAAAGTCGTCGTTTTAAGTTTCCTTGGTTGAGTTCTCCTTTTAGAGTGCACATGGGGTTCAAGCTTTTCTAACTCTTTCTCTCCTCGTCTAGTCGAGATTTCACCGCTTAGATGAAAAGATTAAATGTATCAGTTGTGGATGCAACTTCCTTTCACGTGGTTTTGGCAGGGACATGCGGGGTCTGTTCTTTGTTAGGATTGTTAAGATTGTTAGCCTTATAAGGTTATACAATTAAAACACAAACGAATGAGTGACTAACCTGATTCCAATGGCGGCCATGGAAGTTGAACACAAAATTAGTAGAGCACGGCAACACCAAGATCTTCTATGAACACCTAGCCGAATACAACTACTCTATGGGAAGTATTATGTTGTGTGTTCTAGGGCTTATAGGGACCGGTGTTTATATATATATGGGCTAAAAGCTAGGGTTTCCATCCATAAAGGAAACCTAAACTTAATTTCTTAGCCTCTAAGTTAAGTATCATAATTATAGTCAATTAAGGATTCCATCAATCCTATTTCCAATATAAGACACATGATATAGGATTAATATCTTTAAAAGATTGAATCACAATTGACATTACTTCTCCAATATTACATTCCTATTACATGTAGTAGACCACTTAAAGGTTGATTTATATTGGATAGATCCAACACTCTCCCACTTGGTCTACAAAATGTAATATTCATGTTTATACTTGAGATTGGAGATTAATGTCTCTTTAGTGGCCACGTAACAGTGATTACATCTCGTCCTTAATGCAGTTTCTGTCAAATGCATTTCTCAACATGGAACTAACAAGGTTGTAGGGTTGACACAATCCAGAACCTTCATAATCACACATGCTAAGATCCTCATTCACATGAAACACAAACTATGATCAAGAGATGAAACTTTAAATTAACCAAAATGTCTTACCTTATATCATCTCAGGTCCACCTTATTGTAACTCATAAGTTAAACTTTATGCTTCTTCGAAGCCTTAAATCTGCCAATACAGATATCCTTCATCTAATGAAACCACCATAACATGCAAGCGTGAATAATAGTTATGTAGTACATTTTTTGCTTATGGTCATAATGATATTAACATGTAAGGAATATGCATGACTAATCAAATTGGTTTGTCTACAATTTTGCTTTCATATCTCAGTATAGTCAATTGTATATGACTAGTTAATTATGAAATTGATGCATAAATTGACTGAGAATGGCGGAAAGCATCCGGTGGCAACAACAAGATCAACATACAAATAAAATGAGGTTTGTAGTAATTATGTGACAAGTCTCATTTGTATTCTATTTATTCTTATATGAGAATTATGGTGGTCATGTGATTATATATGTTTATAAAGAAGTAGTGAACATACGAAGGCATGAGGCATGTATTTTATTCAAAGTATGCGACTAAATTGATAAGCATGAATTTTCAAACATGTATTATTGTTTGTGGTTTTTCCTATGCCTAAAGAATTTAAACAGTGCTTTGATTAGTAAATTTTTATGTGCCATAAGGGGAGAAGAAAAGAAACTTTTCAAGGCTAATGTAGGGCATATATTGGAGATGTTTTCTATGGAAGCAAATAATTTTGGTTGTTCCTTTTATTTAATTTGGTATTTACAAAGCTAATGCATGATTTTAATGCTATGTTTAGTAGTTTTGTACTACGGAAAGAAATATATAAACGGAAAGGAACCCGTTTGATTCGAGTGATTTAGCTTTTAATTTAAAGGAATGTATTGTTCTCTCACATTACATAAGGTATTTCTAATTGACTCCGTAATGATCAGTATTGACATTCTTGTGGTGAAAATTTGTTCTATATGTGATTAATCTCCTTCAAGTATGCTGTCAGGTTTTTTGAGATTAATTTAATGTCAAAGAGAGTCATGAAGGAATTAGTGCCATTTGTTGGCAAGACTCGAAGCTCGAATCAGGTTATAATAATTTTGTCACTTACAGTTAATCAATCCATGTGACTTCTTGTATTGTTTCAGGGTAGAGTTGATCAATGTCTTGTCAACTAAGCAAGCCATAGCGGCTTAGTTGATGTTGGGACTATGGTTTTTGAGTTACTTCGATCAACATTGCATCTTAATTAGAATAAAAGTGATAATCTTCAGCCCGCATGTGTGGATTGTTTCTTTTAGTTTAACTATGACAGCGTAGTATGAGTTTTATTTCATAAGAGTAGTGAAAGCTTCATCTGCCCATAGGTGTTGAAGTTTTTCATGAAGGTACTCTTGAGAAATAAAATCTAGTACTAGAAACTAGTTAATTTTCTACCTATAGGTGTAAATTAACCTAGTTTCATGAAGTTTATTGGGGATAAAGTTCCATGCCATCAGTTGCAAATATTTTCACCATGAGCCCCATAATAGGTTGTGGTTTTAAGGCATGGAAATTGGTTGCATCATGATGTATTTTGTGTCTCTTCATGAGACTTGTTGATGCAAAGTATTGGACCCATGAAGGTTAATCAAGGATTGCTAAGGTACACATTGTTTAAATCTTATGCTTGTAAATCTTTTCAATTTGAACTATGATGTCCGTTTAGAGGATGAAATTTGACTACTAAAGTTTCCTTTGGACATCGAAATTGAAATGATATGAAATTGAATTTGTTATGGATGCATAAATTCATGATAGATGCACATAATTGTTTCTAGCAGATTATGTGACTTGATTTAAATCGGGTGAATGACACGTCTAATGGTAACCAAATGATCTGAATTTTAGATATGTTCAACATATAGATGTCTACTATGTGTCTGCAAATTTTCGTAATTTTCTGCCATGTATATTAATTATGGTGAATTTACTAGTAGCCCATGCTCGTATAGACAGTTTTACTGGCAGATTGTGTTGGTCTTTTTGAGACGTGACCTTTGACTACTATTTTGATCCAAAACAGCTCTATATTTTTATTTTTTGAAGATTAGTATGTCTATTTTGATCAATATAAATTTGTTAGCAATCAAGTGTATAAATTAATTATGATTAATTCTACAGTAAGTGTAACTCGTTGCTGAAATTCTGTTTGACAACTTTATGTTGATTGTAATGTCTATTTTATTATATCCAAAATATAAAGCAGTTTTATTTAGGTACATCTTTGAAAGAGTGTTTGCCCAAGTGGGAGAATTAGTGAACGAAAATTGGGCTTCTTACTCGTTTACTTATTTGCAAGTATAAACTCTGAAAACTTAGTGGGAGTTGTTCTAAAATTTTGAGCATTAAGTGGACTTGCATGAATCTATTAAAGCGTTATTCTATCTTCCATGAATTTGTGTTACTCGAATGTCTATAATATGTTTAAGTTGCACCAATGGATACTTGGTATATGTGTACATTTTTCTATCATTTGCAATCATTTGGATTTCTTGGTTGATCATTTGTTTTGAGGCTCATAAAGACTTAGCATAAATGTGGAATTATTAATACATATAAGATGGTTGTTGGTGCATGTTTTTTGTGTAACAGTGGTGAATGCTTTTATGCTTAGTTGTACCTTTCATTGAGGTAATATGCATTCATTGACTGAGTAAGGCTATTCCCAAAGGCATATTTTCAAAGGTATGATTTAGGTATTGATTTGCAAATTAAGTAATGATATTGTAGATCAATGGGAGCTTGAGTTTTGTGTTAGTAATGCCTTACATTTGCAGATGACCTATAAGGTATGTATAGAATCCATGTATTCAGTTTAATCTTCAGTTGGATTCATTAAGTCACATTTTTGTGTGCTAGTCATTTATCTGATGAAATATATGTCGGATATCAAGTTGTTATCAAACTGCATACTAAATGGCATGGCATGGTCTATGTGTTAGTTGTGAGGATTTCCATCTACCCACAAGTGTTGGAAATCACCATTAAAGTAACTGGTAAGGTGCATAGATCAGTGTTAAAAACATGGTAATTCATCTGCTTATAAGTGTTGGATTAGTTTGTTTTACGAAGCTTTTGGGTATTTTACTTGGACATGTGCCTATTGGTACCTTCAGTTGTGTCTGTTGGCTTCAAACATTGTTTGTGTGCTTGTTATTGGTCTAATGAAAGTGCTACGTGATTGTTTTGAAATGTATTCACGCCTGCATGTTATGGTAGTTTCATTAGATGAAGGATATCTGCATTGGCAGATTTAAGTCTTCGAAGAGGCATAAAGTGTAACTTATGAGTTACAATAAGGTGGACCTGAGATGATATAAAGTAAGACATTTGGGTTAATTTAAAGTTTCATCTCTTGATCATAATTTTTGTTTCATGTGAATGAGGATCTTAGCATGTGTGATTATGAAGGTTCTGGATTATGTCAACCCTACAACCTTGTTAGTTCCATGTAGAGAAATGCATTTGACAAAAATTGCATTAAGGACGAGATGTAATCACTATTACATGGCCACTAAAGAGACATTAGTCTCCAATCTCAAGTATAAACATGAATATTACATTTTGTAGACTAAGTGGGAGAATGTTGGATTTATCCAATATATGGCTGAGTAGTAGGCCTAAACAATGGATATCTATATGTTATCCATAGAAGCAACCTTGAGAATAACGACGTCACCATTATACATGATTCTCAATCATGTGGTTCAGTCTCTCATTTGAGTTCGGACCTTGATGAGACCTTGATTCCCTGGCTTGAGATATCGCCCCATTAGTGTCATACACTTTCTGGTTGGAACCGAATGGAGAGTTCATGAATGAACTTTCCCATCCAAACAACAATGTTGTAAGCTTCTATATGGCAATATATTTTGCATACATGATGGAACACATTAAAGTCATTTACTTTTAACGTTTCCACCCAAATATCTCTTTAGTCATAATAAAGAGATATCTCATTATCACTTCATTCATAATGAAGAGATATTCTATGATGGATTAGATTCATAATCTAATACATTTACGCTTCCGTTACGTTACTCTAATTCTTCCTCATTCTTGAGGAATCCATCCTTAGTATTTCTTAAATACCTAAGGATTCACTTGACAGTTGCCATGGTTCTGATCCTGGGCTTGCACTGATATCATCTTGTACCGTTCTAGGTACAACTTATATCAATGTTTTCATACAATATGAAATACATAAATCACCTTTCTGCGTATGCATAAAGGATTCTATTTACGCATTATTTCTTTGGGAGTCAAAGGGTACATTCCCTTTGAGAAGAACAACTTCCTAGTCTCACTAGAATTGTCATTCTAATTGAAGTTTATCATCATATGAGAAACTTCCTAGCATCTCTTGTCTATTTTAGGGATTGATATAATCCAATTATATCTTGAAATCTATCATTATATATTTCCATCCCATGTATATAGACTATGTCTCCCATATACATTCTATCATTATAGAATGTTTAAAGTCATAACTTTAACGATGAAGAATTCCTTTCATTTTCAAAATTAATATATATCATGTATATATATTCAAATTTAGGAATATGATTAACTCCCACTAATCTTTTGTAAACCTAGTAAACAAAAGATTCATTTACATCTTTATGAGAAATCAAACAATTTGATTTTTTTCTCATAAGACGCTTATAGCTTCCACTAGCTTGCTAAGATCCATGATGGATGGATCTCTACAACTAACATGTCTTAGAAGTATATATCATATATATATGGGTAATCGATAATGTCCAACGAACTAAATCTTATTTATGTTCATTCTTCTCCTAATGGAGAAATTCATTATCTTACGATGCTACTTTCCTTGATATTTTTCAAGGAAATTAATCTAAAGTGTTACTTTTTCCTTGGATCAAATCTAAGGAGGTAAATACTTTAGACGTCTTACTCATCTACTTACATTTCTTGAATTCTTTGAAACCTTTTGCAAAGTATTCGGACTTGTGTTTATTCAAAATAAACTATAGTCCAACCGAGAGTGATCTTCGGTGAATGTCATACAACATGAGTAGTATTATGTTGTGGACAAGTGCCACTAACATTTAAGTGAATTAACCTCAACAACTTTGTGATTCTTTCTTCTTTCCAAAAGAATAAAGATTCGAACATTTCGCCTCTATACAATTTTAACAAGAAGGTATTGGATCCGGATCTAACGATCCAAAGCATCCATCTATGACCAACTCGTAACTTATGTTTTAGAGGTATCACAACTCAGTTGGGATTAGTCACTACCTTGCAACCTTTTGGGTTTTAAGCATCATCGTATTCTAAACAGTTAAACTACCACATCATCTCTACTATAGAGACAACCAATTAAATTACAATAATCTAATTATTGATTAATAAAGAACAATGTTTTGTCAAACAAAACATTTATCCATCTCTACTATAGTGACGGATTTAAGTTCCTTAAAATTGGAATGTAAAGACAATCTTTAGTATTTTCCAATTTCTTTGGTAGTTCATATGAGGAAGTAAGTACAATCCGCTTTCACAGAGATCTATATTTTATTCACTTTCCGAATGTGAAGTACTTTCTCTTCTCTCATTAATCTTCTACTTTTTATTAGCACACTTTTACAAGAATTGTAAAACATAGTTACTAATACGGAATCAAGCATTCAAGTAGAAGAACCAACTGTTTTGAACTATTTCAAGAACATATTACAACACCTTCGAAAGATGTGTTCTTGACACTTGCAAGACATTTCTTGCAAATACCCCTTCCAATGTCCATCCTTTCATAAAGGAAGTTTGTTCCCTTGTAGTTATTTTGCCTTCTTCATTTGACTTCTCCTTTGACTACAATAGTCATGGTCCCTAAACTCCCACTATCTCTCTTGAAACTTATTTCAATTGTGTTATACACATCAAACAATTTGGAGAGTGTGTGGTTATTGTTCACTATATAGTTTACAATAAACTTAGTGAACCATTAGGATAGGGACACAAAGGTGAAGTCCTTGCCTAATTTCCATCTCGTTAAGTGGTTTAACACTTCAACACTCAATGATTCAAAATCATCATAAGTCCATGTTGATGGACTATTTTTGTCAACCAACCATTATGTTTTAAACATAATTACAAACTTTCAAGAGTTGTTCAAGGCAACTCTCATTTCTTCATACAACAATTTGTAAGTGAAGAATCATGGCACATAAAGCGTCCATGCCCTTGTGCTTACTTCAAAAGTTCCCTGTTTATGTAACAAAGAAACAAGCACTAAAGTTTGTGTTGATTAAGGGTTGTTCAAAGCAACTCTTATTTCTTCATACAACAATTTGTATTTGAAGGATTATGACATTAAAAGTGTTGTCCTTCTCATGTTAGACTTATCTAACATATTCTTCCAATGATACATTATCAATAGGAAGATTGTGAGGATGAGACTATTTAGTTACATCTACAAGCCATTAAAGACAATCTATGGGATTGTAGAACTAAGTCCGGAAATTAAAGCATTCGGCTTTTCTTTGTCAAGTTTTGGATAGCGTTTGCAAATATATTGGTAAACAAATACATAACGAATATAAATTGATTGATTTTAAGCCATTTGATTCGGGTCTTTAAATCAAATAGCACCACCCACTATTTTTGGCAAATTCCATATCCCTCATCGGAATTCGAGAGTTTTGTTGAACTCTTAGCGGGGTATGGGAGACTCACCATTACCAAGCCCACCTCACGATGATACGATATCGGTTAGCAAAAATAATGATGAGAGAATAACACTTTACTCATTTACAACTCTTGTAATTACCCATCTTATTTGGCCTCTAGAGAATGTTGCCTCACAATGATATGATATCGGCGCCATTGCACTTAGTTAAGTTATTCCCACCATGCTTAGTTCATGAAGGGGTTCAAGAATAGCCTCACAATGATATGATATTGGCCATCCTCATTGCCTACACTCACTTCATCATATGCGTATAGACTCCTTCTGAGTGTAAGCATGCACTTTGTACTCCCCCATGATAGGGTGAAGCCGGTGCACAAGTCACAAACGATTGGAGCCTACCACGGTGGAAGGCCACGAAGAGATATTCAAAGCATCTCTCGCTTATCAACTTAATAATGGTTTGGTTGAGGGTTTTAGGTCTCATCACATATAAACATACATTTTAATCCAATTAAAACATTTTGGTCCTATTACAACTATTGGTCCATATGATTGATTTAGTAGTATATAATACTCCCACTATGCTTTTAAAACGGTTTTTAAAGCAAGACTATATGGTACTACTAACATAAGATTTGCATTCATTGATGGACTATATAGTTGCCTTAGGGCCTTAGGATGACTATGAACCTTTGATTCGATTCAACACGAGCCTAGTGTTGGATCTCGGTCTAGGGATGGTGATTGATTTTAGTTACGCGTTTAATCACATTAAGGCGTGTTGTCTTATTGGGCGTTGGACCCAACTACTCCAATTTCATGCATATCGAATAAAACAAGAAAGGAGTACTTCAAAGTAAATAAGAGCTTATGCTCTTTTACAACAATTGATCAAATCAAATTACTTTAAAGTAAAGAAGAGCTTATGCTCTTTTACAACAATTGATCATATCAAATTACAATCAAAATTTAATCTACACATTCCCATGGTTCAAACAAATTTGAAACGGCCTTTCACATAGCTCAATTATCGTAGGCTAAGGTTCATAATCACCCTTTCTTTAATTAATTAACACTTTAACTAATTAAACTTGAATGCAACATTTTCATTTGGTTTTTGTATCCATAGAATTGATTTAAATGGAGCTAAATGAAATGAAAATCCAATTCTCATTTAAAGAGACAAAACAATTTTGTTCTCTACCTAATTTGGGCCAAAATGCTATGACCTCAACTTGTTTGGGCCATAGTGCAATTAACCTCAACTTTTGGGCTATTTTGCAAAAACTTCAACTTTTGGGGTCACTTTGTAAAAACACAAAAGTCCACTACTTCATGTAATTACAACTAGAACCCAAAAATTTCCACAAAAACTAAAACTTCATTAAAGGAGCAAAACAATTTGTCCTTTTAGTGATTTTGCACCTTTATGTAAAAATGTAAACTTTTTGGTCAAAATGCAAATACACAAAAGTACCAAAACTTTATATAATTGCACAAAAGTCCCTCCAACACCTTTTCCAAAGGTAGCCGGCCATATTGTTGAAAATTTGAAAAAATCTAAAGTTTTGAAAGTGGTTTTTGGTAGGTGAGACAAAGGTGACTTTGATGGTTTGTAAGAAAATGTTTTTATAAAACTTTAAAATTCTTTTAGTCACATCTCACCAATAACTATCACCCACCATTTGAAAAACAAAACTTTATGAAAAACATAAAACTTTTGAATCAAAACTTCAAAACCTTTTTGTTCTTGGCAAGAACTTCAAGAAATATGAAGAACATACATGAAAACTCATAATAGCTCCATGGATGTTTTCTTTCACCAAAAACTCAAATTTTCACAACTCAAAAGAGGGTTAATATCCTAGGGTACTTAGGGGTTCCAAAAAGCACTTTAAAACCATTTTAACAAGACTAACAAGAACCCAAAAAATCACCCTTTGGATTTGGCCGAAAATCCCAAAACACTTGGCACCAACTTTTAGCTCCAAAATTCATGCTCATATGAACTACATCTACAACATTTGAGATGGCAAATTTTCTAACAAAATTTACATTCAAAGAAGCAAGAATAAAGCTTGTAACAATTACAACATTCAAATCACAAACTATGAACTACAAAACCCAAAAGGATTCACCAACTACTAGACTTAGGCTCTTGATACCACTTGAAGAAAGATTTGTGAAAAACAAGTTCATTTGAGCAACATCAACAACATGCAATTAACAATTAAAAGGCGGAATCATGTTTATATGCACTCAAAAACAAAACTTAACCCATGAACTTCAAAGCCTAGTAGATAGGTGAACCAAGACTCAACTCAAAACAAAGTGAGTTGAGAAATCAATACCTTTGTTGATTCCTCTTTGCATAAGCAAAGGCTAATCACCCAAAGAGAGGGCCTTCATTCCTTGCATCTTAGATCCATGGATTTGGATGGATGAAAAGGTTTCTCCAAGTTCCCAAAATTGAGAACCTCTAAGTCTCCACACCAAGGCATATTGTAGAAGAAATGAGTGACCTTGAGGAAGTAAGATTGCTAGATGTTTTCCTCAAGGGTGGCCGGCCATTTCTAGAGAGAAAGGAGAGTTTGTGTTTCTCCAATTTCCCCATAAACAACCCTTAATGAATTTTGGCTATAAAGTCATACTTATTCCTTAATTCATTTGAGTGGCAAACTTGTAAATAAGTCCAAAACCACTCCTTCTCTAACATGGCCGGCCTTAGGGTATTCATTGGGCTATTTGGGCCTTTGTGAATCATTATTCATTAAGTTGTCACACAACTTAAGTCAATGGACTTGACGTTCGAAGCCCATTGGGCCTTAAGGTCGAAAACTATCCCGTGGTCTTCAACGAACTTATTCGTTTGATTAATAATCATATTAATTAATCCTTGCCATAAATAATTAAACCATTTAATTATTCTTACTCATCTCCGTTGAATCTTCAATCTCTACCTTACACGGTGTACGATCCATTAGGTTCCTTTTAGCGAGGCAGTGGGCGATTCAAACTCTTTCAAATCGATTGTGAATTGAAACTTACTTTCAATTCTCCCGTTAGTGATAATACACTTTTAGGGCTTCCACAAACCATGGTTGACGCCTAGCAGCATGTCATGGTTACCCAAGCTAATTAGAAGAGGTGGAGAACCTATTCAATTTTAGGATTACAAATGCAATATGGTCGTTCTCTAATACAATACTCTTGACTACATTGTTTGGTTTGATAGTTTATTCATGTCTACTATCCAATGTGAGTCTTGTGCTTATATGATTACCTTGAATGTGATTTGGAACACATTCCTTAATCTCATTCATACTTTGGCCAAAGATTCTTAATCATATCATAGAGTATTCTCCCTCAAACAGTTTGAAGGTTAAAGATCCCTTGTTGCGTATTCACTTGCTTCCATGGCTAAGTGGCTTAACCCCAACGATGCCGTAGACACCCTCCTGATGGAGTGACTTTGACATAATCAAAGATTAAGAACCTAACCACAAGACAACTGTGATGCCTCAGGTCAAAAGACTAATTTGCATTATCCCAACCATGAGTTCTCATGTGACATGAATATGAGAACTCTTCGTTGATCGTGTTCAGTGAACTCATTCTCTATTGAGCACCTACGTACTTGTCTTGATGTCACACACACCAATGACTCGAGACTAGTCACTCTCCCTGAGAGAAGACATAGCACGTACTGATCTTAACGGACTGTCAATGCCCAATTGATAATCCTATGATCAGGAACGTTTAGGATATGTCAACGAAAGAATGGTCTCATGAATCTAACTTCTTTAGATCGCATTCTTCCAATCACATATTCCTTGGACTTATCGTTTAAGCATATAATATTTATATGAGACGGCTCAAGCAATAATCTTTGCCCTTTACATTTAAACTACATTAGTTTGAAATGTCCGTAAAGTATCATCATATGATTGGTTTTAGGGCACATTTCCAACAGTTTGTTCAGTGCCAAATATAACTAGGCCATGAGACAAGAGTTAGAAGACTTGGAGGAAGTTTGGCTTTATGCTTATAATTTATTGATGGCACAGAAAAAGATTGTCGAGCGAGCCTATAATCAACGAGTCATACAAAAAACATTCAGCGAATGAGAGTTAGTTTGGCAAACCGTGTTGCCTATAGGAATTAAAGATCATAGATTTTGGAAATGGTCGCTGAATTAGGAGGGACCGTTCATCGTCCAAAAAGTTCTCGACAAGGGGGCATACCACCTTAAAAACTAAACCGGTCTAATTCATAAATTACCAATCGATGGCAAATTTTCAAAGAAATAATATCCAGTCACTTGGGAAATGCAAGCTTCAAGGTCATGTCCCCTGGTTCATTGCTCGAACCTAGAGAGCTTAAAGGCCGAACCCAGTGTTTAAAACTATTTCTCAATTCACGTGGCTGATGAAGGTTATCTACGTTCGACAGCCACTGAGGTGGCCAGGAGATATAAATAACACTCTTCGGCATGCAGAATTTTTGATGAAAAGAGTAAGTAGGAACCTGACATTTAGTATCTTCCTGGTTTAGAATTCTAAGGCAAAAGAGTGACCAAAGGAAAACAAGAGGATACTTACAAAGGCCGAAATAGCTTTTTGGGGAGGGGGTATGCCAATGTCTTGATCCTGCGGATGGATTGGCGTCTCCGACATCGCTTTAGGCTCGACAAGAGGCCTTTTTCCACGATCGGCTACATGATGATCGACTTGGTCAGTCACCTTAACCACAGGTGGAGGATTAGTGGTAGGGGGTTTAGTTGGTCAAGGATGACTCATTAGCGGGATTCCTTCATTGCCGTCGTCTTGAAATAAGAGTTATTAGTATTCAGAATCTAGCCGAAAGGAAAAACTTGCCAGTAACATAATCATACCTTTTCCTCCAGAACGACCACTGTTTTTGTTTTTTTTTTTTTTGGATTCAGGGGAAGATTTTTCTCTGCCACAGTGGTCACTTCCTCCAAGACAGGAGCAATGCCCGGCCCTGGAGCTATAAGTCCCTTGATCATCATATCAACGGTTGGCTCAACCACGACTTGTTGAACAGGACGAACCTCAGTTGCTTGACCAGTGGCAAGGTTTGATTGCGTGTCCATTGAGGTTTGAATGGTAGTAGTGCAAGGAAACTTAGCTGTTGCTCTTATGATTTGGCTGGAGATGACATGAATCTCCTGTTCCCCTTTTTTCGCCAACTTCTTGACAAGTTTTTTCGAATAGGGAGCGTCGCCAACCATTTCAGCCTTTGGGCGAGACCGTTTGCTCAGCAAGATTGGCAAAGTGGTTGTGATTTTCTTTAGTGAGAGGGTAAGTTTTTTCTTGGCCACGATCAAAGCTGCCATATCTGTAAGACTACCTAAAAAGCTAAAATCAAATCATAAAGGAATTTGAACAAATGGCCAAAATGAAATGATAGATGCAGACAAATACCTTGAGCTGTCTCTTTGGATTTTAGGCCAAAAGTCTTCTTTGGATGGTCACTACAAATCTTCTTGATAACATCTTCGACCAACGCGCCAAAAAAATCTTGAGTGTATACAGCCCACCAATCAACTGATGCGAGAATTATACGCACACAAATTAAACCCTCTTTTTATCAATTGTAGTAAGTATGTAAGTAGGGATCGTTCTGGACCGGGGATTAGGAGGGATTGTTAATCACTTGGATTTGACTCAAAAAAGTAAAAACACAATATAAGACACCAAATTAAACCATATTCTAAAAACACAAACTAAATTGATTTCTAACTACTATGACTCAACAAAGTAAAGGGGGGGAATTGAGGTTTGGACGAATTTAAACTAAAATGGATAGATTGTAAAGAAAACAAATTGTAAATACGAATTCGACGGAAATGAATGGATGAGAAGCTAGCTAAGGGGTTCATCTCCACACATGTTATACTTGCATACAAAATGATTTCTAATTGCTTTCAATAAACCATGAATTCTCAACACCCCGGGTTAATTAGGTCCGTTTAAATTAACCGTCAAGTTTTCCTTAAGTTAATGAATTGGATGATTGCATACGACAACCCAAAGCATTCCCCACAAGTTCCCTACATGAATTGCATAATAGAGATACAAGCAAGAATCATTAAGTTCTTTGAAAACCATAAGTTTGACAAGGCATTCGTTACTATGATTGCATGAAACTTATGCCAAGAATTTACTTAACACGATTGTTTATAAGCAACCTCCACTACTTGTGAATATAAGTTCATAACTATTAGGTGAAACTCACTTATATTCTAGCGTCATATTCATGCATGAAAATTAAGCGTGCACTCTCAATAAACATACATAAATAGGTTATCAATCAAATAGTTAAACAAATTGAATCCACAACTTATGAAACGCAATTAGAAGTAATCAAATCATATTGCAAGCATAAACATGTATTTTGAATCCCCCCCTAGCCAAGGGGGGTTTAGTTCCTCATACGTACAAGACAAAGATAAGTAAATTTAAGCGTTGAAATCAAGGAAAAGAAACACCTAAAAATTCCAACAACTCAAACTTGAATTGTATGAACGTTTAAGCATTCTTCTCCTCCTTTTTGTTGTCGCACAAGGTCTAAGGATAGTGTTGGTGTGTATTGTGTATGAATGGGAACGGTTGGGTAGTGTTTTGGACGGTTGGGGAGTAGTGGAAATAGAAGAGAAGAATGATAGAAATGAAGTGGGGATGCACGGCACCAAGGTTTCAGGATGTGTTTGTGTTGTGTTGTGTATGAATGGAGGTGTGGAATGAATGACAATTGAATCCCCCTTTTGTGGCTGCAATGGATGCTTATTTATAGGTGGATGAATGATGAAAAGAGGGAATATGACAGCTAGGAGAGAATGTGGCTGCCATCATGAAGAGTGAAGCTGGAAATACAAATGGGAAAGCTGGAAATGGAAGGATGCACGGCAAGGGTGTGGATGGGTGCATGTGACTTTGTTTTGCATGTGAATTAAAGCTAAGGTGAATGATGAAGAATGCATGTGGATTAAAGAGGGAAAATGTGGTGCAATGATGGTGTGGGAATGGAATAATGTAGCTGCAATGATGGTGTGGGATTGGAATAATGTAGCTGCAATGATGGTGTGGAATTTCAAAAGGAGGAATGCTGAAAATGCATGTAGAAGTGCACAGCAAAGGTTGTTTGGTGTTGGTTGCATGTGTTGGCTGATTTTTGCATGGCTTTAATGGATTGTTTGATTGGGCTAGAGGTTTTGCATGGCTTTAATGGATTGTTTGATTGGGTTAGGCCCTTTGTTTTATGTCCTAAGTGCATACAAGGCCTTCAATTTCATCCAATCCTTTTGCTCCAAGCATATGCTATCCATTCCAAGCCCAATTTTGCTCCAAAATGCATCTTTTTGCTTCCTTAGCCATAAGAACCTAAAAACACACGAAAATGGCTTAAACTACTAAAACAACTATGAATTAACAACATAGATGCACGAAAACAAGCTAAGTAAGTCGCCTAAATATGCTCCTATCGTCAACAAATATGGCAGTATTAAGAGTCTCACGGACATTTAGCCGCAGCTAAATTGCTTGCGCCTTTCTTGAAATTCTTGCTTAGCCTCTCTGCATTCTCTCTCTGAAGAACCAGAGAGACGTCATTGGCTTAGGAGAGAACAAGAGGTGAGTAGAGGCATTGGGCAACTTTGGAGGTAGCCGAGTTGCCGTAGGGTGAAGTGGGGTTGGTAAACTTCCTAACTTACGTGCTTAGCATCGCAGCCGAGATGAAGGTTGCTGGTTAACATAAACGATCCTCAGTTCTTTTCGAAGTTAGCATCTTTGGCGTCATTTCATGCCGAGGATGGAAGCGTGATGGTTGTGGGATATTCTTGACGATGGTAGATTAGAAACTCATCGTCAAAAAGGTCTTCTAGGCTGAAAAAGTATTTAGAAACTTCTTTGGCCGAGTGAAGAGGAATGGGTCTAGAGCCCAATTGAAGACCTAGTGCTTCAGAGGACTTGAAATTGGGGACTTCTGGCCTGAGGGTGGCGAAATAGACTTGCAGCCAAAGTTGAAGAACCTAGAGTGGGCCATTTTGGTGCTGGCCAATCCTGTTGACCGTCATCTCAACTAAGCAACGCGTAAGGTTGGTGATGATATCCGAGCTAAGAGCCAGGGTATAACCACTGGCTAAGGCTTCAGCTACCGGCATGTTCTCAACCAAACATTTATTCAACTTGGTACATCAAATAAATTTGTTGTACCAATAGAATAGGAAAACTTCATGTTCTCTCTTCCTAAAGGTTTCTTCCTCTAGGCTAGTGAAGTGTTGGATGAGGGTGTTGTAGTTGAAGAAGTTCTTGTGCAACTTCTGAACTTTTTCTTTTGAGAACTCTTGGTTTTTCTTCCCCAACGACTCGACAGCGTGTTCATCGAAGAGTGTCTTGAGGTTGAGGTTGGATTGGTACCCAGAGAGGGTGATGTCAATTGGGAGACCTAAAGGGGAGGTCCCGAGGATAGCTAAGATGTCGAGAATAGTGGGGCCAATAGGGCCGAATGGGAGGACCATAGTATTGGTGGTTGCGCACCAAAAACCAGTAGCTGCCAAGAGAAGTTGTTTGTCCATGGTGATATCGACGGTTGAGAGCTTGATGGCATCATAAATGCTGAGAGTCTTCCATTCCTTGCTGAAGAACTTCTTCATCCTCTTGACCCAAGCTACCCAGGCTGCAGTAGTGGAAGGCCAAGCCCCTTGAGTTTTGGTCAGTTACTACTTCGACCAATCATATCCTTGAAACAAAGGTTCCAGGCAGTGAGCTTTGATGAGGTTGGTAATAGATGCTGGGATACTGTCTTTAAAGAGTGGTCCCAGGACCTAGTGAGAAGCGCTCAAATCACCTTTGAATCTTAAGTTTTTGATGGTGCTCCGGTCAATGAAGTCTTGGCACTTTGCGCATTCATCGGAAAGTTCAAAGATGAAGGTGTTGGAAGCCATTGTTAAGACCTTGAAGAAATTTCTGGACTTAAAAGTTTTTTTGGTTAGAAAATGAGCTTTGAAGGTTGTTCTAGGAGCAAAAGGTTTGAGAGTTTTGAAAGCATAAAGGAAAAAATGAAGGAATTTGGGTATTTATAGGGGTTTTGAAAGGAGGCCAATCGTTTGATTTTTGAAAGAAAGGGTAAGACCAGTTAGATTGTTTTGCAATCATCATGGATATTCAGGGGATCCATACGAAGATATGTTTGGAGTCTGCATGTTTTAAATGTCATCATTAGAGAACTAGTAAGTAGAAAATTGCCATGTGGCAGCATGTTAAAAGAACCATGAACATGTGATCGTGTCTCATAAATGCGCATGTTTAGGTTATTCAAGGCATTTCAGTTTCTTTTTTTAGAGGTATAAGAGTCGATTTCGCTTCTTCAAGGTCGAGGCTCGGCCTAGGAATGAAAGCCAAGGACCTCCAAAGTGAAGGGGCAATGTTTGGGCCCAAAATATTGGTGTGGGCTAAGTTAGGAGTTGTTCTTGGCCCAACAGTATGTTTCTAGAACCATCGTGAATTCTAGTTATTATGGGCCGCTTAGTTAAGATCGTCTGAGTCCTAGTATGAGGCAGATTGATAGGGTAAGTCGATTCCTAGTATAATAAGGAGTCTTAATCGAATGAGGATGCTGAGATTCGAGAAGTGAACATGGCCGGATAAAGAGGTTGGGTCGAAGTCCTAATGGAGATAGGATTGGCCAAGACCTGGTTAGATTAGGTTAAAGAATCCTAATCTGGGTGTAGTTCTGGTTCGGCCATGATGAGATTGACTGCTATAAATAAGAAGGGGGTGCATCATTCTAAGCCCCTCCAATTCAACACACAAACTGCTTAGCGCAAACTCTCACTCTACGTGAAACCTCTCAACAACCTTGAGATCTTTATTTTCTTTTTTTGCCAACATATCTTTAGTTTGGATAAACAACATTGTGAAGGCAACCGGTGACATCTTCAGTTTGGATAAACATCACCACTGTCGTAGAATCAGCCGACCCCGGAGCACCTTTAGTTTAGATAAACAACACTGCGTCGATGCCAACTGGTTATCTATCCAAGTCTCGGCTAAGAAAGATCTTTGAGTTCTTGTTGGTAGAGGTCATCTCATTAGCCTTCTTGACGAAGTGAGGTGTTACAGATTACTGGGCTTGGCACATTAAACACTGAGTTATTTTATGATTGGATACTCACAAGTAAGTTTTAGAGTTCAGCATTCTGACGGTCGAACCACATTTACCATCAAGACATACATCTCTTTTAAATACCAGTTCGGTATGCTTATCCTCTTACGAATATAATCACCGTAACCGAACTCGGTGTCAACGATCCATGAACTTCGCAAGACTAGTAGCCTTGTCTTGAAGCTCTAGAACCCGAAGGGCATGACGTGTTCCTTCCCCGGCCGCAGTTGCAAGATCAAGAAGTCAGCAGCACGCTTAACGCAACACAACACATTTTACTCTCCGGCCTAGCTCGACTGACGAGTTGGGACGCCCCGCACACAACCGAATGACGTAGTTAGCTTATTAATTACTTAGCCTACGTGCCATGTAGGCTTGGTAGTTTTTAGGGTCTACAAAGTGATAGAAACATTGTGGCCCATATTGTAACGACCCATCTTGGAGTTTACAGAACGTCAAGGGCAATTTTGTAAATTCACTTTAATTAGGAGATATTTTGTGATGTTTGCTTTTTGGTCTTAATTGGTGTGCCCAAGGGAGCCCACCCTTTTGTTTTTGTCAACGGCGGAATATCTGTGAGTGGACCATTTCCAAAATGCATGATTTTATTATTACAAATGCATACATGAAAAGCATAATTTTATGGCTAAGTTTTATGAAAAGCATGATTTACGCTTTATGAAATATCATGCTTTACTGAATTTACATTCTTTGAAATATTTATGATTATATATACTTATGAACATGGTGATGATGTTTTGAGATAAAACGCTCCTATGGATTTATGATATGATGTTCGAGCTTTTTGAGCTCCGATGAGATATATTTTGGAAAGATTATGTTCATGATTTTATGTGCTTACTTAGTGGTTATTCATACTATGTGCCTTCGGGCGAACGATACTTATATATGGCTTCGGTAGGGTGATAAAGAACCTTCGGGTGAATGATACTTATATATGGTTTCGATCGGGTGATGAAGGGCCTTCAAGGGAATGATATTTATATATGGCTTCGATCGGGTGATGAAGGGCCTTCGGGCGAATGATGATACCACTACTAAGCACACTATATTTGATATAAAAGTTTTTATGGCATGCTAGGGTTTTCAAAAAACCTATTACTTATTATGCTATATGAGTTTTCTAAACCTGAGGGTTAGTACATTGATGAATAACTGTTTTTGTATTACAAATTCAGAGCATACAACTAATCCAAAGCATGCATACAACTAATCTCGACGTTAAGGCACTCCCGCACCGTATCTTCGAGTCCTCTCGATGTAGGACCCATTTCTTTGTTAGTACAATTTTATAATACTCCTTTTACAATGTTCTGGATTAGTTATATGCTTTAAACATGTTCCAAAATTACATATTCATTATAGTTAAATCTAAGATTTTTATTTATGTTCGTTCTTTCTTTATAGTTTTCTTGCATATTAGTATGGTTCGTCACCTTCAGGTGTTGGTCGGCCAGCACCTGCCTACCCTAGTGTTTAGAGGATACCAAGGTCAGGCGTATCAATTTGGTATCAAAGCATGGATTGTTCGGAGCATACTTAGGATCTTCAGTTACTGTTGTAATGTGTTAGCCTTGACATCATTTGGATGTCATGACTTCTGGATTTGGTACCATTCAACGCAGTTGTGCAAACCTTTTCCTGTCTGAATTTTCACATTCTATTTGAAGTACAAATTTCATGTTGGGATTGTGCTTTATCGGTGACGAAATGGATTGTTGGACGACTTTTAACAACGGACCGATACTCTACGACATGCGTTCCCTAGGAATAGTGGGTAGAGTCGGATTTACATTGAAGTGACGTGAAATAGAAAAATCTTAGTAAGAGGAAGTCTGGTTAAGACCAGTTGATTGTTCATAAATGTGATGTTACTCTGCGACATGCGTTTCCTAGGAATGGCGAGCTGAGTTGGATCTACATAGAAGTGTTGTGAAACAGAAAAATCTTAGTAGGATAAAGTTTGGATAAAACCAGCTGAAGATCTGAAATGGTGATATTACTCTGCGATATGCGTTCCCTAGGATTCGCTGGTAGAGTCATACCTATATGGAAATTTCTTGAAATATCCGAAGTTCATTTTGGAGAACGTGAGGAAGCACTAGTTGTAAGCATATTTAACGAGTGTTAGTTTGGTAGGATCGAATCAATGTTCTCAGATTTGTCGTTCCCGTTGAAGAAATTCATATCGACCCTCAGAACATATCTGGACGATTGTTCTATCGATAACCTTCTTGCTTACTCCAACAATGTGGTCAAGATCACCGAACATCAACAGTCAAATGTACACCAAATTCTTTGAACGTTGTTTTTCTTTAGATTAGATACTTTTCTTGGGAGATTCCTTTGTAGGAGATGATATTCTTATCAATTTCCAAAAAGGGTGCAACTGTTGGAAATTGAAATCCTCACAAGGTGCTGTGAAATATGAAATATCTTTGTTCATGTCACTTTCTATCAACAGTTCTTAAGGATTCTTTGTGTAGAGCCTTATTCCTTTCTGGCTAAGTAGCAAGTCAATCTTGTTTAAGATGTTGGAGGTTGTGAACACGGAAATTTCTTGAAACAAGAACACGTGTTTAATGATTTTGGGGTTACGATCTCTCTCAAATTTGGTCTTCTGATTTGATCTCCGTAAGATGTAGATTTGTTGATCCAAGGGCCGTCGAGGCTTGATCTTGGATGAACGATTGGAAGTTTCTTCAAGGGCCTTCAGGGCTTTGGTCTTGAAGTTTGATGAAAGTTTCTTCAAAGGCCGTTGCGCTTGATCTTGAAGGTTGATGGAAGTTTCTTCAAGGGCCGTTGGGCTTGATCTTGAAGGTTAAGAAGTTTCTTCAAGGGCCTTTGGGGCTTAATCTTAAAGTTTGATGGAAGTTTCTTCAAGGGCCATTGGGCTTGATCTTGAAGGTTGTCGGATGTGTTGATCCAAGGGCCGTCGGGGCTTGATCTTGGAGGAACGGGTATGTTGATCCAAAGGCCATTGGGGCTTGATCTTAGATTGTGGTTGTGTTAATCTAAGGGCCGTCAGGGCTTAATCTTGGATGAACAGTTGTTAAACGGATCTTCAAGAGCCTTTGGGGCTTGATCTTGAAGAACTATTGTTTGTTGATCCAAGGGCCATCGGGGCTTGATCTTGGATGAACGATTGCCTCAAGGATTTGACAAAGAACGAAGAGTGCTTTCTCGATTCTTCTGAATTCTTGGGACTTTGGATGCTTGAGAGCTTTGGAGTTTCAAAGCTTCAAGGATTTGGATGTGTTTCGAGTATTCTCTTCCATTTTGGGAGTAGAGAAATGTATTGGTGAATTGGTTGATGAACGCTTTCTTCAAGGGCCGTCAGGGCTTGATCTTGAATTGGTGAAAGTTCTTCAAAGGCCTTCAAGGGCTTGATCTTGAAGGAGGATTTTGATGAAGAAAGAACGAAGATAGCTTTCTCGATCTTTCGGGATTTGCTTGAGAGCTTTAAAGTTTCAAAGCTTCAAGGTTTTGGTGTGATGTGAATTGGTGAAGTGAAATGAATGAAATTGGCTTGTATTTATAGAAATTTTCAAGGCCTAATTTTGAATATAATATTCAGATGAAATAAATCATTTTTGCCAGGTGTTGAAACATGTCCTATTTGATGACTTTTTCGATTTATTTCGATTTGTCGTTGAGTCACACACTATGTGTAAAATTTATGTGACACGTGAACATTGAAATTTTAATTATTGGTCAACATTCATTTCAGCGAAATTTCAATGTCTACAGAGGTGAATGAAGATTTTGACAATAGAAGTATTGTCCCACTTGATCATTGTTCTTACACTTTTCGATGATATTGATAAATTTTGAATTTTATGGTGATGTTTTATTGAATGTTTGGCTTCACGCTGATACAGCATGACCGAGTAACGCTTATGCCTCTTAACGGTTAGAACCGTATGAAGTGAACCATCCTATCTTTTACCTTGAGCCAATGGTTATTTGTACAAATTTTGTGGTACGAAGGTTGGGAACGGATATTTTTGGTGTTTGGAACATCATCTTACTTATGCTTCCATTCCTATTTTTCTTGACGTTAGTGGTGAACTTTAAGCCGCTAGTTTTACATCCTTATCACATTTGGGTTGTTTTCTAATGTAGCATGGAAAGGTCATTGCCTATGCTCCCGGACATCTTGAACCTCACGGAAGGAATTATCTTATTCATGACCTAGAGCTGATAACAATTTCCCTTGCTGTAAAATCTGGTGACGTTCTTTCTAGAGCAAAAAGTGTTGCATCCTTTCTAACGAAAGAAGTTGTAGTGTGTTTTCACACAGAATGAGTTGAGTTTGAGATGTGAGAGGTGGATGGAAGTCATCAGTGATCTTGTTTGCACTTTTGACCACCATCTTGGTCAAGCAAATGTCCTAGCTGATGCTGTTAGTCAGCCCATCGACAACTTACCTTCATCCAAGTTATCCATGTCACATTATCATTTTCTCTTCGAGGAATTGATTTACTTTGGCATCCGATCCATAGTGAGTATTTTCGACTCACTCCTTAGTCAAACTTATATTGGTAGATTTCGTGTCAGAAGCCCAAGAGTTTGATCAGTTATGTGCGAGTTTGAAAGAGCAAATGTCAGATGACATGAAACAAGATTTGAAAGTCTGAAGAGTTGGAACTTTATTAGTAAGAAACAAATTGTTCTTGCCTAAGGGTAAGGAAGCTGTGAAAAAGGAAAATTCTTTATGAGGCTCACATTTCAGCGTATGTCATGCATGCTAATAGTACTAAATTGTACCACTGTTTTCGTTCACTTTATTACTGGTATTGTATGAATGGGATATCGATGAATATGTGAGTAGGCATTTGATTTACTGGTATATGGAAGCTGTGAGATGGAAGCCATCGTGCTTATCTCAATTTCTTTCTATTCCTGTTTGGAGGTGGGAAAAAGTTCCCATGTCTGTCTTTCTTGGGTTGTCGAGGACCTATTGAGGATGTCAATGGAAATGGTTGAATGTCACCATAGATTTCTTGTACAAACCACCTTGTACACGTGGAGACTATGGCAACGTTTCGATATTGGTTGATCAACTCACTCATCATTTTATCTACCAATCCGTGAGGACTATACTTCGACTGCTTTGCATAATTCTTCAGTTTAGACTTTGTTAGACCGGCATCTTGATTAACATCGATTTCGACCGTAATCCTAGATTCATCTCCTAGTATTGGAAGGAATTCTAGTCAACTTTACGTTCATGTTTACCCTAAAACACGTTGCATCATTTCTAAGTAAACAGATTGTTCAAGAAAACCACTCAGATTTTAAAGTTTTAGTTGAGACCATCAGTCATTCAATCACCCATTATCACCTTATCGAGCAAATCATTACTACTAGTGATTGAATATCCCTGAGGTTATCGTTGTAATAGCTATTGTGGATATTGGAATGGGAAAAAGGTCTAAGTTACAGCTGATCAGGTTATTTTAAAGTACCAATCAAGTCGAGTCCACACTTAACCATCTCGACTTGCCACCATATAATCAAGTTAGGTACATTCACATGTTCTTGCATCAAAGCTACGCATGCACTCTAATTATCTTATACTTTAGATTTCTTGAAGGCCATGGGTACTAAGTTATTGTCTAGTACTGCATTTCATTCTCAAACTGTTAGACAGTCTGAGCGAGCTATCTAGACCTTGGAGGACGTGTTGTGTTTATTCGTTTTGTGGTTTCAACATGATTAGAATTTGCATCGATCTTTTTTGGAATTGTTTACGAAGATAGTTTTTATTTTCGATTTAGGTATGGCATTATTTGAGACATAGTATGAGAGATTTTACTAGCAACACTTGTTAGACAAAAGAGTATTGCGAAACTGGTATCCGAAGGATCAAAATTCGATATAGGAAACTGTATGCTTCAGATGATGTCGCCTTGGAGTTGGACAAAATGATAATTTTGCACACTTGGGAAATTATTACTTGTTTATCGAGATAACAATGTGTTGTCGATATTGAGGGCTGCAGACTGTAATATCGATGGTTTATTCGTTGGGTTCGTTAAGCAAGTGAGCAGGTAGAGCTGTCTACAGTAGTTAATATTGATTAGTTATTGTTTGGGCTCGATCCAAGGACACAAACACCTATTTTCGGGGTACACAGTGTTACGAATGCTTGGGTGAGACCCATTTTCATTTTCAGTTTTAATTCTCAGTGCAAGTATTTTAACTTACTTTATTATAGTTATATATTTGTATTTTTTATGTTACAAATGTTTGGGTGAGTCTTTTCCACTTTCAGTTTTAAATTCAATACGAGTTTTCAGCTTCTGTGTTAGTACATATCTATTTTGACATTATCTTCTTATGCGTATATATTTTTGACCTTACGTTATTATAAATTTTTGACTTTATATCTTTATAAAGTATGATTCTACTTTTATACTGATAGGGGAAGAAGGTATGAGTTTGGAGGCATGAAAAAGGAATCATTGCAACTTGATCGTGATAGTGTGGCATATTCTCTTTGATGCAACCACTCTGACTTGATTTCTTCTTTATATATATTATTCTTCCTATCTTCGAGTTTTTTTTTTTTTAATGTATAGCAAGTTATTTCAATTTTCGGCGATGAAATTTTCTTAATGGGGGTAAATTGTAAAGACCCGTCTTGGAGTTTATGGAACATTGAGGGCAATTTTGTAAATTCACTTTGATTGAGAGATATTTTGTCATTTTTTCTTTATGGTCTTAATTGGTGTGCTCAAGAGGGGCCCAACCTTTTGGTTTTGTCGCTAGCCCCCACCTTCTTCTCCTCTCCCTCTCTTCATGTATTCCACCCAAAAGTCTCACAGCCCTTTCTCTCTCTCTCAAACTCCCCTAATTATCTCTCTCTCATTCTCTACAAACTGAGATCACACCACCATCGCCGGAGTGGTGAGCACACCCACCATAACCTTAGGCTAGTCACGAACCACTACCATGCTAGTTTCTCCCCCACTCCTTACCTCTATCTCTCATTTCTTCCCTGGTAAACACCGAGATGGTGCAATGGCGAACTCTGGCAAGTTCTACCTTTTCCCAACTAGGTCAGACTTAAAATACCATCGCTTATTCTTCCTTTTTAACGTCTTGGTTGGTTTTGAAAACTATAGGTTTGCCTTGTTGATGTTTTGTGATAGAAAACAACTCGGGAAGACTTGCCCAGTTTTTCGACTAAAACTTGAAACTTCCAGGCCATTTTTCTACCAACTCCAGCCACCACTCAGCTCCAAATTGGTACAAACCTCTTATTTTCTTTCTAAGCTTCATTTTTATAGCTTGTACGTCAAAATAGTGAAGAAATGAGCTCGAACAGAGCTCTAGAAGCTCTGCCCAGATTTTGGCCGACCCATGGCCTGAAACTAGGTCGACCTGACCTAAATCCAAAACCTGAATTTAAAACCAGATTCGAACTCATCCCAAAACCCAACTGAGTAATCGGGCCTAACCCTGTGACCCAAAACTTAGATCCGACCAGGACCAGTTTCCAATTTCCAGGTCAACGCATGGGTCCGTATGCCGATCCGTGCATGGGAACTGCCATGGTCACAAAGAGCTCTAGAAGCTCTGCCCAGATTCTGGCAGACCTATGGCCTGAAACTGGGTCGACCTGACCTAAATCCGGAATTTAAAACTAGATTCGAACTCATCCCAAAACCCAACTGAGTAACGGGGCCTAACCTTACGACCCAAAACTTAGATCCAACCCAGACCAGCTTCCAGTTTCCAGGTCAACGCGTGGGTCCGCATGTCGGTCCATGCATGAGCACTGCCATGGTCGGCACATGGAGCACACTCGCCTCCGCCAGAGGTACTATGCTCCATCTCCATTCACGGCACCGCTGACGACTTTTCTAGCCAACTTTCAGGGGACTCAACTCGGTGCATGGCGGTGCGTACGGTTTTGTGTGGCCTCCTGGGCTGCTGTCCAGTGACGACGCGTGCGATGACGAGTAGGGTTACCTAAGGTCCCCCCTTGGGTTTTTCGAAGTCCTAAATCTGTTTACGACATCCGTTTTCCGAAATTCAATCGTTTTAGTATAGTTTTATTAATTGTCCCTTTATGTGCTTAGGTGCATTTGTTTATGGCATTTTCGTCTTCTCTAGTTTGCACGGCTCTTCGATGGCGGAGTATCTATGAGTGGACCCTTTCCAAAATGCATGATTTTATTATTAGAAATGCATACATGAAATGCATGATTTTATGACTACATTTTATGGAACATTTATGAGTAAATCGGATTTATGCTTTATTCAAGTTACGCGTTTGAAATATTTATGATTATATATACTTATGAACATGGTGATGATGTTTTGAGCTAGAAAGTTCGTATGGATTTATAATATGATGTTTGAGCTATTTAGCTCTGATGAGATATATTTTGGAAAGGTTATGTTCATGATTTTTTGTGCTTACTTAGTGGTCATTCATACTATGTGCCTTCAGGCGAATGATACTTATATATGGATTCAGTCAAGTGATGAAGCGCCTTCGGGCAAACGATACTTATATATGACTTTGGTCGGGTGATTAAGGGCCTTCATGCGAATGATGATACAACTATGATGGCATGCTAGGGTATTTGGAAAACCTATTACTTATTATGTTGTATGAGTTTTCTAAACCTGGGGGTTAGTACGTTGATGAATAACTGTTTTAGTATTACTTATATATAAACTTGGCCCACTCATGTTTTGTTTTGCACCCCCCTCAGGACTTAGAATCGAGGCATACAATCCCGGCGTCAAGGCACTCCTGCATCGTATCCTCGAGTCCTCTCAACATAGGACCCATTCCTTTGTTCGTGCAGTTTGATAATATTCATTTTACAATGTTCTGGATTAGTTGTATTCTCTGAACATGTTCCACAATTGCATATTCATTATAGTTAAATTTACGAGTTTTATTTATGTTCGTTCTTTCTTCATAGTTCTCCTGCATGTTAATGTGGCTTCGTCACCTTCGGATGTCGGCCAACATGTGCCTACCCTGGTGTTTGGAGGATATTGGAGTTGGGCGTGTCACATATAGCCACTCGAGCTACTTATGGATTTCCAGCTCTTAATTCTTTCGACGCCCAAATACTATAAAAAAAGTTGATGTTTAGGTTTACTTCAGTTCTTACCTCCAGGCCCTACTATCAAAACACACAATATTAATATGCAATCTTGTTTAGGTTTGAGCACTACTTGAGCGGTCTTGAGGGGAGTTCGAATATTGCTTGAGGAGTCCTATGTATATTTACCTAAAATATAAAATGCTCTTAAAAATAACATGATGAGAGTGGTACCTTGCAACAACTTTGAATCCATATGATATAGCGAAGTGCAATGTAGAGATTGTAAGGTTGTATAACCACAAAGAATACTAGTTTACGAACATCAGCTGACGATCATAAAGTAAATAGAAAGTAAAGTGATTAAGCACATAAATTGAAGAATACCATATTGAAAGCACTAAAGGCAACTTTGGATTTGATAGAAGGCCGGCGAAACAGCAAAATTATCGGATCATGCGACCACCATTTAAGATTATTTTTTTGTCGAAGCAAAGCAAATTAAGATATAAAAGTACACAAAAAATAAATAAGGTCAAGACATTTTGCATTTAATCCATTCGAATATACAAAATTCAAGGAACCATATGATTAAAATAAATAAAAATATGATTAGATCAGGTTGCAGGCTTCTCCTTCGCAACCCAAACTTAGGTGGTCCTTGGAGGGCCTCACAACCACCTAGCCAAGGTTTGGGTGGTCTCAGAACCATCCAAGTCCCATAATGGATTCGTCCTCCTTGGTGTCATACAAGAAAACATTACTGTTGAATATAATGGATTGATTGACAGCAAGCTCACTGTCAAATGGATTGCCAGTTCATTGTTCAACTTAACAGAAAATATGCTAGCTCAACTTTATGGCTACAAAGGATTGGATGATGCATCAATAAGTTAGTTGGTTAGTTAGTTAGATAGCTTGCTAGCCAAGCTATGTGCTTGATATATAGCACTGTAAACACAGACTTTGCAAATTCAGTCAAGATCTAGGGGTTACTTGGCATGATCATAGTCAAATTGCAGGAAGATAACTTCGTAAAGTGGAGTTACCAGTTTCAATTAGTTCTTAAAGGGTATGATTTGTTCGATTACTTCAATGGGGAATCCCAGTGTCCACCAAAGTATTGTAATAACTCCTGAAGGTGGTGTCACAAAAGAAATTACACATGCTTTAAGCAATGGATTCAGAAAGATATGGTTTTGCTGAGTTTGCTAATTGCTACATTAACTGATGAAGCAGTGTTGGAAATGTGCCCTAAAACCAATCATATGATGATACTTTACGGACATTTCACAAAGTTAAACTAATTGTTGGAAATGTGCCCTAAAACCAATCATATGATGATACTTTACGGACATTTCAAACTAATGTAGTTTAAATGTAAAGGGCAAAGATTATTCTTTGAGCCGTCTCATATAAATGTTATATGCTTAAACGATAAGTCCAAGGAATATGTGATTGGAAGAATGCGATCTAAAGAAGTTAGATTCATGAGACCATTCTTTCGTTGACACATCCTAAACGTTCCTGATCATAGGATTGTCAATTGGGCATTGACAGTCCGTTAAGATCAGTACGTGCTATGTCTTCTCTCAGGGAGAGTGACTAGTCTCGAGTCATTGGTGTGTGTGACATCAAGACAAGTACGTAGGTGCTCAATAGAGAATGAGTTCACTGAACACGATCAACGAAGAGTTCTCATATTCATGTCACATGAGAACTCATGGTTGGGATAATGCAAATTAGTCTTTTGACCTGAGGCATCACAGTTGTCTTGTGGTTAGGTCCTTAATCTTTGATTATGTCAAAGTCACTCCATCAGGAGGGTGTCTACGGCATCGTTGGGGTTAAGCCACTTAGCCATGGAGGCAAGTGAATGCGCAACAAGGGATCTCTAACCTTCAAACTGTTTGAGGGAGAATACTCTAGATATGATTAAGAATCTTTGGCCAAAGTATGAATGAGATTTAGGAATGTGTTCCAAATCACATTCAAGGTAATCATATAAGCACAAGACTCACATTGGATAGTAGACATGAATAAACTATCAAACCAAACAATGTGGTCAAGAGTATTGTATTAGAGAAAGACCGTATTGCATTTGTAATCCTAAAACTGAATAGGTTCTCCACCTCTTATGATTAGCTTGGGTAACCATGACATGCTGCTAGGCGTCAACCATGGTTTGTGGAAGCCCTAAAAGTGTATTATCACTAACAGGAGAATTGAAAGTAAGTTTCAATTCACAATCGATTTGAAAGAGTTTGAATCGCCCACTGCCTTGCTAAAAGGAACCTAATGGATCGTACACCGTGTAAGGTAGAGATTGAAGATTCAACGGAGATGAGTAAGAATAATTAAATGGTTTAATTATTATGGCAAGGATTAATTAATATGATTATTAATCAAACGAATAAGTTCGTTGAAAACCACGGGATAGTTTTGGACCTTAAGGCCCAATGGGCTTCGAACGTCAAGTCCATTGACTTAAGTTGTGTGACAACTTAATGAATAATGATTCACAAAGGCCCAAATAGCCCAATGAATACCCTAAGGCCGGCCATGTTAGAGAAGGAGTGGTTTTGGACTTATTTACAAGTTTGCCACTCAAATGAATTAAGGAATAAGTATGACTTAATAGCCAAAATTCATTAAGGGTTGTTTTTGGGGAAATTGAAGAAACACAAACTCTCCTTTCTCTCTAGAAATGGCCGGCCACCTTGAGGAAAACATCTAGCAATCTTACTTCCTCAAGGTCACTCATTTCTTCTACAATATGCCTTGGTGTGGAGACTTAGAGGTTCTCAATTTTGGGAACTTGGAGACACCTTTTCATCCATCCAAATCCATGGATCTAAGATGCAAGGAATGAAGGCCCTCTCTTTGGGTGATTAGCCTTTGCTTATGCAAAGAGGAATCTACAAAGGTATTGATTTCTCAACTCACTTTGTTTTGAGTTGAGTCTTGGTTCACCTATCTACTAGGCTTTGAAGTTCATGGGTTAAGTTTTGTTTTTGAGTGCATATAAACATGATTCCGCCTTTTAATTGTTAATTGCATGTTGTTGATGTTGCTCAAATGAACTTGTTTTTCACAAATCTTCCTTCACTAATGTAGTTTAAATGTAAAGGGCAAAGATTATTGTTTGAGCCGTCTCATATAAATGTTATATGCTTAAACGATAAGTCCAAGGAATATGTGATTGGAAGAATGCGATCTAAAGAAGTTAGATTCATGAGACCATTCTTTCGTTGACACATCCTAAGCGTTCCTGATCATAGGATTGTCAATTGGGCATTGACAGTCTGTTAAGATCAGTACGTGCTATGTCTTCTCTCAGAGAGAGTGACTAGTCTCGAGTCATTGGTGTGTGTGACATCAAGACAAGTACGTAGGTGCTCAATAGAGAATGAGTTCACTGAACACGATCAACGAAGAGTTCTCATATTCATGTCACATGAGAACTCATGGTTGGGATAATGCAAATTAGTCTTTTGACCTGAGGCATCACAGTTGTCTTGTGGTTAGGTCCTTAATCTTTGATTATGTCAAAGTCACTCCATCAGGAGGGTGTCCACGCTATCGTTGGGGTTAAGCCACTTAGCCATGGAGGCAAGTGAATGCGCAACAAGGGATCTCTAACCTTCAAACTGTTTGAGGGAGAATACTCTATGATATGATTAAGAATCTTTGGCCAAAGTATGAATGAGATTTAGGAATGTGTTCCAAATCTCATTCAAGGTAATCATATAAGCACAAGACTCACATTGGATAGTAGACATGAATAAACTATCAAACCAAACAATGTGGTCAAGAGTATTGTATTAGAGAAAGACCGTATTGCATTTGTAATCCTAAAACTGAATAGGTTCTCCACCTCTTCTGATTAGCTTGGGTAACCATGACATGCTGCTAGGCGTCAACCATGGTTTGTGGAAGCCCTAAAAGTGTATTATCACTAACGGGAGAATTGAAAGTAAGTTTCAATTCACAATCGATTAGAAAAGTTTTAATCGCCCACTGCCTCGCTAAAAGGAACCTAATGGATCGTTCACCGAGTAAGGTAGAGTTTGAAGAAACAACGGAGATGAGTAAGAATAATTAAATGGTTTAATTATTTATCTAAGGCTAGGATTAATTAATATGTTAATTAATCAAACGAATAAGTTCGTTAAAGACATCGGGTTAGTTTTGGGCCACAAGGCCCAATGGGATTTGAATGTCAAGCCCATTAACTCAAGTTGTATGACAACTTGAATAAACAAAGGGCTTGAAAGCCCAAGAAACCCTATAGGCCGGCCATGTTAGAAGAATAGGGCTTTTGGTCCATTAGGTCACTTATTTGAAGGGACTATATAAAGGACTTTATAGCCTAAAATTCATTAAGGGTTGTTTTTGGGGAAAGGATGAGAACACAAGCTCTCCTTTCTCTCTAAAATTTCGGCCACCTTGGAGGGATCATCTAGCAATCAAACTCCTCCAAGGTCACTCATTTCTTCTTCATTATGCCTTGGTGATGAATCATTAGAGGTTCTCAATTTTGGGAACTTTGGAGAAACCTTTTTCATCCATCCAAATCCATAGATCTAAGATGCAAGGAATGAAGGCCCTCTCTTTGGGTGATTAGCCTTTGTTTAAATACAAAGAGGAATCTACAAAGGTATATATTTCAACTCACTTTGTTTTGAGTTGATTATTGGTTCACCATTTTACTAGGCTTTGAACATTCATGGGTAATGTTTTGTTTTTAAGTGCATGCTAGCATAATTCCGCCTTTAATTTGTTAATTGCATGCTAATGATGTTTCTTAAATGAACATGTCATCTTCCAAAATAATCCTTCAAGTGGTATCAGAGCCTAGGCCTAGTTAATTGTGGATCCTTTTGGGTTTTGTGATTTTTCATATTTTGTGATTTAAGTGTTGTAAATGTTACAAGCTTTGTTCTTGCTTTGAATATAATTTTTGCTTGAAAATTTAGCATCTCAAATGTTGTAGATGTATTTCATTAAAGCATGAATATTGGAACTAAAAGTTGGTGCCAAGTGTTTTGGGATTTTCGGCCAAATCCAAAGGGTGATTTTTTGGGTTCTTGTTAGTCTTGTTAAAATGGTTTTAAAGTGCTTTATGGAACCCCTAAGTACCCTAGGATATTAACCCTCTTTTGAGTTGTGAAAATTTGAGTTTTTGGTGAAAGAAAACATCCATGGAGCTATTATTAGTTTTCATGTATGTTCTTCATATTTCTTGAAGTTCTTGCCAAGAACAAAAAGGTTTTGAAGTTTTGATTCAAAAGTTTTATGTTTTTCATAAAGTTTTGTTTTTCAAATGGTGGGTGATAGTTATTGGTGAGATGTGACTAAAAGAATTTTAAAGTTTTATAAAAAAACATTTTCTTACAAACCATCAAAGTCACCTTTGTCTCACCTACCAAAAACCACTTTCAAAACTTTAGATTTTTTCAATTTTTCAACACTATGGCCGGCCACCTTTGGTAAAAGGTGTTGGAGGGACTTTTGTGCAATTATATAAAGTTTTGATACTTTTGTGTATTTGCATTTTGACCCCAAAAGTTTTTTTGTTTTAACATAGTGACCCAAATTATTGTGGTCATTGTTTTTGGCCCAAAACAAAATGAGAACAAAAATTGTTTTGTCTCTTTAATGAGAATTTGATTTTCATTATATTTAGTTCCATTTAAATCAATTCTATGGATCCAAAAACCAAATGATAATTGTTGCATTCAATTTAATTAGTTAAAGTGTTAATTAATTAAAGGGTGATTATGAACCTAAGCCTACTATAATTGAGCTATGTGAAAGGCCGTTTCAAATTTGTTTGAACCATGGGAATGTGTAGATTAAATTTTGGTTGTAATTTGATATGATCAATTGTTGTAAAAGAGCATAAGCTCTTCTTTACTTTAAAGTAATTTGATTTGATCAATTGTTGTAAAAGAGCATAAGCTCTTATTTACTTTGAAGTACTCCTTTCTTGTTTTATTCGATATGCATGAAATTGGAGTAGTTGGGTCCAACGCCCAATAAGACAACACGCCTTAATGTGATTAAACGCGTAACTAAAATCAATCACCATCCCTAGACCGAGATTCAACACTAGGCTCGTGTTGAATCGAATCAAAGGTTCATAGTCATCCTAAGGCCCTAAGGCAACTATATAGTCCATCAATGAATGCAAATCTTATGTTAGTAGTACCATATAGTCTTGCTTTAAAAACCGTTTTAAAAGCATAGTGGGAGTATTATATACTACTAAATCAATCATATGGACCAATAGTTGTAATAGGACCAAAATGTTTTAATTGGATTAAAATGTATGTTTATATGTGATGAGACCTAAAAACCCTCAACCAAATCAATATTAAGTTGATAAGTGTGGGAGTGCTTTGAACACTCTTTCGTGGCCTTCCACCGTGGTGGGCTCCAATCGTTTGTGACTTGTACACCGGCTTCACCCTATCATAGGGGAGTACAAAGTGCATGCTTACACTCAGGAGGAGTCCATAAACATATGATGAGGTAAGTGTAGGCAACGAGGATGGCCGATATCATATCATTGTGAGGCTATTCTTGAACCCCTTCATTAACTAAGCATGGTGGGAATAACTTAACTAAGTGCAATGGTGCCGATATCGTATCATCGTGAGGCCACATTCTCTAGAGGCCAAACTAGATGGGTAATTACAAGAGTTGTAAATGAGTAAAGTGTTATTCTCTCATCATTATTTTTGCTAACCGATATCGTATCATCGTGAGGTGGGCTTGGTAATGGTGAGTCTCCCATACCCCGCTAAGAGTTCAACAAAACTCTCGAATTCCGATGAGGGATATGGAATTTGCCAAAAATAGTGGGTGGTGCTATTTGATTTAAAGACCCGAATCAAATGGCTTAAAATCAATCAATTTATATTCGTTATGTATTTGTTTACCAATATATTTGCAAACGCTATCCAAAACTTGACAAAGAAAAGCCGAATGCTTAATTTCCGGACTTAGTTCTACAATCCCATAGATTGTCTTTAATGGCTTGTAGATGTAACTAAGTAGTCTCATCCTCACAATCTTCCTATTGATAATGTATCATTGGAAGAATATGTTAGATAAGTCTAACATGAGAAGGACAACACTTTTAATGTCATAATTCTTCAAAAACAAATTGTTGTATGAAGAAAAAAGAGTTGCTTTGAACAACCCTTAATCAACACAAACTTTAGTGCTTGTTTCTTTGTTACATAAACAAGGAACTTTTGAAGTAAGCACAAGGGCATGGACGCTTTATGTGCCATGATTCTTCACTTACAAATTGTTGTATGAAGAAATGAGAGTTGCCTTGAACAACTCTTGAAAGTTTGTAATTATGTTTAGAACATAATGGTTGGTTGACAAAAATAGTCCATCAACATGGACTTATGATGATTTTGAATCATTGAGTGTTGAAGTGTTAAACCACTTAACGAGACGGAAATTAGGCAAGGACTTCACCTTTGTGTCCCTATCCTAATGGTTCACTAAGTTTATTGTAAACTATATAGTGAACAATAACCACACACTCTCCAAATTGTTTGATGTGTATAACACAATTGAAATAAGTTTCAAGAGAGATAGTGGGAGTTTAGGGACCATGACTATTGTAGTCAAAGGAGAAGTCAAATGAAGAAGGCAAAATAACTCCAAGGGAACAAACTTTCTTTATGAAAGGATGGACATTGGAAGGGGTATTTGCAAGAAATGTCTTGCAAGTGTCAAGAACACACCTTTCGAAGGTGTTGTAATATGTTCTTGAAATAGTTCAAAACAGTTGGTTCTTCTACTTGAATGCTTGATTCCGTATTAGTAACTATGTTTTACAATTGTTGTAAAAGTGTGCTAATAAAAGGTAGAAGATTAATGAGAGAAGAGAAAGTACTTCACATTCGGAAAGTGAATAAAATATAGATCTCTGCGAAAGCGGATTGTACTTACTTCCTCATATGAACTACCAAAGAAATTGGAAAATACTAAAGATTGTCTTTACATTCCAATTTTAAGGAACTTAAATCTATCACTATAGTAGAGATGGATAAATGTTTGACAAAACATTGTTCTTTATTAATCAATAATTAGATTATTGTAATTTAATTGGTTGTCTCTATAGTAGAGATGATGTGGTAGTTTAACTGTTTAGAATACGATGATGCTTAAAACCCAAAAGGTTGCAAGGGAGTGACTAATCCCAACTGAGTTGTGATACCTCTAAAACATAAGTTATGAGTTGGTCATAGATGGATGCTTTGGATCGTTAGATCCGGATCCAATACCTTCTTGTTAAAATTGTATAGAGGCGAAATGTTCGAATCTTTATTCTTTTGGAAAGAAGAAAGAATCACAAAGTTGTTGAGGTTAATTCACTTAGATGTTAGTGGCACTTGTCCACAACATAATACTACTCATGTTGTATGACATTCACCGAAGATCACTCTCGGTTGGACTATAGTTTATTTTGAATAAACACAAGTCCGAATACTTTGCAAAAGGTTTCAAAGAATTCAAGAAATGTAAGTAGATGAGTAAGACGTCTAAAGTATTTACCTCCTTAGATTTGATCCAAGGTAAAAGTAACACTTTAGATTAATTTCCTTGAAAAATATCAAGGAAAGTAGCATCGTTAGATAATGAATTTCTCCATTAGGAGAAGAATGAACATGAATAAAATTTAGTTCGTTGGACATTATCAATTACCCATATATATATGATATATACTTCTAAGACAACCTAGTTCCTATACCACAAGCTCCAAGGTAGTCCAGAAGGATTTATAAACCGTCTCAGTTGAATGGTTTGAACTTTATGACTATGTCATAGAGTTGCACCTCTTAATTCGAAAGAAATAAGAATGAAAATCCTTATGACTACATTGAGTGTATATACGATATATACTCAAGGAAATGGTAAAGTACCATTTGACCCGAAATAATGAAACCTTCACAGCTAATTGGTAGCTTAAGGTGACTACACTCAAAGAGAATGGTTGACTTTGAAGAAACCATCTTTGACGTAGTCTTGGTTTCAATTAATTCGAAGATTGCTAGCTACAACTAAATGGTGATTTAATGTTTGGACATAATATGGGTTTCCGAAACCATTATTAAGATAGTCTTGATAATATATGTCAAACTATAAATCACAAGACAGGTTAGTTGTAGAGATCCATCCATCATGGATCTTAGCAAGCTAGTGGGAGCTATAAGCGTCTTATGAGAAAAGATCAATTGTTTGATTTCTCATAAAGATGTAAATGAATCTTTTGTTTACTAGGTTTACAAAAGATTAGTGGGAGTTAATCATATTCCTAAATTTGAATATATATACATGATATATATTAATTTTGAAAATGAAAGCAATTCTTCATCGTTAAAGTTATGACTTTAAACATTCTATAATGATAGAATGTATATAGGAGACATAGTCTATATACATGGGATGGAAATCTATAATGATAGATTTCAAGATATAATTGGATTATATCAATCCCTAAAATAGACAAGAGATGCTAGGAAGTTTCTCATTTGATGATAAACTTCAATTAGAATGACAATTCTAGTGAGACTAGGAAGTTGTTCTTCTCAAAGGGAATGTACCCTTTGACTCCCAAAGAAATAATGCGTAAATAGAATCCTTTATGCATAAGCAGAAAGGTGATTTATGTATTTCATATTGTATGAAAAACATTGATATAAGATGTACCTAGAAAGGTACAAGACAATATCAGTGCAAGCCCAGGATCAGAACCATGGCAACTGTCAAGTGAGTCCTTAAGTATTTGAGAAATACTAAAGGATATATTACTCAATAATTGAGAAAGAATCAGAGTAACGTAATGGAAGCGTAAATGTATTAGATTATGAATCTAATCCATCATTGGATATTTCTTCATTATGAATGAAGAGATAAACATATATCTCTTTATTATGACTAAAAGGATATTTGGATGGAAACATTAAAGTAATGACTTTAGTGTGTTCCATTATGAATGCAAAATATATTGCCATATAGAAGTTTACAACAATGTTGTTTGGATGGGAAAGTTCATTTATGAACTCTCTATTCGGTTCCAACCAGAAAGTGTATGACACTAATGGGGCGATAGCTCAAGCCAGGGAATCAAGGTCTCATCAAGGTCCGAACTCAAATGAGAGACTGAACCACATGATTGGGAATCATGAATAATGGTGACGTCGTTATTCTCAAGGTTGCTTCTATGGATAACATATAGATATCCATCTTGTTTAGGCCTACTACTCAGCCATTTATGAAATGAATTACAGAAGAGGTATCATCACTAATAACCAAGCTGATTGGCTCTAGTGCAAGTGGGAGATTGTTGGAAATGTGCCCTAAAACCAATCATATGATGATACTTTACGGACATTTCACAAAGTTAAACTAATGTAGTTTAAATGTAAAGAGCAAAGATTATTGTTTGAGCCGTCTCATATAAATGTTATATGCTTAAACGATAAGTCCAAGGAATATGTGATTGGAAGAATGCGATCTAAAGAAGTTAGATTCATGAGACCATTCTTTCGTTGACACATCCTAAACGTTCCTGATCATAGGATTGTCAATTGGGCATTGACAGTCCGTTAAGATCAGTACGTGCTATGTCTTCTCTCAGGGAGAGTGACTAGTCTCGAGTCATTGGTGTGTGTGACATCAAGACAAGTACGTAGGTGCTCAATAGAGAATGAGTTCACTGAACACGATCAACGAAGAGTTCTCATATTCATGTCACATGAGAACTCATGGTTGGGATAATGCAAATTAGTCTTTTGACCTGAGGCATCACAGTTGTCTTGTGGTTAGGTCCTTAATCTTTGATTATGTCAAAGTCACTCCATCAGGAGGGTGTCCACGCATCGTTGGGGTTAAGCCACTTAGCCATGGAGGCAAGTGAATGCGCAACAAGGGATCTCTAACCTTCAAACTGTTTGAGGGAGAATACTCTATGATATGATTAAGAATCTTTGGCCAAAGTATGAATGAGATTTAGGAATGTGTTCCAAATCACATTCAAGGTAATCATATAAGCACAAGACTCACATTGGATAGTAGACATGAATAAACTATCAAACCAAACAATGTGGTCAAGAGTATTGTATTAGAGAAAGACCGTATTGCATTTGTAATCCTAAAACTGAATAGGTTCTCCACCTCTTCTGATTAGCTTGGGTAACCATGACATGCTGCTAGGCGTCAACCATGGTTTGTGGAAGCCCTAAAAGTGTATTATCACTAACGGGAGAATTGAAAGTAAGTTTCAATTCACAATCGATTAGAAAAAGTTTTAATCGCCCACTGCCTCGCTAAAAGGAACCTAATGGATCGTTCACCGAGTAAGGTAGAGTTTGAAGAAACAACGGAGATGAGTAAGAATAATTAAATGGTTTAATTATTTATCTAAGGCTAGGATTAATTAATATGTTAATTAATCAAACGAATAAGTTCGTTAAAGACATCGGGTTAGTTTTGGGCCGCAAGGCCCAATGGGAATTGAATGTCAAGCCCATTAACTCAAGTTGTATGACAACTTGAATAAACAAAGGGCTTGAAAGCCCAATAAACCCTATAGGCCGGCCATGTTAGAAGAATAGGGCTTTTGGTCCATTAGGTCACTTATTTGAAGGGACTATATAAAGGACTTTATAGCCTAAAATTCATTAAGGGTTGTTTTTGGGGAAAGGATGAGAACACAAGCTCTCCTTTCTCTCTAAAATTTCGGCCACCTTGGAGGGATCATCTAGCAATCAAACTCCTCCAAGGTCACTCATTTCTTCTTCATTATGCCTTGGTGATGAATCATTAGAGGTTCTCAATTTTGGGAACTTTGGAGAAACCTTTTTCATCCATCCAAATCCATAGATCTAAGATGCAAGGAATGAAGGCCCTCTCTTTGGGTGATTAGCCTTTGTTTAAATACAAAGAGGAATCTATAAAGGTATATATTTCAACTCACTTTGTTTTGAGTTGATTATTGGTTCACCATTTTACTAGGCTTTGAACATTCATGGGTAATGTTTTGTTTTTAAGTGCATGCTAGCATGATTCCGCCTTTAATTTGTTAATTGCATGCTAATGATGTTGCTTAAATGAACATGTCATCTTCCAAAATAATCCTTCAAGCAGCTCATATATGATAGGCTACATGACTGCTAAAGAGGGTTGAGAAAGTTTACAAGAAAGATTTGCATCTATTTTTATTGTGAGGATAAATCAGTTAAAGACTGAATTTCACACTGCACAAAAAATATCTAATTCAGTGGACAAATTCTTACTGAGATTGAAGGTTATTAAGGATGAGTTGGTATCTACATGGGAGAAAATTACTGAGAATGATTTGATGATTGCTGTGCTGTCAGGATTACCACTAGAATTTGAAGTCATAAAGACCATCATTCTTGCAAGGGAAACATCCATCTCCTTGAAAGATTTCATAGCTCAATTAATTGGTGTTGAAAGGTCTCTTGAAACAAAGATGAATAGTCTTGCTGGGTTAAACAAAGATGAATAGTCTTGCTGGATTAATGTATGCCATGTATATAAATATTGAATCATCAAATGCACAAGGTATTCAAGGTGGTTACAAGAATTTTGAGCAATGAGAGAGTTCCAACTCACAAAGATTTCAAGGAGGTTTCAATGGTGGGTTTAGGTTTGCTGGAAATGGTGGAAGACCTTTTCAATTACAACGTAGATTAAATTTCTATAACATAAGGTTCAATGGAAACAACAATAACTCAAGAACCTATTCCAACTTTGGAAATAGGTCTTATGGTTCTATGATTGTAATGGTTCTAATGGGCCTAATAATAACACCAAGGGGTCTCAAAATCAATATGGTAGTTCTAATAATTTTTCTAGTGGAAGTGGATTTAAGCAATGAAGCAACTGAAATGAGAATACAAATTACAAGTCTTTTGTTTCTCCTAAATATATTTGTTCAAAGAGGTGACACACTGCACCAAATTGTTTTTACAAGATTGCTAATGATCAAGCTACTAGAAAGTCAACTGTTTGCTAAATCTGTGGAAAGAAAGGCCATACTGCTCTACAATGCTATCATAAGAATAAGTATTCCTATCACAGGTCTCTTCCACCTCCATCACTTAGTCACCTATTGGAATGGTAGCTCAATCATCCAATACAACTCAAGTGGCTTAGAATGTCCATGGCTTCTCAAATGTCGCTACATGGGTAGTTGACACAGCTACAACTCACCACACGACAGCAAATCTTGAACATCTTAATCATGTTGCTCCTTATAATGGTGAAGCTAAAATTACCATAGTCAATGTAAAAGTTTGAATGTCAAGAATAGTGGTGCATCCAAACTTATTACAGATAATCATACATTTCTATTAAATAATATGATGTATGTTCTTCAATTTGCAATGATTTTGTTATCAATTAAGAAACTATGTAGAGATGATGGTTGTTGGTTCATGTGTGATGATTTGGTGTTTTTTATATAAGACAAGGCAACTCGGGTAATTTTTTACGAAGGAAAGAGTGATAATGGGCATATTGTTCAAGATACTAGTTTCAGTGTTCAAAAGTTCATTTGTTGCAAAAGGTTAGATAATTGTGCTGCATTTCTTGGAAAGAAAGTAAGAGTCTCAGTTTAGCATAAAAGGTTGGGGCATCTATTTGAGAAAGTATTATTTATAAGGGTTAAACTCTGTTTACTACCCTCATGTTTCGTGGTTTTCAACATTTAGTACATCAAGTTTTTTTCATCCCAAAGTCATACCTAAAGTGTTAATTTTAGGACAGTCATATACATCTGTTAGTCAAATTGTTAATTCTCCCGTTAAGTGATGATGTGGCGTCCATGTGGACAATGACTGGGCACCACGTGTCATTAAAAATATTTAAATAATTAATTAAATAAAAGTTAAAAAAATAAAAATATAAAAAAAATAAAAAATAAAAACCCATCCCTTGTCCCGCCCGCCCCCAACCCAAAAGAAGAAGAAGAAGAAGAAGAAGAAGAAGAAAAAAAAAAACAAACAAACCAAATATGCAACCCAGAGGAAGAAGGAGGAAGAAGAAGAAAAAAAGGAAAAAAAAAAAAAAAAAAAAAAAACCAAATCTGCAACCCAGAAGAAGAAGAAGAAGAAAAAAAAAAAACTCAGAAGAAGAAGAAGAAGGAGAAAAAATAAATAAATAAAGCAACCCAAACCCAGTTCGTCCGTGGGTGAATTTCGAAAATACTTTGAGATGGGGAGTTTGAGTTTGAGATGATTTTTGGACTAGTTTTATGGTAGATCTCCATTAATCTGGAAATGACGAACTAGGTTTTATTTTTTTCCTTCTTCTTCTTCTTCTTCTTCTTCTTCTGGGTTGGGGGCGGGACTGGGTTTTTTGTTTTTTCCCTTCTTCTTGTTCTTCTTATGGGTTCTCGTTCTTGTTCTTCTTTTGGGTTGGGGGGGAGGGTAAGGCTGGGGTTTTTTTTTTTTTAAACTTTTATTTAATTAATTATTTTAATATTTTTAATGATACATGGTGCTCAGTCATTATCCACATGGCCACCACGTCATCACTTAACGGGAGAATTAACCGTTTGACTAATAGATGTATGAGACTGTCCCAAAATTAACACTTTAGGTATGACTCTGGGATAAAAAAAAATTTGATGTACTAAATGTTGAAAACCATGAAACATGAGGGTAGTAAACAGAGTTTAACGCTATTTATAATGTTGAAGACTATAGATGTATCAGTTAGTAGTGATTCTTGCCTCTCAATTTTATGGTAAAATGTGCAAATTGTCATTTTCTGTAAAAACAAATTAGAAAAACATTCATGTTTGAAAAGATACAGTCAGATGTATGGGGTCCACCTCCTTAGAAATCTATAGAGGGGTATATGTATTATGTGAGTTTTGTAGATGATTACTCAAGATTTATATGGATTTTCCCAATGATAAATAAATAAGATGTGTTCCAAATTTTTGCCAAGTTTCATGCTTTTGTCATTACTCAGCTCAATACTCAAATTAAATGTCTACAATATGATGGTGGTCGGGAGTATCTGAATAAAATGATGAAGAATTTCTTGGATCATAAGGGTATCATACATCAGGTATCATGTCCTTATAACCTCAGCAAAATGGACTTGCTCAGATAAAGCATAGGTATCTGGTTGCAACAGCTTTAAGTTTAATGATAAAAGCTCATATTTGAGCTAGTTTGGTATCATACCTATTCATATGCAGCATTCTTGATAAATAGGATGTCATGTCAAACTCTGAAAAACATATCAGTTATCAGTTACTATTTGGTGAAAATCCTACAATTCATTGTCTCAAAGTTTTTGGAACTGCAATATACCCTTATCTTAGACCTTACAATGAGAACAAACTTCAACCAAGGTACTGGGATATAAAAGATTAATAGGTTATGATATTCACAGCGGTAAATTCATTATTTCAACACATGTTATTCATGATGAGGATGTTTATCCTTTCAAGCAGCTATCTGTAACAAAGGATACTTCCTTGACTTCTAAGAGAATCATATTCTTCTTGCATAGCTTGTTGCCATTGTGTCCTTGAAGCAGGTTTTTTGAATGTAGATGGTTCTAAGACATCAATAATTTCAAATATAAAAGTATACCCAACAAATTGATTTTCTTCAGTTAACTGCAAAGACTGTAACTCAGGAAAAGAAGCTATGAAAGCATTGCAGTCCTTCTTCTGAATAATGCCACTCTTTAATCTTATTACATTTTGATGCATAGAACTAGAAGTATTCATATTAGTAGAGATGTTAGTGCCAATGGTGATTCATTTTGTGATGAGAAACGTAAAATTACCCTGAAGTTGAGAATTTGAGTAGACAAGCAACATTAGTGATGTACCAGATTTATTATGTGGGGAACTTTAGACTACATATTACTTTGAAATAGCATTTGACTCACTTGACTGTAATTCAATACTATTGTTTGTAACTGATACAGAAGGACTTGGGGTTGCAGATTGTAATTCAGAACTGCTATTGATATCTGATACATAATTTTCCTCTTGAATTCCATCGTCACTATTCTGTGCATTTTAATGACTATGTACTGGAATAGGCACCTGAATAACCACATGAGTTTGATTTGACCTTCGACAGAATCTTGAATCCATTGTTGGCAGCAAATAGGTTTATAAAGTGAAGAAAAATCTTGATGGTAGTGCTTCCAGATATAAGGCAAACCTTGTGGCTCAAGGATTCCCTTAAGAGCAAGGTACTAATTACTTTGACACTTTTAGTCCAATGGTTAGACATACCACTGTGAGAATATTGTTAGCTCTAGCTACAATTAACCATTGGAAACTTAGACAGCTTAATATAAAAAAACGCATTTCTGCTTGGTGAGCAAGAAGAAATTTATATGAAACAAAAACAGGGGTTTATAGATGCATCTCATCCTATTTATGTTTGTAAACTCATCAAGCCTCTAATATGGTTTAAGGCAAGCTCCAAGGACATGGAATTCAAAATTCACATCGTACTTACCAGCTGTGTAATTTCATGCTTCAACTTCTGATACAAGCTTGTTCATCAAGAAAGATGGCAGTGACAGTCATTCTTCTCTTACATGTTGATGATATCATACTCATAGGGTCTAACTCTCTTAAAGTGCAGAAAATGATTGATGAATTGCCTGAAGTTTTTGAACTCAAGGATATGGGACAATTGACATACTTTCTAGGGGTTACAGATTTTATATAAACCAAGTGGTGAAATATTTGTTAACCAGTTAAAGTATATAAGAGATTTGATCCACAAGGCAGGTATGGATTCATTTAAACATGCAGCCAATCCTTGTAAACCACATGATCAAATGTTTAATTCAGATGGTCCCATAATATCAAATCCTTCTCTTTATAAGACCATTGCAGTACTTAACCTTCACTGGACCAGATATTTTATATGATGTGAATATAGTGTGTTGACTGCATTTTCAGATGCAGATTGGACAGCTGATCTTAATGCAAGAAGATCAATTACAAGATATGTAGTGTATTTGGAAAATAATCCAGTGTTTTAGCAATAAAAAAACACAAAGTTCAGTTTCAAGGAGCTCAACAGAACCAGAATATAAGACTCTTACTCATACTGCAACTGTATTGCTTTGGTGAGAGGAATATTGAAGGATTTGGAAGTGTTTTGCATTCACCTTTTGTAATTCATTGTGATAACATGTCAGCTATTGCACTTAGTGCAAACCCTGTGTTCCATTCTCGAATCAAACACCTTGATACTAACTTCTACTTTGTTATAGAAAGGATTCAACAAGGGATTTGGAGGTGCATTACATTCCTACTGAAGACCAAATGGCTAATGTACTTACTAAGGGTCTTCATAGTCCATCCTTTCCTAAACACTGCTACAATTTCAAGCTAGGTACGCCAGCCGAGATTGAGTGGGAATGTTGAATATAATAGATTGATTGACAGCCAGCTCACTGTCAAATGGATTGCCAGCTCAGTGTTCAACTTAACAGAAAATATGTCAACTTAGCTTTATGGTTACAAAAGATTGAATGATGTAATAATCAATTAGTTAGTTAATTGGATAGCTTGATAGCAAAGCTATCTGCTTGATATATAGTGATAGGAGCCTTATCTATACTACTAGAAAATAAAATCCTTCTTAGAAAAGGTCTTCTAAAAAATAGGAAACATAATAGAATAAGATAACTAGGAATTACATTCCTATTTTAACTTTGGGAAATCCGCCCAGTCGCAAAGAATCCCATGTAATTGGATCTTTAGGGTCCAAAAAAATGACTTGAATTAAAGCTTAGGACATCTCGAACATAATTGTAGAAGGCCTTGAACCCAAAAGACATCATCTTAGATGCCAAAAAAAACCAAATAAGCCCAAAAAGTCACTTTGACAGCACTGCATGCTGCTCCTTTATTTCATCGTCATAAATAAATCGATTAGTAAAAAAATCTGAAACTTTGGTATGAATAAGTCAAAAGACTAAAGAACGTCTTCCAATTGAAATCAGTCTGAAATTCATCCATTGGGCCACTTTTTGCTCAAGAGGAAATCAAATGTCCTACATTGGAAATCTAATTCAGAGTATCAAAACTCTCACAAAATAACCAATACATTAATACTAAGATTACGGTAAAATATATAGTATAATATCGACTCATCATATAGCACTGTAAACACATAGTGTGTAACTCATTCATTCACAAATCAATACAAATAGTTCTTTCATCTCTCTCTCTCTCTCTCTCTCTCTCAATATTCATTTTCGTAAGCTAGTATCAATTTTTGGTTTTCTGAGTTCATCATTTCTGGTTCTTTGATATTGTTATCAATTACTACTATTAATTAAGCTATTGATTCTTAAAACCAAAAGTATGAGTTGTAGCAATTTAACAAACAAAAAAAATACACATTGTTATGTATACGGTTTGAGTTTAGAAGACCAAATAGAGACATTCAATTGAACCACAAAATAAAATAAAACCATACAGGGAAGGGGACAGTAAAAATTCATATGTGAAAGTTAAATGCAACACAAGATGAGATTTAGAACAGCGCTAGGCTATGAGTACTACTACACTATTACTGTGGATATGGTCTCAACAAAACAATGTTCTATCGATGTATATTATATTATGCATACAAATATATAGGAGAAAATGGAACTTGATTTGCCCTCAACTCACTTGACTGGAACAATACTTTCCACATAAATTAGAGCTTTAAAAGCTCTAACTTGACTGAGAATAGGAGGAATATGAAGATAGTTGAGATTTCCGGTAATGGAATTATAAGAGCTAGCTGTTCCACCAAAGGTTTCCATAAGAAGCTCATCTGTTTTCCAAAATGTAAATAGATTTTCAATGCCTTTTAAGGGTCCAAAGGTTAGGAGTTTTGTCCATGAACTTTTAACTCCGTCATAATCATCCATTACCCATATTTCATATAATGTAGAATCCTCATCACTTGGATTGCAACAAGAACCAAAAGAAGCAATTGATTTATCACACACAAAAAGATTAGAAAACTGAAAATCGGATTCTCTCCTAGAAGGCAATTGTATTCTATGAAATATCTCATCACCTAAATCAAATGAAAGTATGTAATCTTCTTCATCGGTTGCAATCCAATAACAAAATCCATTCAAGTACACTGAACAAGTATAACAATAGGTTTCACCTGATATATCAATCTTGATCTCTCTCCAAGAGTTAGCAGTCGTGGTATATACCTCAGCCGTGTGAGGAAGAGCAATACGATTATCATCGTATTGCTCATCATCTAAATACTCACAATTTTCAATAACTTGCACGACCTTGTATTCTTTAGCTTTGCAATCATAACCAAATCCCAATAATGTAGAGATCGTGTTCAATTGAAATTTTCTCCTAGAACGGGAAGGTTGAAGAAGGCATGAATGGGGAAGTTGCCTAAATTCCCCAGTTGCAGGATTGCATAAAATAACATATATCCAATGAAGAGTTTTCCATGCTAGCACACAGACAATCCCATTGCAATAGCCACCAATCTCTACAAAATCATGACCTTCCAACGGACACGGTATATTGAGGTCCTCAACATCATAATGAAGGTTGTGATCATCACTATCAATGGAAAAATTAATTATGGACCAGAAAACTTCTGGTTTCCAACTTCTATCCGGGAAAACATGATTCTGACAACGGTTGAGAAGGATGCAAGTGGAGGACGATAGTTTGTTGTTCAAAGAATTGTTGAGGTGTTTGGCAACAAAACTTGGAGTATTGACGAGAGTGCACCAAGATTTGCGTATGCATTTGAATCGCATCAGAGACTTGGGCGGCAACCTAGACAGTGTTTCGACCACCCTATCTTCAGGAGTTTCATTTTCACGCACCTGGGACATTTTGGCAATTTGTTCCACAAGAATTCTTCATACGTATATATACAGAGGAAAGAAAACCACCAATTTCAGAACCAGACTAAATCAAACTACAAGTCCCTAAGACCTGGTAGATCGAGATTCAATTTCAACCGTACTAAATAAACTTGGACTTCCAGGACCACAACATATATATAGCTATAAAAAAAAATAGGAGCGATCTAGTTAGTTTCGAGTTTTATGGAGGATCTTATGTTCAAATTTTACTATATTTTATCTTTATTTTATTTGATACAAAACTAACCATTCAAATTTTACTTTTTAATTCTACATTAAATTGATAAAACAAAAAATTTAAGGAATGGGAACCTAATCTTTCCTTTTAGATTTTGATATTAGACACATTTTCAATGTTTTATTTCTCATAAATCATTTTTAGATTAAATAACCAAAAGCATTCTTAAATTATTAAATAAATAAATAAAATTCTATTTGTCGTTTTTGTTATAAAAAATAATTTTAAAAACAAACAATTTTGTAAAACATTATTAAACGGAACCTTACTTTTCACAGAATACTCATAGGCTTTCCGTAAGAATTTGTTATATAACTCGCACTCTTACTTATGTACATGACGTGAACAACTTGTTTGGAGCCTCAGCTTGTCAATGGATTTTCTTAAATATTGTTTCTTCATTTTCGAAATTAATTCTTTTTAAATTAATAGCCAAATACATTTTACATTAATTATTATAAGGAAAACTAATGAAAAGGACTTAAAAACTTTGAGTTTTAATGATAATGACAAAATAAAAGGTAAAGTGAATAGTACCATGATTGACTTTTTAGTGTAAAAATGTGGTTTTTCGTTAAAGTGAACAGTACCGTGGGGCTTTTAGTTAAAACTCCCATTATTATATCTGATAACTGAAAAAGTATTTTCAAAAATATAACTAAACTAGCCGCAAGGTTTCCCCATCTCTTTAGTAATAAACTATCTTCGAAAGTATCTTCCAAATGAGATTTGAATTTATGATTAAGTTGTTACAACCTCTTAATGCCACCTTCTACCATATCTATCTACAGTAAGGAAATCCCTTTGATAAATCTAAAACAAAAGCCTGACAATTGACAAGAAATAGGGCAACATAAGATGGACCATATATCTATATATACCAACTTGGAAGTGGAGGGAGATTTTGTAGTCCTTATTGGTGTTGTTAACGGTACCATTTTCATTTGCCATTGAATTTCATCAGAAGCAAACTTTGTGACAAATGCTATGGCTGATGTCTTCTTCTTGTAGAATTGTTATATAACTGACTCTTCCTAATGACTAATGAGGCAAGATCAACTTGATTATGGGATTATTTCAATTTTAGTCGTTTAACACTATGTTTGAATGAGAGAAATAAATTTGAAATTTCAAAAAAAAGTTAGAATTTATAAATTGACATATATCAATTCTCTTATTTGGATTCATAAACATAGAAATTTAAACTTTTCGCATGGAAAAAAAAAAACTTGGAATTTGGGACCTCCAATTCTTAAGTTTAAATTTCATGTAAATAGATATCATTTCTTAATTTATATGGGTGAGAGTTTTAAAATAACAAATTTCGTATTCAAATTTTATTGTTCTTTTAGGTTAACCAAACAATAAAATTCACAAATTCTAGAAAATAAAATTCCGTCATTTGAATTTCCATCATTATAAAATTCCTTAAAAATCTTAAATTTCCTCATTCAAATAGAGTGTAAGAGGATTTTCCATGTTTTTTCTTTTTTTTTTTATAGAAAAACATAAGGTGGAAGAGTCCCAAATTGGTGAAAGGAGAAACCTTGCAAGTATTTATAAAAGGCTGTGCTACCCCCTATATTGCCAATTGGTTTTATGAAGGAACCTGAATTCTCTTTATGGTCTCATAGCAGGTTATCTCACGTGTGAGCTCAACAGCCACACGTGCTCTTCGTCACCGGAGTTGTGTTGTCCACTTGTTAGGCTTGAAAATTAGCCACACGTGAGGAGGAGCATGTGAGTATGTGAAGGTTAAAAAGTCCCACATCTGTGAAAAGAGAAAATTTGCAAGGGCTTATAAGTAAGTTGGGCTATTTTTGAGAGCTACTAGACCCACCTTATTGTTTTATTTTCCCACCCACGTTATAATCTCACCCACCTTAAAAAGTTAAAAAATTAAAATGTTATTTTCCCACCCACTTTTATTCCCAAAATAACCTTTAATATATATGTACATATGAAATTATAAAATTGTCTTTTAAAAAATATAACAAATAATATGTAAATAAAAACCACTAAGGTCTACAAATTCAAATGAAAACAACAGAAGTATCCAAATTCGAAAGAATTCGACAACGACAAATTTAAAAATACGATGGATAAATTCAAATGACCTACACACAAAGTATTCTTCTACCTTATCAATGGAAACATAATCTTCTACCTTTTCCGTAGAAGCGTCATCTTCTACCTGTTCAATGAAAAAGTCACATTCTAAGTCCATTGCTATTTTTTTACTTTCTCTGAATGAAAAAAGATGAAAATATGAGTTAGGGTTTAAGGTAGACAAATTGTCTCCCATGCCCAACCTGTTTTTTTTTTTTTTTTTTTTTTTTTTTTTTTTTTTTTAAATTAAGCAAAACAAGATAATTAATGTCCTTATCAATCTTTTTGTAAATTGACAAATTTGTAATTAAAAAGTTCATTAAAAGGTGGGTGAGAAGATAAGACATTGGGGTGGGAATAACATCACTCTTTCCTATATTGTCAATTAGTTTTATGGTGAAACCTCAACTTTCTTTACATAGTTGATATCGCTCACCATAACAAATATGTCATTTAGCGAAACTGAAAATTTTCAACTCGTGGCAAAAGTAGGAACATTTTACTCCCTTAAGCGCATTATATATAGAATATGGTGGAACGACAAAGTTAATCGATTTTTAAGGTGTTTTAATGAACAAAATTCCGCATAATTTGAATGAAATACTAACAGCATATGGTGGGTATAGCGAGTACACCAAAAATCGATCGTTTCCTACACTCTCTCGTGCACGTTTTAATCCAAAAGATTCTCAGCTGGCAAGTTTTTGAATATCCTTTTCCTTGCCTAGGTGGCCTGCACAATCTAGATGAAATATCAATGTAATTACTGAAGCTGTTGGCACACCTAAACTAAAGTTTATTCAGCCCCCCTTTTAAAATAATATATCAAAATATATCTAGCTCCTTCTATGAAATCATTTTTCTTTACAAATAAATCATAGTTTCACATCTTTATAAAAAGTTAAATTTTTTAAATGCTTGTAGTAAACGCCAATTTTGTTGGATTTCCAATTTTGTTTTGAATGTGATGTTCTAGGATTCACACAACCCTGCTCTAATTAGTGGGATAAGACTTGGTTATTGTTGTAGGTGAAACGCATCTGCTAAACAATTGTTTTAGTTCAAATACTTACCCTTATTATATCAATGAAAAAAAAAAACAAAGACACCTTGAAGAAAGAGGGAAAGCATTTGACTACCAACCTCTTTTTGCAAATTTATGAAGGAATAAAGGAAGCATGCAACAATGCCTGTACAATGGTGCTTGCCATGATTCCGATCCAAAGTCCCATTCCCTTTAGATGTAGAAGAAAACCCAATAAAACTGCCACTGGAATTCCAACTACATAATATGCACCAAGATTTGTATAGGCCCCTATGTGCTGCAACCTGTAATATAGTTAATAGCGGAAACAAGCAAATCACAAATACAATTAACTACAAACCTTGTGAAACCATTGTAGCAGAAAAAACTAGAGCTCTTCTACACTCAACACTACTGTATGCAATTAACAAACAATGGGGCTTGTTCTCTCTGTTTTGTGTAATCAGTGTGAATGCAGGGACCTCTATTATATATCCTTAGTGGTGGTATTTGATTAGGTTACTTCCCATCTTGTAATCCTAATCAAATTGTATAAACAAATATCCTTATCACCACAAACCAAAGTTGTCATATCAGAATAGTTAAACCTATTCATACCAGGATTACTTCCAACTTTATATTCGATCAAATATATTCCCTGATAGCTTTGCAAGTCTAGTCTATCCCAATCTCTTATGACTTCAATCCCTTAAGCACGTGATAAACTAAGTGTGCAGCTCTAATTAGATTACATTCTCCCACTAGAGCCAACACTTGTTTTCACACATGCCACCACATAAGAAATCATACTTCAGTGGCCATCAGAATAGGAACAACAAAATCCCAGTAACAAGTTTCTATCATATGCCAGCATTCATGAAGAACTAAAGGGAGTCATGTCCTTAAAACATAAACACTATCCCCTGAATCACTATCATGAAACTATCATACACATGAAAGTCCAACAAGACATGAAAAATTAATACAACATGCATGCTTGAATGTTTCTGTAATGCACCTCGTATTACAATTAAATATAAATTGTTTTCCAAATAACACATTAAAAAATGTATTGTATCATAACTATAAACTGCAAAAATGAGAAACTTCTGCAACTAGCTGTTTATTACTTTACTAGCTAAGATAAACTGTAAACTTTAATGCATGTATCAAATAACTAAGGTTGAAAACAAGAACATAATGTAATCAAACCATAGGCTCCCACTAGTCCACGATATCAAGGCTCTCTAGAACCCCCATCTTCTGTATGTGCTTCTTAAAGACCACCACTGAAACTGGCGTGGTTAATGGATCAGCAATCACGGAAGATGTTTCCATGTAATTTTAACCAAGCTCTCTACCACCTTCTCAAGAGCAACAAGGAACTTAATATCCAAATTTCTGGTAGCATTGGACCTTTTGTTATTCTTGGTAAAGAATATAGCTGCATTGTTGTCACAATATAGTTGTATTGGCCTTGAGATCGAGTCGACTATTCTGAGACCTATGATAAAATTCTTTGACCAAACTCCTTGATTAATTGCTTCACAACATGACAAGTACTCAGCCACCATTGTTGACGATGCCACTATATCTAGTTTAACACTCCTCCAAGAGATAGCTCCACTTCCAATCATGAACACATAACCAGAAGTTGACTTCAAATCATCTGGACAACTTTCAAAATCTGCATCATTATATCCTTCTACAACCAGTTGATCATCAGTTCTTTTGTAGACTAACATGTATGATTTAGTCCTCTGAAGGTACCTCAATACTCTCTTACTTGCATTCCAATGTGCCTCACCAGCGTTGGACTGAAACCTCCCCAAAATACTAATTGTAAAAGCAAGATCAGGTCTTGTACAAACCTGTGCATACATTAGGCTCCCAACTAATGATGCATATGGCTTGTCTTGCATGACTTCTTTCTCTAAGTTACTTGTAGGTCACTGTTCTTTACTCACTTTGTCTCCCTTGGATATCGGCATTTCTGTAGCCACACATTGACATATTTAATCTCTTCAACACTTTTTCTATATATATCCCTTCTGCAACAACCCTAGTAACCCTCTCTTCCTATCCCTTTTAATCTCGATACCCAAAACATATGCAGCCTCACCCAAATCCTTCATTTCAAAATGGTTTTGCATGAAAGACTTGGTGTCATCTAAGAGACTCATACTGTTCGTGGCCAATAAAATGTCATCTACGTAGGGCACCAAAATAATAAAGTTGCTCCCACTAATTTTCAAGTAAATGCATGCATCAGAGGGATTCTCAACAAATCCATGCTCCCTTATAACTCGATGGAATTTTAAGTACCACTGCCTCGACGCTTGCTTTAATCAATAAATGGATTTCTTCAATTGACAAACTAAGTGTTCTTTCCCTTCCTCCATATATATAAAACCCTATGGCTGAGCCATGTATATGTCTTCTTCTAAATCACCATTCAAGAAGGCTGTTTTTACATCCATTTGATGTAAAAGCAAGTCAAAATGCGCCACCATTGCCATAATAACTCTGAATGCATCATTCGTCGATACCAGACTAAATGTGTCTTTATAATCACCTTATGCCTTTCGATGTTTCCTTTCAAATTGATGTGAAAATTAACTTGAAACACAAATTAAACCCTATTTGTGACAATTGTAGTATATATGCAAGTAGGGATCGTTCTAGACCGGGGATTAACTAGGGATGCTAATCAACACAAATAAGACTCAAAAACATTAAACTATACTCTATAGACTCAAAACTAACTTAAAACACTCAAAACAGCAACAAACAATCAAAAAGACTCAATTCTAGACCTAATAAGTGATTTTGACGAAAATAAAACTTAACTTGACTCAAAAGACTAAAAGAAAACAGATTTTGACTCAAATAACAAGACTAAATGAAAGGGGATTGTTTTTGACGAATTTAAAACATAAAACAGAAACTTTGCATAAAACACTTTGTAAAAACGAATTTGGGTGAATTAAATGGGTGAAAGGCTAGTTAAAGGGTCCTTCTCCACACATGATATATGTGATAGGAGCATATTCATGCGACTTAATTAGCTTGTTCTCGTGCATTTATGTTGTGTTTACTTAGTTATTTTAGTGTTTAAAGCCACTTTTGTGTATGTTCAGATTATAAGGCCAAAGGGTGCAAGAAGATGCAAATTGGAGTCTTTTGGAGCGAAAGAGGAATGAATGAGTTGACGACTTGAAGAAACGATGAATTCCTACTCCAACGATGAATTCCTACTCCAACGAGGATTCCTACTCCAACAAGGATTCCTACTTGAAGTAGGAAAGTTAACCCTAGGTTTCCCGTTTTGGTAACCTTTCCTAATCTTAAACGTCCGTATTTTCTAGCCACTTTGAAGGCCTTGTATGCACTTTAGGACACAAAACAAAGGCCCTAGCCCACTTTCCAACCTTTGCCGTGGGCTTTTCCCTTCTCCCCTTCCCTTGCCGTGCAAGGGGGGGCATTTTTGGCCCATTTTATGCACCTAAACCCTAATCCTTTTCCTTGCAGCCACTTTCCCTTTAATTTCTGAAACTTAAACCTATTTCCCTTTAAAACCAAACCCTAGCCGCACCTATTAACCATTTTCCCTTTAATTTCTGATTTAATTCCCTAATTCTAGCAGCCTTTGATTTAATTTTAGTTAATAAAAATAACTTAGGGTTTTATTTTTCTGAAACCCTATATATTATACATCTTAGCCGCACCCTAGGTTTAATATTCATTCAGCCATTCACTCAAAAACCCCTAAGCCGCAACTCCCCTCCTTTTCTCCCTTCAATCCGCAGCCACCATCACCCAAATTCCATATTGCCGCAGCCTTCCCACCATTGCAGCCACCATTCCCAACCTTCCAGCCACCATCCACACCTCCATACACTTTCCCACCACCTTGCCGCACCACCATATCCCCATAAACCCATCCCTAAACCAAAAAAACATCCAAAAATCCATAAAACCTTCTCTGCCATAGCAAGAAGAAAGGAGAAAGAGGAGCTTGAAACGCGCAGAAATTCAAAGTGGATTCGTTGGGCGTTTTAGGTGTAACCAATCTTGTGTTCTTTATGTTTAATTTCAATTTTGTTTCTCTTTCTATGAACATGAGAGGCTAAACCCCTAGTTAGCTAGGGGGTGATTCAAAACCATGTTTATGCTTGCAATATGAATTGATTACCTTTGGTTGGAATTTCATGAATTGTGAATTCAATTTGTTTAACTGCTTGATTGATAACTTATTTGTGTATGTTTATTGAGAGTGCACGCTTAGTTTTCATGCATGAATATGATGCTAGAATATTAGTGAGTTTCACCTAATAATTACAAACTTATATTCACTAGTAGTGGAGGTTGCTTATAAACAATCGCGTTAAATGAATTCTTGGCACTAGTTTCATGCTCATCATAGTAACGAATGCCTCGTCAACACCTATATTTTTCATGTTGCTTAATGATCTTTGATTGTATCTTTATTGTGCTTTTCACGTAAAGGACTTTTGGAGAATGTTTTGAATTGCGTATGCGTTGTCCCATCCAATTCATTAACTTAAGGAGAACTTGACGGTTAATTTAAGCGGACCTAATTAACCCGGGGTGTTGAGTTTCATAATTTATCGAAAGACCAACTGAAAATCATCTTGTATGCAAGTGTGACATGTGTGGAGAAGAACCTTCTAGCTAGCATTCCATCCATATTTTCATCAAATTCATATTTAAAATCTGTTTGAATTACATTCTGTGCTATTTGTTTAATTTCGTCAAAACCTCAATCCCCCTTTACTTTAGTGTCCAATTTAGTTAGAAAGTGTCTTAATTTGTGTTTCTAAGTGTTTTGATTCAAGTTATTACCCAAATTCTTCCAAAGTAGTCAAAGTGCTCAAAACTGCCCAGATTGTGTTTTTAAGGTAGTTTTGAGTGTTTTGGTGCTGTTTTGAGTCTTTTGATTTGTTTTAGTGTTTTAAGTGTTTAGTTTTGTATTCTTCGAGTCTAGTTTAGTGTTTTAACCTTTGTTTTACGTTTTTGAGTCAGTTTCCAAGTGATTTAGTAATCCCTCCTAATCCCCGGTTTAGAACGATTCCTACTTATACATATACTACAATTGTCACAAGAGGGTTTTAATTTGTGTGCTTATTTAGTTCGCATCAATATGCATACAAACCAATTTCTAGTTATTATTCCTTTAGACTATGAATGACAACGCTCCAAGTTAGTTGCATCGCACAACTAACCATCAAATTTTCCTTATTTCATTGAATTGAATGAATACGCATTATAACCAAATTATCTTTCTCAAATTCTTTATATGAAATGCATAATAAAGATACATATCAAAAGTCATTAAGTTTTGTGAAAATCATAAGCATTGACAAGGCATTCATCACCATGAAACGCATGAGACTCATACCAAGGATTCACTTAACACGATTGTAACTAGCAACCTCCACTACTTGTGAATATAAGTGAATAACTATTACGTGAAACTCCCTTATACTCTAGCATCAAATTCATTCATGCAAATTAAGTGTCGACCCTCAACCAACACACATAAACAAGTTTTGATAACTTAGATAAGAAAATCACATTCAAGACTCAAGAAACAATAACTAGATGTAATCAATTCATACAAAACATATAATCATGGCTTTGAATTCACCTCTAACTAAAAAGAACCTTGTTCCACATGTTTATCATAATTGGAAACCAAATTAAAGTAAATATCAAACTAAAACTAAGGATAGAAAGAACCCATAAACGCTCCACACTCCAATGGCATGCACGGCACTCCCTTGGATGGCAGATTGCACAAGTCCTCTTCTACATCCTTCCTTGCTTGTGGCGCTAGGGTGATGTGGTGTGAATTATGGTATTTGATGGTTGAATGTGTGAATGAATGAATGAGTGAATGGATGATTAAAACCTGCAACAAAGGCTTGTATTTACAGGCTAGGTCTTGCACAATTTCTGAAGGAAAAGGATTACACAATCCAATGGGAAAAGGACTAGGGTTTTGGACCTTCTAGAAATTAGAAAACCAAAGAGAATATGGAGAGGGTGTGACATACATTTAGGAGTAGATAAGGTCTTCTAGAAAGAATATTAGGGCAGATTTCTAGAAGAACAAAGGCTAAGGGGTGCGGCACCTTTGTAGGAGAGGGATTACAACACCCAATCCACCAAGGAATGGCATATATGCGGCACACAAGGGATAAGGTCTCTAGAATCTGAGTTATGTATTTAAATGTATAATTAATCCCTTCTAAATAACTAGAATTAAGGCACAAACTGATTTGGATAAGATAAGATAGGATAATGCTAGATTTAGGAAAGGATAAGGCTGGTTAGGATAGGATAAGATAAGATTGGATAATGTTCCTTATTTCTTGCTCTTTCCTTATCTTCTTTGTATTTGAACTTGTTTCTCCATATTTGTAGCATGTTCCTAGCCTCTCTTGACTTCAATTTCGTCCATCCACCTTGCTCCACTCATAAGCTATCCAATTGATGCCCAAAACTGCTCCAAATGGCTCCAAAATGCACCTTCTTGCTCCTTTTGCCATTAGGACCTACAAACATACGAAAATAGTTTAAAAGACTATCATAAGTAGTAATTAACTAAATAAATGCAAGGAAACAACATAACTAAGTAGCATAAATATGCTCCTATCACAAATCTCTTTTTGTCTTAAACACCCACTCTACCCCAAGATAACCACATCTTCAACTTCCTCGAACACGAATTTGTTTGGATTGCAAGTAAAGTCATCACTACCTTGAGTGTGTTCCAAGAAGATTGCCTTTGTAGTCTCAACGATTTTCATGCTGTAATTAGGGCAATAAAATCTATAGCGTTGGGATCTCTCTGCATAACCCACGAAGTAATAGCTGATGGTCTTGGAATCTAATTTCTTACCATTAGGATTGTAGACCTTTTGCCTCTGCTTGGTAACCCTAGACATGAATGTGTTTCAAACTAGGCTTTCTCTCAGCCCATAACTTGAAAGGAGTCTCTTCCACATCTTTGCTAGGAACCCTATTAAGAATGTAACTCGCTGTCTTCAGGGCCTCTCCCCACAAAAAATCTGGGAGTTTTACCTTGCTTATCATGCTTCGAACCATGTCAAGAAGTGTTCTATTGCTTCTTTCTGCCACCCATTTTGCTCGGGAGTTCCTGGAGTGATATATTGAGCAACAATACCATGATTTTGCAAGAAATAAGCAAAAGCACATGGATGTCTACCTGTTTGATCATACTTTCCATAGTACTCACTTCCCCTATTAGACCTTACAACCTTAATTTTTCTTTCCAATTGGTTTTCAACTTCCTTTTTGTAAATTTCAAAAACTTCTAGGCTTTAAATTTTTTAGAAATTAAATAAACATAACAAAATCTTGAAATATCATCAATGAAGGTGATAAAATATTTATTTCCTTCAATATTTTGTGTGGGAAAAGGACCACAAATGTCCATATGAATGAGTTCCAAAAGTTATTTGCTTCGTGTGGAACCTTCCTTCCTAGACTTAGTTAATTTTCCTTTGATGCACTCCACACAAAAGTCAAAATCATTAAAATTTAATGGAGGCAAGATTTCATCTTTCACTAAGAGTTCCATCCTTGGTTTTGAAATATGACAAAGCCTTTTATGCCATAAGTTTGACGACTGAAGTGACTTTGTTTCTTTGCTCTCAGTATTAAAGATAACTTGATTATTATTAAGTGAAAACTGAAACATGCCATCAACCAAAAATCCTGTACCAATATTGGAAGAATTATAAAAAATATTGAAGCCAATCTTATTCATAGTAAAATAAAACCCTATCAAAACTAATCTTGAAACTGAAACAAGTTTCCGTCTCATCGAAGGTACATAAACGACAATTTCCAAATCTAATTGAAAACCAAAATCCAAATTAAGCCTAATTGTGCCTAGAGCCTTGACTTCAACCCTTCTCCCATTGCTAACGGATACCTTGATTTCATCTTTATTTGGAATTCTCCTTGTTATGAAGTCCTACAATGAGTTCTTAACATGAATAGAAGAGCCAGAGTCAAGCCACCAAGCACTACTAGGTATATCAATCAAATTACTTTCAAAACAAGCAAAAACCTTTTTACCTTTTTTAGCTTCTTGTTTAGCAAGCCCTGCTTTATATTTAGGACAACTCCTCTTCATATGGCCAGCCTTTTTACAAAAGTAACATTTGAAAACCAAAAGTCTGTTAGATTTGAAAACCCTCTTGGTAGATGAGTGAACATTTCTAGTATGATCTTTCCTGATGGCATCCGAGTTTGATGCCTTGACATCTTTATGCTGCTTTGAACAAATTACCTTTTCTTTGTCCATTTTCTCCTTTTTCATCCTAACCTCCTCACTTATACAGATGAAGATTAACTCATTGACATACCATTTCTCACGTACCGCATTGTAAGACACTTTGAGTTGAGTATATGTATCAGGGAGTGAATTCATAATAACATGCACATGGAAAGTTTCAGATATGGGTACCTCTAGTGTTTTCAGTTTTCGAGCAACATCAATCATTTTCAGAATATACTCACGCACACTCTCAACACCATCATACCTCATGGTTGTCAATAAATTCATAAGGTTCCCAGTTTCACTCTTGTCTGACCCCTTGTACTTTTCTTCAATGGATTTCAAGAAGTTCTTTGCATTTGATGTCTCTGGAAAGCCACCACGCACCACGTCGGTGATTGATCTCTTAATAATCATCAAGCAAATTCTATTGGATCTTTCCCATTTCTCATGCTTGGATCTCTAGCTTGCTGTGATTCCATCAGTGGGCACCGATGGTTCCTCAATTCTCAGCGCTAGATCCCAGTCCATCACACCAAGCACTATCTCCAAATCTTGCTTCCATTTTTTGTAATTAACTCTAGTTAGGGGGTCCATCGTATTCAGGCTCATGGAATTGGGGTTCATCACTGAATACAAAACATGCAAAAAACTTTAATCTTTATGCCCCAATACCTTATGTCACAAGCCTCTACATTTATGAATCGAAGAGAACTCGTGAACCCTTTTCTTAATCATAATACTATCATAGTTCTGTTTCAATTTCTTTAACCATATCAACATGCCTTTGTGGTCAGTAAACATAGTTGGATTCTAACAAGAATATAAAATATTATGCCACTTGAAAGCCAAAAATTACGAATGATAATTTTCTTTAGATAACTATCGGTCATGTTTCCAGTATTCAGTGCAAGTACTGGTGTTCCAGTCCTTTGTACAACATATGAGCAAGAATAGCTTTAGCTAATACATGCCCATAATTTATTTCTTTATGGACTAGAACCAGTTCCAGTTCATATTCTGCAAAAGAAAGAAGACAATTTCTTGTGCCTTCCACACAGGGTTAAAAGATATGTGAAAGACTCTAATACCAAATGTAATATCAAATTGTACAAACAAATATCCTTATCATCACAAACCAAAGTTATCATATCAGAATAGTTAAACGTATTCATGCCAGGATTACTTCCAGCTTTATATTTGATCAAATACATTTCCTGATAGCTTTACAAGTCTAGTCTATCCCAATCTCTTATGACTTCAATCCCTTAAGCACGTGATAAATTAAGTGTGCAACTCTAATTAGATTACACCACCCACATCCTCTAACACCACCCACATCCTCTAGCAACCCATGATGCAAAGACCATCTGTTTGGACCCAAAATAAGCATTGGGCGAGAGAGGCGGCCCAAGAGCATGCGAAAAGGACGACGAAGGCCCGTGCGAAGATCCAGGAAGGCACTAAGCGGTCAAGGCTAAAAGGTTGAGGATAGGTGCCCAGCCCAGAAGTTAAATATCAAGCTGACGTGGCAAAGTGGACGACAAACCTACAGTCATAGGGGTGATTACAGGGAGAGTTGCAAAGAAGGGAAAACATCTTTTAAGGGTAAAACCCCATAATTTCACAGGGATTAAGTCTAAAACCACCGCTTGCCTGTCACATCAAGCAAGTGGGTCTTAATCTATAAGGAAGGAGGTGCTATAAATGCTACAACAAAACAGGAAGACAAAGACACTCAAATCAAAACTCTACTAAAACCCTTGAACTCTCTGTTATTCTCCCTACATTCCTTTTGCATCCTCAATCATCCCCTTAGTTAAAGCTATGTGATAAGCTTATATTTATATATTTTTTATATCAAATTCACTTGTCTTTTCTTAGTTAGTTACTTATATTTTTGAGTTATTTACTTTATTTTTGTGTTTTGTAGGATTTGTCAAGTAAAGAAAAGAAAAATAACACAAGTGGAATTTTAAGTAATAAATTCGTCAAAACTGCCAGTGTAGGTCAGCTGACTTTGGAAGCAAGTTGCGAACAGCTCAGAATGAATTAGAGAATAAACCTTATATGCTTGGAAAGCTACGGATGTCTATTTTCTGGAGCATTTCGCAGATTGTTAATATTATTTTTCTAGAAAAAGTTATGGTTGTTCTAACACTGAAAGGTTCCCAGGAGGCTGAGCAGTTTGTAACTGACAAGAAAGCATTGAAAGCAATAAATCCCATAAAACAAACAACCAAAACTGATGCAGCCAAGAACAAGCCAGCTAACACCTATTCAAATATCAGAGGAAATGAAAAATTAGGTGAGAGTAATGGGCATAAAGGCTGCCCAAAGAGTTACAATTGTTTTAGCATTTCCTCCCACTTATTGTCATCACTAAATGGCTGTTAGAGGGGTGAGTTATGGAGAAAAAACTGTGGTAGCAGAAAAGAAAAAAAGACCTACAGGTTGCAGCAACAAAAAGGGAGAAAAAGTGTGAAAAAAAAGAAAGATAGAAAAAAAAGATAGAAAAAAAAAGAAGCAAAGCAAGGGAAAAAGGCAAGGCTACTACGTTGGGGAAGGAAGGAAAGGAAGGAGGAAATCTTGACATTCTCTTCTCTCGGTTTTACCTTCTCAAACTCATGTCTTTCTTTTGGTTTAATTTGAGAATTATGTGTAACTAATTTTTAGTAGTTAGGGGCTGATTTGAAGCCCCTAATATGATTGCAAGTTTGTTATGACATTTCATTTGAATTACTTTTACGAATGGATGAAAATTGGTTCACTACTTGTCTCATTGATGAATTTTTTATGTGTTTTCTATGGATGCATACTTAGTAAGCATATCTAGGATTCTAATGCTATGAATATGTGTGTGCCTGCCCTTGTTGAATGAGGACCTACATATGTTCTAGAGTAGTACTTATTAATTGCGATTAACATGTGAACCAATTTCTAGGATAAGTAAGACAACGCCAGTACTTACGATGCCTTGTGATGACTCAAACTCTTTTAGTTCTTAATGATTTCTACTTGTTAAATCTATGAACACACCCTCCTAGATTGCATGTTAGGGACTAAGTTAAGTTGAAAACGGCATTCTCTTAACATACTACATAAGAAAGAGTAATAGGTTGGGTTCTAACATTGAGCCAACTTGAGCATCTTCATCCAAAAATGAAAGGAATTTGAATGAAACATAACATTTTTGCATGATTATTTGGTGGTGGATAGCAATTCCCCTAACTCGTTTTCTTAGCTTGTGAACTACAATCTATTTTTATTATTTAAAAATCTATCTCTGTCTTGTTTTTGTTCGATTTAATTTAAATATCAAATCAACTCTAAAAATCCCAAATATTTGTGTGACTATAGCTCTGTGTGTCTAGTATATGCATATAAAATTTCGTAGACTTTAGATAAGTGTAAGTCAGTCTAATAATTATTTTTCGGTGGCTGGTCAGTAGGGACAACAGCCCAGTTTTTGTGACATTCTAAGTAGTTAGATAAAACAATCTTCTGCGGGAAAGACCCTTATTTTTATATGCTACAATTGATAAATCTTATTGTTAATAAGGAAAATTAATAGAACATTTGTGTGCTACTTTGTGATGTGCTTTTAATCCTATCAATATGATGCAGCCTCCTTGCAGTATTGATTTAGGTCCCAGCCACAATTGAGATCCTCTTCACTCCCAGAAAATAGCCCGAACTCTGTAACAGGCCAAAAGAAGTGCCCGAGAGGCAACACTCTGAGTCCGACGAGCTTTAAATGTGCCCGAGCTCAATTATTATCTTGTATTGCATTAAGTACTACTTTGTTCATTTGCTGCACTTAATTTCTATGCATTTACTGTTACAAAAGCTTCATTTCGTTTCTATTTCATGCTTTCCTAATCACATCTAAAATACTAAAGGCATTCCCAATCAATCTTGAATTAATTAATAATTGGTAAACATTAGACAAATGTCCTTGGTCTCAAGGCATAGAAAAGAACCTTCTACAAACTTAAGCGATAACATCCGCATCATTGCTGTAAACATATCCCAAAACAGAACGGCAGCAGAAGATAACTGTGCTCATGATGACAGCTTCAGTAACTGAAAGAACCATCACACCCCAAACAACCCCTCGAGCTTCATGTGGATTACCAGCTCCAAATTCATTCGAAATTCGATTGCTACAATGTTCCAAATGCATTGCATCAAAAAGAAAATTAGTTGTTAAACCTTGTTGGCACAGGATGGAATATTTGAGGAAGAGAGATATAGAGCACACGTTGCTGCAGCACCAACACCATACGGTACGAAGCAGTGCAATGTCATTGTTGTGAGGCTGCTCAAAAGATTAAATTAAATAGAAGAAAGTAGAGTTGTCCATCTGATTGTACTTCAACCATTAAGTATGTAGAATGGAAGATAAAGAAAATGCATACTGATGAGTCAATTTCATATTATATATTTTACCCTATTTTTAGTATATTTTGGTAATTATTTTGGTAGAATTTTGATACTTTGTTTTATATTTTCAACATAGGACATTCGAATTCTTCTGGAGCAAAAAGTGATCAAACGGATGAATTTTGGAGTAATTCCAATTGGAGGATGTTCGTGTGCCTTTCAGAATGATTGTTTCAAAATTCCAGATTTTTCTACTAAGCCATTTGACCATGGCGATGAAATAAAGGCCCAGCGCGCAGCTTTCTTAGATTGACGTTTATGGATATTTTGGGTATTTTGGAGGTCAAGATGGCGTATTTTGAGGAAAATTCCTTTTGAGATTTGTAGGGGACGTTTTCAGTTTTCAAAAGAGATCTTTTGGGACCAAATCAGAGTTGATTTGGTCGATCAAAAGATTGATTTTCGGATGAAGTCCGAATTCTAGTTCAAATAGGAAACCTTTTATTTTCTGTTTTATGATTTAATTATGTTTCCTAGTTTTATTCTATGATCCTTTCAAGGTAGAGTTTTATTTTATAGTAGTATAAATAAGGCTTGTTAGCCATTAGGGTTTTTTATGCAACATTGGGGGAATGTACGTGGAGAATTTAGCTAGGCTTTGACACTTTGTATTTTGAAGGTGTTTTCTATCCTTTTTCTATTTAAATAAATTCCTTTTGTTTTATGGTTGCTAGTAGCTAAGTTTCGTTTGCTAGGGCAATGCCTTGAGCCTTAGCATGAATAAATAGTTTTTATTTAATTGCTTACGATATTATACATGCATGCTTTGAATTATTAATCACTGTGCTTTAAACTATCTATATTTTAATGCTTAGTTACCATTATGATGTTTAGATAAGTAATTGGATGCAATTCGATCGGAATACCACCGAGGAATTGAGTATTGCTTCTTGTGATTGATAGTTGTAATTTCACCTAGGATGACTACCACGTCTTAGGGGTTACATGGTTTTTCAAAGGGTTTTCACAAAGCGTAATGAGTCATGCATGTTTATATTTGATTTGAATACCACGGACGGATTGCATGTTTGATATACGTTATAACTTGAATACCATGAGTAGAATATGCATTAGGAAAACCTAACCTTCAAAGTTGCATGGGTAATTCATAAGTAATTGATAAATCTACATAAAATTGTTTATTTTGCTAATTTCTTTAATCGTTTTAATTAAATTCGTTTTTATTATTTTTAAATTCAAAACCAACCTTTTCCAATCCATTTTTTTTTAAAATAATTAAGTATTTTTAAGTGTTTTTATCCTTACTTTTGCAAGTGGTAAAATCCCTATCACATACCAAATAGAAAGTACTAAAGTTTCAAGTTCTGAATTTGGTAGAAGCCCGGAAAGTAAAATAAGCAGCTCAAATGACCACCATTCAAGAGTATAATTCTAATCAGGAAGAGATGTCAGTCCTTAATCGACAAACCAAAAGTCGCAAACACAGGTAATAATATTGTCAAATTATGAATCTCGATCATAGATCAATTTCAGTTATGCCTAAGCGTATACATATTTTCAATTTGGTAGCATATATAAGCATCTTTCTAGAAGCATTTGGCAGTAAAACACTGCCTATAGACCCGTGGATTTGAAAATCACCATCAAATCCTAAAAGGTATGACAAAAATAAATAAATAAATAAATAAATAATAATAAAAAAAGAGAGGGATTTATCTTACCAGACCATTAGAGCAGAGGGGATGGCAAGGACAAAAAATTCCTTGATCCTTAAGAAAAGTCAATAGAGAAGTACGCACATATTTTCTCACAAACTGGAGAGTATTTCCAGCAAATCAGAAGTAAGACTGTCTTCAACCAATTGTATAAACCCGTGGATATGGCCGCTCCAATATTTCCTAATCCCGACTTGAATACGAGAGCCCAACAAAGAGGTATATGGAGAAGGAGAGCCAAAGATGTTGTTAAAAGCTTGGCAAAATAATTTCCTGAGACAGGAAGAACCTAACCAACGATTGAAGAATAGCGTAGGCAAATAGTGAGGGATGAGCCAAAGTGCATATCCGCCAGCTTCTTGTGCGATTGAAGGGTCTTGCCCTAACAAAACTAGTAGTTTGTCCATGAATATCCAAAGGAGAGAAACCGGTATACAAATTAAAGTAAGAGAAACTATTGCAGAATATGTATAGATTCCAAGTTGTTGGTATTGTTTAGCTCCATAAGCTTGCCCACATAAAGTTTCCAATCCTCCAGCCATTCGATACTTAATAAAATTAGAAAATTATGTCAATTTTCAACCTCAGGAAGTTAACCTATTGAGAAATTGAAGAATGATAAGGAGAATTTGTAGATATACATGTCTAGATAATTTAATCTTAATTAGTGCTAACAGTGCTTCGTTAGTAAAAAAATATTTGAATATTAATGTAATTGCCTAAGCAAAGGCAATTAGCTGCACAGATGGATAGTTTTAGAGCTCTTGACTTTTTTCCCTCAACTAACTCATTTTTCGTTTATTTTCTGAGAATGGCAAGTCAGCCGACGCAGGTAAAGCACATAGTGAGGGTGTCTAAAGGAAAAGATCCATAAATGCAATAAGGACGCCAATGTGGCAACGATCTAAAACTCTGACTTGACATCATGTGAATGAGTTAACACACAGGGACAGGGTTCAGTCAGTGACATAGGAAGAAGCTATGAATACCGCCATCTTGGTGTCCCGGTTACAAGTAATTAAATTTATCACCTTCTAGTTAAAGACTAATCTAGATGTAAGGCTACAGCACAAGTAAAATAACTAAACAAAAGGGAAAACTAACCAAAAACCCCAAAAAACTTCCATTTTAATCATAAGGACAAAATTTTTTGATAATACCCAAACTGGGCGTAAGGAAGGTGACAAATGAGGGCTTCAAAAGAAGAAGAAGAAGAAGAAACCATGCATGAGGATTCACATGGGCTCACATGGCCTTTAAAAGCAAAAGGAAAAGACAAGTTTGGCAGATGCAGAAACAATGTCTACAGATTCAGAAACAGTGCCAAAAAAGGAAGATAAGGTACACCATTCAATTAGAATTTTGTATGTTAGTATCCTTATTCAGTGTATATAGGGAGATTTTTCCTTTCATTGTAATACACACCTTAAGCTCAACATCTGAAACACCACATTCAACACCCTTTAACACCAGATACTCACATGCCATACTTCTTACACCAAAGCATCTATAGCCTTTCTACCATCCTTTGTAAACATTTTTTATATCAATAAAAGTTCAAGTGTACATATTCAAGCAATCTCCTAAGTAAGCTTTCTTTTCTTTCTTTAGTGTATTTGTTTAATTAGACTTCTAGTCCAAAACAGGGAAACACTATTGTAGTTATATTATTAACCTGCTAAACTAACGATCATACGTTGTTCGAGCACTCTGTTATAGTTGAATGTTTGCCATACAAATAGCTAGACATTAACTAGGGTACCTCTGAGTTCTTCGTACCTCTGAGTTCAGCCGTTAAGGCCTTAGACTTGTACTATGAGTAGCCATTATGCTGAAACATGTCGAGTTCCACGTGCAAGGTTTTATGTCTAGTTGTTATAATGGCCATCCGACTATTTAACCAGGCCTACTTCGCGAATCTGGTATCAGAGCCAAGTTTAGCATTTTAATAGCATAATTATAATAGTAAAGTACCTTGAGGACGGAAGTCCTTAACACAATTGATATCAGACTTATTTATTTTGCATGAACAACATATATTATTGTCCTTGTAGACCTTATCAACCACAACTACCAAGTATTTATTGTCCCACACATCCAACTATAAGTAACATAAAGAGAAAATTAGCATATATATCCAAAAGAATTAGCAATACTTTGAAGCAGCAAAAGTTTTATCTTGGTTATCTTGAACACCTTTCATTTATTAGTAAATATAATAATACAGAAGTGCAGTATAAAGTTTTAGAAGCCAAAAGAATAATAGATCAAGTTTTAGAGACCTTGAGAGAAGAAAGAGAGTTTCTAAGAAACCAATTAGCCGTAACTTTAGAAGAAGGTAGACTTTAGTTTATGATAGATTATCTTAATTTATAAATTAGTGAGCCTCAAAAAAGAAAAATAATCTTAGACCAAATTAGTTTAATTTGTTATTTTCCATTGAAAAAGCATAATCATATTTTGCATAGTGAAGAAAATCCACAAGCCAATAGTATTGTAGATCTTATTATTAGTCAAGCAGAAAATATAAAATTAGAAAATAATAAGTATAATCATTTGTTAAACCAGTTGTTTGAGTATTTTCAGAAAAATTCCATAAAAACAATTAGACAAAATTTAGACTATATTACATCTTCGTTAGAAGATAATAATAAAAATATTCAAAAGTTTCCTAGCAAAAGAGAGATAAAAGAGCTTGTTGATCTCATAGGTAGTAAGCCGAAGCAAGTAAAACTTAGATCATTAGAAATAGTTGAGCAGCTAAAATTAGAAGTTCAAAAAATTCAATTAGTACCAAAAGAGTTGAGTGAACAAGTAGATAAGTTACATAATAAAATAGATAAATTATTAGTTTAATGATTGATTCTAGAACTAGTAGAAAATATATCCAAGCTTTGAAAGAAATTAATAAGTTAGATAAAGAACCAGTAGGTTTAACAGATTTTTGAACGCAAGTAGCTAGTAGTAATATTCCCATTAGGCAAAATAATTTAATTATTCAATTAGTTTTCAGTTTGGCTGAAAAATTAGATCAAGTTGAATAACAAATAGTAGAAATAAACCAAGTCTTACATAACTCATCTTCATCACTTCCACCATCTTTGCTAGATAAATTAGAAAATTTAACTTTAAGTGCAAATAATAATATTAGAAGACCTAAGTTAAATCCCTTTGATAATAGAAAATGGAATTCTTTAGGAAAAAAGGAAAAGAAGTAGTTAAAGCTGAAGATATTTAGTCAAACAAAGAAGAAGCACAAGAATTTATTAGAAGAGGTTTTGAGAGAACACAGAAAAATAAAATAATTTGTACCAATTAGGATTATTTGAAAACAGAAGTAGAATTATAAGTAGCATCAGTCAACTTGAAATTAGTTGTATCGATAAAGAAGTTACACTTAGTTTAATTAGTAACGAAACAGTTACTCATTGAGAAAATCACATTTTAGGCAAATTCATAAAGGAACAATATTAATTGGAATAGCAGGATTGACCAGAGCACAAGTAGGCACAAAAGCTTTAGTATACATATATGATGATAGATGGGATAATCATCAGCAAGCAGCAATAGCAACAGTTGAAGTAGACTTAAGTTCAAACTTAGCAATCATAGGTTGTATTCCAAATTATGTTATGACAATTAATGAATTTAGTAAATATATTAAAGTAAGCATAAGAACAAAACATTATAATATGAAGGGAGAGTATAAAAATTTGTATATTAGCTTCATGTATATTGGTAAAGTGTCAGATAGATATAATCATAAGTTTAATTTATAATTTCAAAATTTAGATCAAACATTTGGTAGTAAACATGTAAATATGATAGAAGCAAAACCCGTAGATAATATTATTTTAGAAGGAACTCAGTGGACATTACCTAATTTACAAGTAGCAAAAAATAGACAACCAGATAAAGTACAAATATATGAAACTTGTATAGGTCAAGCAACAATTAGGTTTAGTAATTACAAGCAACTAGAAAAAATAGAAGAGGATGAAAGCGAGATCGAAAATGAGAGTATTCATATGGCTTTTGATAATTTAGATATTAATTTAGTTGAGAGCTCATAGAAGATATGGATCATTTAGATGAAGAACAATACTTAGAAAAATATAAGACATATGATTTAGGACTACATAGAATTTCAGATAAAGCAATGAAAACTTTAATTTTAGAAATAGGAGTAGAACATATTTTAGGACCAAAAGAATATAATAATTTATTAGAATTGAGAGCAGAATTCAAAGTAGAATGTAATCCAGTAGAAGAAAGTAGTACATCAGGTGTAGAAAATTCAAATCCAAGACACACAAGTATAACTGATAAACAATTTTTGAGACCAACAAATGAACACTATAATGAAGGAGCACGAGTAGGCCACATAGAAGAAAGCATGATAAAACCTAGAAAAAATAGGATTCCATATTTGAGAGGTTTAGAACAAATTAATCTAGCAGGTAATATATTAAACTTAGATAGTATAAATCCACAAGATTGGGAAAGAATGATTGAGAGATGGGAAAAAGGTTGCGTACTTTAGTAATTCACAAAATATGTTAGATTATTTTGAGCATAATTTAGATGTTTAATTTTTTATTATTTCCAGTCATGGAAAGTCCAAAATCCAGAACAGCATCAGGTAGCTAGAACACCTTTTAATATTAATGGTTTTGTTACTTTGATTAAACAAGAATTTTTAGATCATAATAGGTTAGATGGTAGAAGTGAACAAGAACAAAAAAGAGCAATTAGAAATTTAGAACAATTACAAATTCGTGATTCACAATATATAGCTAAATATACCACAGATTTCTTTAAATATTTAGGAAGAACAGGTAGAATTAGTGATATTATTTTATTAGACACTTATATGACAAAAATAAAAGGACCAATAGGTGAAAAGATTTGGAATAAATGGCAAAAGCACCCAAAGAAAAATGATATTGCAATAGGACCTAGAATGCAACATGTATATGATATACTTAGACAAAAGTGTAGTCAAATAAAAACTAAGAGACAAATTAGGAAACAATTTTACATGAGTTGTAAAAATATAGATTTAACACAACAATGTGGTTGTTATAAGAAGAATAAGCATAAAAAAAAACATACAAAAAGAAATATAAATCATACAAACCATACAAACAGTATAAGAATTTCAGCATAAAACCTTCAAGAACATATAGGAAGAGAAAATATATTCCAAAACAATTTAGGAAAAGAAGTGGTAGACTTTGGATTAGAAAATATAAAGCACCAAAGGATAAGAGTAGCAGTAAATGTTATTCATGTGGAGAAGCTAGACACATTAGACCTAAACGTCCAAAATTAGGTAAACAACCGAGAGAAAAAGTACATTTAATGGAGTTGTTTAAGTTAGAAGAAGATGAAGACATATAGTCAATATATAATTTAGATGATTTGAGTGATAATGAGAATATTTATGGTATAGAAAGTATAAATATGATAGATTCAGACTCGGAAGATTCAAGTAGCACAAATAGCGATTTAGAAGAATATATGTGTGCATTCATAGAAGAACAACATGAAGAAGAATATAAATACATTAATTTAGGTTGGCCAAAAAAATGTCATAAGTGTAGCAAATTGGTTGCAAATAAATATTATAATACATATTCAATATTGTGCGAAAAGTGTTATAAAAATAAGTTATTAGAAATTAATTTAGCAAAATCACAAGAAAATACTGAAATATTAGAAAACATTGTTTATAGTATAGAAAAGCCAAAAAATAGTTTCTTAATTACCATAAATTGTGAAATAGAATTAGCAAAAGAACATAAGATACAAACAACAATTATGATAGATACAAGGAGTACAAAGAGTGTCATAAGAGAAGAATTAGTACCAGAAAAATATAGACAAAAATTAGCAAAACCAATGAGAATAACATAATTTGATGAGAGACTAGTTTACTTGTCACATCCCGGCCTGGGACGGATCACTTCATGGGCCCGCTCCGCCACCGTAGCACGATATTGTCCGCTTTGGGCTTACCAGTCCCTCACGGTTTTGTTTTTGGGAACTCACGAGCAACTTCCCAATGGGTCACCCATCATGGGATTGCTCTAACCCCCTTCTCGCTTAACTTCGGAGTTCCTATGGAACCCGAAGCCAGTGAGCCCCCAAAAGGCCTCGTGCTAAGTAAGGATGGGAATATACATTTAAGGATCACTCCTTTGGGCGATGTGGGATGTTACAATCCACCCCCCTTAGGGGCCCGACGTCCTCGTCGGCACACACGCGACCAGGGTTAGGCTCTGATACCAAATTGTCACATCCTGACCCGGGCGGGACCACTTCCCGGGCCCACTCCACCACCGTAGCACGATATTGTCCGCTTTGGGCCTACCATTCCCTCACGGTTTTGTTTTTGGGAACTCACGAGCAACTTCCCAGTGGGTCACCCATCATGGGATTGCTCTAACCCCCTTCTCGCTTAACTTCGGAGTTCCTATGGAACCCGAAGCCAGTGAGCTCCCAAAAGGCCTCGTGCTAGGTAAGGATGGGAATATACATTTAAGGATCACTCCCCTGGGTGATGTGGGATGTTACAATCCACCCCCCTTGGGGGCCTGACGCCCTCGTCGGCACACGCGACCAGGGTTAGGCTTTGATACCAAATTGTCACATCCTGACCAGGGCGGGACCACTTCCCGGGCCCACTTCACCACCGTAGCACGATATTGTCCGCTTTGGGCCTACCATTCCCTCACGGTTTTGTTTTTGGGAACTCACGAGCAACTTCCCAGTGGGTCACCCATCATGGGATTGCTCTAGCCCCCTTCTCGCTTAACTTCGAAGTTCCTACAGAACCCGAAGCCAGTGAGCTCCCAAAAGGCCTCGTGCTAGGTAGGGATGGGAATATACATTTAAGGATCACTCCCCTGGGCGATGTGGGATGTTACATTACTTAACACATTGCATTAATAATGTGTCTATTAAAGTAGAAAAACAATAATTTAATTTACCATTAACATTTATTTCACTAGTAGGATCATACCCATTCATTTAAGGTTAGAATTTTTTGAAAAGTTTACAAGGTTTTTTATTTATGAATCCTAGCATAACATTTTTCAAAAGAGGTATTACAATAACTGACCAAAGTAATACTATAGAAGCATATAAAAGCATAAGTATAGAAGAACCTAGTAGTCAAGATGACTATTATTTAGAAAACTCAAAGGAAGATGATGAGCATAATGATATAGAAGAGTTTGATGAAGAAATATTTAAACATGAATATCCGATTTTAGAAGAAAAAACCTGTATAGAAATATTACAGTTAGATAGACCAAAGAGTTTAGAAGAATTATTAGAATTAGCAGAACAAACTAGAATTATAGGAGAAGACCCTCAGTTGCATTGGAATAAAAACAAAATATTAGCAAAATTAGATATAATCAATCCAAATTTAACCATTAAGACAGCTGATATGCCTTGCAGCTTATTAGATAAACAAAAGTTTGAGCAGCAAATAAAAGAGTTGTTAAATTTAAAAGTAATTAGACATTCCAAGTCTAGACATAGATCAGCAGCATTTATTGTAAGAAAACATTCAGAATTAAAGAGAGGTAAGGCTAGAATAGTTTATAATTATAAGAGATTAAATGATAATACATATGAAGATGGTTATAAGTTACCAAACAAGGATTAGTGCATAAATAAAATTCAATAGAGTAAATATTTTAGTAAATTTGATTGTAAATCACGGTTTTGACAAATATGATTAGTAGAAGAATCAATTGAGTGGACAGCTTTTACTTGTCCAGAAGGACATTTTGAGTGGCTTGTTATGCCATTTGGACTTAAAAATGCTCCATCAATCTTTCAAAGAAAGATGGATCACATTTTCAAGAAATATGATAAATTTTGTAATGTTTATGTAGATGACATTTTAGTACATAGTAAAAATAGAAACGAACATAGGAAGCACTTAGAAATAGTTTTACAAGAATTTATCGAAAATGTAATTGTAATTAGCAAAAATAAAATAGCATTAGAAAAGCAAGATATAGAATTTCTAGGAATGTATATCAAGTCAGGTACAATACAATTACAAGATCATATAGCCAAAAAGGTCTTAGAATTTCCAGATAAGCTAGAAGACAAAAAACAGTTACAAGTATTTTTAGGATTGCTAAATTATGCAAGAAATTTTATCCCTAATTTAGGAAGAAAAATAGCAATGTACACAGTAAAACTAGCAAAACTGGACAAAAGTATGTTAATAGTTAAGGTATTAAATTGGTTAAAAATATAAAGGAAGAAATTATTCAACTTAAGCCATTAACATTACCATTAGATAATAGTTACAAAATAGTTGAAATAGATGCTTCATCATTAGGATGGGCAGGTACACTATACCAGAAAAAGCATAAGGAGTCACCAAAGTATGACGAACAAGTTTGTAGATATTCATCAGGAAAATTTAGTGATGTACAATCAAGATTACCATCAACAAGCTTAGAAATTTTAGAAATAATTAACTCACTTGAAGCATTCTCGTTATCTTTACCTAATGAAGTATTTACTATTAGAACATATTGTCAAAATATAGTTTCTCATTATCACAAAATACATGCTAATAAACAAGCAGCCTAAAGATGGGTTGATTTTGTTGATTCAATTACAGAAAATGGTTTTAAACCAATTTTTGAACATATAAAAGGTAATGACAATACATTAACTGATATCTTATCAAGATTAATTTGTTGAAAGAGGAATGGAATATTGTGGACCATCATCTTCAAATGGCATAAGATGACAAGGTAGAAGAGCATCTTTCAATAGCATAATGATGCACCATGGATCTCCACCATTCAATGGATTCCAAAATAGCATAAGCAGGCCAACATCACCACCAGTATTCACGTTCAATTTTAATGGCAATATTGGTGAAGGAATCAGAAATCCAACTCTGAGGTATAGGACAAGGGTACCAAAACTCTTTGATAAGAAACAAGTTCTCTTAGATAATTTTTGGAACATCCAAATCAAACAACCAAGCATAAGGTTAGGTCATGAAAAACTAATTAGAGCCTTAGGACAAGAGTTTGATAGTTTTAATTTCAATTTCCATCAAAGCCAACATCATATTCATTCCCTTGAGCACAACCTTTAAGTCATTTCTAGAGACCATGAGTCATTACTTAGTAAGTTTACCAAAATGAACCAAGAACTCCAATCTATTAGAATGCAGCAAAATGAAAGTGATACCCTGAAAAGAGAATTGAAAATAGGTTTGGAAACAACTGATCAACATAAGAATAAAGAAAAAGAGGTTATTGAACCCATAAGACAACAGGCTAATGAGTCCATGGAAGAGATTAAGATTGAGCTATTAGAAGAAGACATTGAATAAAGCAGTATCAAAATAATAAGTAGCATCAGCATCTGAGTGATAAAGAAAAGCAAGAAAAATATGAAAGTTTTCTTAGGAATTTACCTTTAGACTTAATATTAGATGATATTTTATTAGAAGAAATTTCAAAAGCAAAATTAAGAATAATGCCACCAAACATGCAAAATGAAATCCTGAGCAGAGCATCACAATCCATGAAAGAATTACAATTACAATTACAATTACAATGTGCTTTGTATCAGTCAATTTTTGATCCAAAACCAGGGATGAATATTATTACAAAGATGTATCCACCATGTCTTTGTGATAGTACAGAGAATTGTATTTGTAAACCAGAGGTTAGCATAGCTGTGGCCAGGATTAACGTGAGAGATTTTAGACCATGGCATTTTAGTTATGAGCATTAGAAAAAGCATAATGTGGTAGAAGTTACCCCAACCTTACTATTAGAGTTGGCTATCTTGATAAAATATTCATTAACCATATTTCCCAACTAGAATCATTTCCTGAAAAACTTATGAAAGTAGCAGAAGATTATCTGGAAAAGTGGAAAGAAATTTGCATAAGTTTTATTAGTAGCCCTCCAGATTGGTATGTACATATGCATAAGGAGAAAGCTAGGCATATAGCCATGATTAATGAAGAGTCCTTTAGACCATACCCTATCACTCCACACAGGTGGACTCTTTCATACAACAATATTCTAAAATTTCGATGGATCCAAATCTTTCCCTTAAATGAGTTTGAAGATTTTAGGTATGATATGATATTAGTAGCAAAAGAAGTAGAAATGCATATTTACAGCAAGTCAAAAGCCCGCCATCAGCCATACTAGAAGCCTCAAAATTTCAAAGGAGAAATAGAAGATATGTATTATTACAAGGTGAAAAAAAATAGAGAAAGAGACGTAGAGCTAGTAGAAGGCGATGAACAAAATAATGTATTACAAGGTCAAAATAATGTATTTCCAGACAGAAATGTCAACATCATTGTGGATCCCTTTTAATGGCATAAGAGTAAATAAAGAAAAGAATTTGACCCATTATAGACTTTTCATACAAAAATGTCCTTTTGATTAAGAATGAATAGTGCTCCCTAAACAAAATGGAGATCAATTATTGTTTTGTTCCTTTCAAGTGCAAATATAAGGATACTATAGTGGCACAAGTATGGGTGTCGAACCACAAGGATTGATTAAACCTCTACAAATTACTAGATTTACGTGAACCCTAATTAAACAATGAAAATGCAAACTAAATTTAGATTTTTGTTTTGAAAGCTAAAGTAACTTATAATGTAAGACAAGATAAAGATGAATGGTAGATTGATTTGGAAATGATGAGAATGGAACTAGGGATATTGATTTACTTATTTATGAAAATTAAGTCAAAACGTATTCATCTCTCCAATATGCAACTAGGGTTCATTTTATTTATTTATGATCATCCATTTGATGTGTGATTCTAATCAAGCACCCCTAATTTGCAACTTAGTTGTGATGTTCAACTTAAATTACCAATTAAGAATCCATTAAGAACAAAAAAACTTCAAAGAACCAAAGAAATCACATGGCAAGATGTTTGCATAGCAATTTATTCATTCATTCACATGTCCACCAAGCTTAAGCATGATGTGTACCATAACCTTAATAAGCACAAATTGTACTACTTATTTTTTCCCTAAAAACAACATTTTGTAGTGATATCTTTGCTTTTAGTTGAGCTCATCACATGTTTATGTATTTTTTTTTCTAGCTAGATAAATATGACAGATAATTATATTATAAGTCATTGGTTTCCATGGCTAGTCAAATAGGTCTGCGAATTGTTTCAAATATCATTGACCTATATTTGTGTATGTCATTGGGCTTCAATAGTTTGCATTGGTATTATTTAACTTTTGTGAAGGGTGAAGGAAAAGGCACGTGACCACTTCACCAGCAAGGTTGCATTTATCTTTTCATTTGCACGAAAAAGAGAGAAGAAAGCTCTGCTTTCTCTTTTGATATACATACCACACCGACAACTCGGTTCAGGAATGAGAATGATTTAGATAGATGGGCATCCAAATTTCCATTTCAGATTTCAGTTCGTGGGTTCTTAGCAGAAGTATGGGTTATGGTTATTGGTCCATTACTTACTGGTGTCAATTGATTTGGGGATTTAGCCACTTTCATATTTATTTGAAGTCGAGTTGTGAGATTAAAATTTCAATTACTAAGCAACTGGAGAGTCAAAGAAACTAATTGGGAGCCTATGACTATAGTGAGTAAACCCAGGCGATACAAGGCAATAATTTGGCTTTAAACCTTTATTGGTTATGAGAAAAAAAGCTACAGCAACAAGAGGGAAGACAAAGAAGAAAAACAGAAATGGATGGGCATTAATCTAGTCAATTGGGGAATGAAGCAGAAGAAGACAAAACAAAAACATTAAAAAGAAAAGAAAAAAGAGGATTATCATTGAAGAAGGCATCGGCAGAGCATTGAGAAAAAGGCAGCAGCAGAGCAAGGTGATTTTCAGGCTTTTTCTGAACTTATTTTTCCTTTAATTTTTTATGACTTCAATAATATTTCCAGTTATGTTTCAGAACTAATTTCTTTTAGCTAGGGCTATGATGTAGCCATGACTATGAATGCTTAAATTCTGAATTGAATTATTTTCAACTTTTCAATTTTCATTGAGTATCGTTTGTTGTGCTTATATGCTTGATTTTAGTCTTGGTGATTAACTACCATCTTGACTTTTTCTTAGTAAATTTGATGCAAGTTGTGCAGATGCCATGTTTTCAACTTGAGTGATAGCTTTTTGCAAATAGATACCATAAATTACCTAGTAGTAGATGCCATACTCTAGGATTTATGCAGTCTTTATATAAATTTCTACTGATCGTAATGAGTTTCATTATGTTAAACTAATCTAGATGCCAAGGATGGTTGCATAGTGGAATATACGTAATAGTCTAGATGCCTTAGACATTACATGAATTAGGGAAATTTGACTATCAATGAGATTGAGTACTTGTTAATAATTCATTGCAAGAAATAAGTAGGATTGTTTATGGTGAGTCGGACACTCTAGTGTTTTACTCGATTGAATTACAACTTGCTTTCTTGGCTGCCACTTTTTGTATTGTGATCACACGTTCTTGTTTTCATTTGTTTTGTTTTACTTTAGTATCAACTCTCAAAACCATCATTATTTATTAATCTTTGTTAAATTTCACTACGTTGCAATTGGATTTAAGTTAGTTGTTTAAAATTAGAATAATTTCTATGGGACGATATTAAGTGCTTGTTTTCTATACTATCGAATGATTCGTACGCTTGCAAGCATAAAATTTGGAACTAAGTTGGACTAATTTTAGTTAGTTTAAATTTCGCAACAAGTTTTTGGCGCCGCTGCCCAGAATTGAAATCTAATTCTCTCTCTTTCTTATTTCGATGGCTACGTGTTTTTGTTTTATTTTAATGTTTGTTTTCTTTCATTCTTAGGTGTTCTTGTGAAGTTCATGCATGGTCGTTGTTGTCAAAGTTTTGAGCTTGTGCCATACAATCTTGAAATTGGCAGGATGTTTCGGCACCTACTAAGGAAGCAAAAGAAGCAAGAACCAATTGAAAAATGGCACTTCAAGACCCAAATGAAAATTGTGCCCTTATGGATTATTCGCCCCCTACTGTTGGAGCTACATCGTCTTGCATTGTGTGACCAGAAATAACAGCTAATTAATTTGAGTTGAAGCCGTCTTTCATCCAGATGCTGTCATCATTTTATGGTTTTACTACTGAAGATCCAAATTTACATATTAGCGACTTTGTCGAGATATGTGAAACTTTGAAGATCCATAGGGTAACTAACGATGCTATCAGATTGCGGTTGTTTCCATTTTCATTCAAGGACAAAGGAGAGTCTTAGTTTAACTCTCTACCTACTAATTCTATAACAACTTGGGATGAGTTGGCAAATCAATTCCTTTAAAGATTCTTTCCTCCTTCGAAGGCTTCTAAGATGAGGAACGAAATCATGACTTTTGCCTAATTTGAGTCTGAAGCTTTTTATGACAGTTGGGAGAGGTTTCGAGATTTATTGATGAAGTGTCCTTATCATGGCTTATCATAATGGTTGCAGCTGCAATCATTTTATCAAGGATTGACTCTCGAAAAATAAAAGAATGATTGATGCCCTAGTGAAGGAGCTCTAATGACAAAGACAGTTGCTGAGGCATTCGCACTTTTCAAGACATTAGCTATTCGTTCTCAACAGTGGGAAGTGGAAAGAGGACCATCCAAACATGCTGGAGTGCACGAGATCAACGCCATGTCTGCCATGGTTGCACAGATTTCTAACTTAAACAAAAGGTTTGATAATTTGATGACTGTTAAATCTGTGAAGTCTTTTGACATGGTTTTTGAAATATGTGCAGGTATACATACAAGTACTAAGTGTCCGAACATTGTTTTATTTCTAGAGTATATGCAAGAGCAAGCAAATCAAGTGAACAATTTTTCTCGTCAACGGAATAACCCATATTCGAACACTTACAATCCAGGTTGGCGTTTTCATCCACAATGGAATAACAATCTGAATGTTATGAATCCTCCAGCTAGGCCGACTCTTACGAATTTCCAGCCGCAAAAAAAAAAGACACCAATGGAAGACTTGATAGCCCAACTTGCTACAAACACAAATAACTTCATTCAAGCAACTCAGACAACACTTCAAAATTAGCAAGCTTCAATTGGGAGGCTGGAAGTTCAAGTTAGTCAGATTGCTAGTGCTTTGAATGAAAGAGAGATAGGGAAATTTCCAAGTCAGCCAGAAGTGAATCCGAATAACCAAGAGCACATTAAGGCTATCACATTAAGGAGTGGCAAGATCATAGAAACCGAGGGTGCAAAAGGAAGAAAAGAAGCTCGAAGAACCTGAGAATGATTCACTCACATTGCCAGATGAGGAGTTAGCACAAGACAAGATTATTCCCCACCCGTTCCATATCCTTAGCGTTCGTAAAGGGCTAAGAAAGACAAGAACTTTTCTGAAATTTTAGATTTATTTAAAAAGGTACATATTAACATTCCCTTGCTTGATGCAGTGAAACAAATTCCAAGTTATGCAAAATTCTTAAAGGACATATGCACCAACAAGAAGAGGTTTGTGGAACACGAAAAAGTGATGTTGTCAGAAATGTGTAATGTTGTTTTGTAGCAAAAGTTGCCCCCAAAGTTAAAAGATCCAGGGAGTTTTACTATGTTGTACAATTGGTAAATTTTCCTTTGAAACAACTTTGTTTGATTTAGGAGCCAGTGTTAATTTGATGCCATTTACTATTTTTAAATAGCTTGGTCTTGGAGAGATGAAGTCAACTTTGGTATCTTTACAACTTGTTGATCGTTCTGTTAAATATCCAAGAGGAATCATTAAAGATGTCCTCATTTGAGTCGATCAATTCATTTTACCGACTGATTTCTTGGTACTTGACATGGAGGAGGATCAAGAAATTTCAATCATTTTGGGCCGTCCATTTATGGCTATCGCTGGAACTCTTATCGACGTCCAAAAAGGTCTCCTCACATTGAGAGTTCAAGGCAATGAAGTCGTGTTCAAGTTCTTTGACACTATTAAATATCCAAGTCATTCTAAAAGGTGCTTTCGAGTCGAAGCATTGGAAGAGCTAGTGAATTTGAAATATATAGAGCAACATCCGCATGATCCTTTGGAGGCATGCTTGGTTCATTCTGAATTGAACAGTGGAACGAATGAAGATGTAGTTACTATCTCAGTGATGTTAGATTCTGCCCTGTACACAATCATCATCGGAGACATTTTTTTGAGGCTTTGGCACTAGCTCAAAAAAAAATTCAGCCATCTATTGAGGTTGCACCCAAGTTAGAGTTGAAGCAATTGAGGGAAAATCTAAAGTCTACTTATTTAGGGGCTGCTGAGAGCCTACCTGTTATAATTGATGCAAGTTAAGTCAAGTTAAAGAGGAAAAATTACTTCTAGTACTAAGAGAGTATAAAATGGCATTGGGATGGACTATAGCTAATATAAAGGGAATTAGCCCAACGGTTTGCATGCATAGAATATTTCTTGAAGAAAACAGCAAACCTACCATTGAGGCTCAAAGGAGACTCAACCCGCTTATGAAGGAAGTTGTTCATGAAGAAGTTCTCAAGCTTTTAGACGTTGGGGTCATCTACCTAATATCCGATAGCAGATGGGTAAGTTCACTTCACATTGTTCTGAAGAAAAAAGGCACAACTGCGGTCAAAAGTGATACTAATGAGCTGCTGCCCACAAGGCTGAAAACGAAGTGGAGAGTCTGGACAGTTTGCTGGAAGAAAAATGATTCCACACGCAAAGACCATTTTCCACTTTCGTTCATTGATCAGATGTTGGAGTAACTTGTTGGCCATGCATTTTATTGCTTTCTTGATGGATACTTGGGATATAATCAGATTGTTATTGCTCTCAAAGACCAAGAAAATACCACTTTTACATGCCCATTCAGTACTTTTGCATATAGAAAGATGTTGTTCGGATTATGTAATGCACTAACTACTTTTCAAAGATGTATGATAAGTATATTTTCTGATATGGTGGAGCGTTTTATAGAAGTATTCATGGATGACTTCTCTATTATTGGGTATTTGTTTGATAATTGCCTTCACAATCTGACGCTAGTACTAAAAAGATGCCAAGAGACTAATTTGGTGTTGAATTAGGAAAAATGCCACTTCATGGTGCAAGAAGGCATAGTCTTGGGGCATAAAATTTTAGCAAAGGGTATTGAGGTTGATAAAGCGAAGGTTGAGCTGATTGTAAAGCTTTTACCACCAATTTCAGTGAAAGGAGTTCAAAGTTTCCTTTGTCATGCGAGGTTCTATCAATGATTTATCAAGGATTTCTCAAAAATATCCAAGCCTCTTAGTGATCTTCTTCAGAAAGATGTTGTGTTTAAGTTCGATTCTGAATGCTTATCAGCTTTTAAAACCTTGAAGACTCTACTCACTTCAACCCCTATTATGATAGCACCCGATTGGAGCCTTCCATTTGAACTGATGTGTGATGCGAGTAATTATGCCATAGGAGCTGTTTTGGGGTAGCAAAAAGACAAACTTCCGCATGTTAGTTATTATGCAAGTCGTACCTTAAACGATGTGCAGCTCAATTATTCCACCACAAAGAAGGAGACGCTTGCTGTAGTATTTGCACTTGATAAATTTCGGTCTTATCTTATTTGTTCGAAGGTTATTGTATACACAAATCATGCAGCCTTGAGGTACTTGATGTCTAAAAAAGATGCAAAACTGAGGCTGATCATATGGGTTCTTCTTCTTTAAGAGTTTGATCTCGAGATTAAAGACAAAAAGGGTCAAAAAATGTGGTGGCATACCACTTGTCAAGGCTTATTCAAGATGGTGAGGCGGAATCAACTGTACCACTCATTGAAGCTTTTCTAGATAAACACTTGTTTGCTGCCCAACATGGAGAAGTCCTATGGTTTGCTGATTTTGTAAATTATTTGGCTAGTGGAGTGATTCCAAAAGATTTGAGTTTTGAACAAAAGAAGAAACTTCTCTCCATGGTCAAGCACTATTTCTGGGATGACCCGTATTTGTATAAACATTGTCCAGATCAAGTGATTCACCGATATGTACTCGAAGATGAGCAAATCAGCATTCTTAATCATTGTCATCCTCTTGTGTGTAGGGGATATTTCGGTGCCTTAAAAACAACAGCAAAATGTTCTCCAATCTAGGTTCTTTTGACCCTCTTTATTCAAGGATTCACATGCTTTTGTTGCCTCTTGTGATCGCTGTCAAAGGACCGAAAATATTTCTCGTAGAAATCAGGTGCCTCTTAATAATATTCTAGAAGTTAAACTCTTCAATGTATGGGTAATTGATTTTATGGGACCATTTCCTTCTTCTTTCTTGAACAAGTATATATTGGTAGCAATTGATTATGTGTCGAAATGGATGGAAGCTGTAGCCGTTCCTAGTAATGATGCCTGAGTTGTTTCTTAATTTTTGAAGGCAAATATATTCACCCGCTTTGGGACCCCTCGTGCTCTTATTAGTGACAGAGGAACTGAATTTTGTAATAAGCAATTTGAAGCTCTCTTGGTAAAGTATGGAATCACGCATAAGGTTGCTACACGTTATCAGCCTTAGACAAGCGGACAAGCGGAAATTTCAAATCTGGAAATCAAGAAGATTCTGGAGAAGACAGTGAGTGCTTCGAGAAAAGATTGGTCGAAGAAGATTGACGATGCTTTATGGGCATATCGCACTGCTTTCAAAACTCCAATTGGCATGTCTCCATATCGGCTTGTTTTTGGTAAAGCATGTCACTTGCTAGTTGAGCTGGAACACAAGGCTTTCTGGGCAATCAAGACATTGAATTTTGACATGGAAGCGGTTGGGGAGAAAAGATTGTTACAACTCAGTGAGATGGAAGAATTCCAGAATGATGAATATGAAAATGCCAAGATCTTTAAAGAAAGAACTAAGAAATGGCATTATCAGAACATTTTGCGGAAAGAATTCCATTTCAGACAGAAGGTGTTGCTATACAATTCAAGATTAAAGTTGTTTCCTGGAAAGCTTCATTCTCAGTGGCATGGTCCTTTCATGGTAGTGCAAGTTTATCCATATGGCACAATGGAAATTCAGAATTTGGAGTTGGGAAGCATATTCAAGGTTAATGGTCAAAGATTGAAGCCGTATGTGGAAACAATTTTTGATACCATGAAGATGCTTACCTCACTTCAGGATCCAGCACAAACCTCATACAGTCTGGCTAAAGACTATAAATTTAGCATTTCATGGGAGGCGACCCATGCTTTTCTAATATTTTCTGTTTGTTTAATTTCATATTTTTCGTTTTGTTTATTTTGTTTCTGTCTTCACTTATTTGCTACTCCCTGACTGTTTTCTCTTGGTATAGGGAAGTGGTTGCTACCATAAAATGTTGAGTGGAAGACGAAAGTGTTCAAGTTTGGGGCTGGCTATTGCATTGAACGCCATGGCTGTCATGTGAAGCATAAACCAGGGGAGTTTCTCTATCCAAGTGATATTATTCATTCATCTTCCCTTTCTTCTATTTAAGTGCCTTATTTCTAGACATTGAGGGCAATGTCTCATCTAAGTTTGGGGGTAATATATTAGTCATTTGCAAGCAGTTTTTGTTTGGTTCTAGTGTGTTATTTAAAATGCATGAGCTGATTTCATGTTGCTGGGTCCTCCACTTAGTCAATTATTATAGTTAGTTGTAATTGGCTTTTAATTTGCATCGTTTCTTTGTCTTTTGATTAAAAAAAATTTATAAAAATCAGAAACTTTGAAAAATCCAAAAAGATTTTTGTTTTTATTTCTTGTTTGCAGTTAGATTTTTGTTAGTTTGCTGACCCAATCATGAAATTGAATTGAATTCGAACTATGGTCATTGAGAAAGTCATAAGCATGTTTTAGGTGAATCTCTTTATTCTTTTGTTAGCTTTATACATGTTTGATCATCCTTGGAAAACTGAATGCACATAGCCTTGTTGATGTGAAACTAAATCATGGTTTAACGCTTCATATGTGAATATAGTGACTTAATATAATCCTTGTGAGCTTTTGAGCCTATTCTATGGTTGAACTATCATGCATCAATCACATTTATTCATGAATGTTTGATCTTATTCTTACATGTATCTCTAGAATTTGCTTTATACCTCTCGATTCATTCATCAATTCATGTAATAACTTGGAACTGATATAGGCCATCTTTGGATCGTTTGAGCCTTTCATGCCTACCTTATATGCCATGTTTATCCTTAGTAGCCCGTTGAGCCTTTAACTAAGCCATTTCTTTGTTAGCCACATCTCTTTACCATGCTCCAATATTGGAGTTCAACCCATATACAGAAATCGATCCCTTATTGTTTTGAGAAAGTATTACATAGGTTGTCTTTTGGGATTTTGTTTATCTAGAAAAAAAAAAATGGATGGAATATGTGTATTACAATGAAATGTGAATTTGAGGGGTGATGTAGCTTTGTAGATTTGAGCTTGATTAAAAAAAAGAAGAAAAGGGTTAAAATCTACAGGGTATTGTCATTAAGTAGTATGAGTTTCATTCATTTCATTCAAAAGAATAAAAAAATGGAGAGTGCTGATATGTTGAAAATGTGTTTGCAGAAGCTTACTTTTATTCCTAAGTTTCAATGACATCAGAAGTACAGTTTGTGACTGTGGAGTATAAATTTCCATTTGAAGTTGAGATTGGGTAGTAGCAAGTGCTGCTAGTTTTGTTGTTTGCTTTCACTTTGAGGGGGTGTGATGTTGGTGTTGGAAAACTGCTAATGTGTACTTTCTCAAAAATTTTGGTTTCCATATCCTTTCTTTCATTAGCCTATCACCCTTAACCCCATTACAACCATAGTGAAGTCCTATTGATCCAAGAAATTATTTGATACTGATAGCAAGCTAGGTGGACAAGCAAGCATATGGCGGCATGTTTAATTGAGATCACTTGGGTGAAACACATTATCCAAAAATATGAGTGAATGAGTGTATGCCCGGTGAGGATGTCACTTGTTTACATATGATGATTTTAAGAAGCTTAGAATTGTATTGGCATGGCTATTACACACACTACACCTCAAGGATGATTGAAAGGTTTCGGCTAACATTTGGAAAATGGTTGATTCACTTGCTTTGTGCTGACGAAAATTCTTGCTTATTATGAACTCTTGATTGAGATTCTTTGAGAAAGTAGGGGGAAGCTAATGTTTTCCATGCTATTACTTTTTCATGCTTTTCTTTCTTTTGCTCGAGGACTAGCAAAATGTAAGTTTGGAGGTAATTGATAAGCACAAATTGTACTACTTATTTTATCCCTAAAAACGACAATTTGTAGTGATATCTTTGCTTTTAGTTGAGGCCATGACATGTTTATGTATTTTTTTTTATAGCTAGAGTAATATGACAGAATTATATTCTAAGTCATTGGTTTCCATGGCTAGTCAAATAGGTCTGCGAATTGTTTCAAATATCATTGATCTATATTTATGTATGTCATTGGGCTTCAATAGTTTACATTGGTATTATTTAACTTTTGTGAAGGGTGAAGGAAAAGGCACGTGACCACTTCACCAACAAGGTTGCATTTATCTTTTCATTTGCATGAAAAAGAGAGAAGAAAGCTCTGCTTTCTCTTTTGATATACATACCACACCGATAACTCGGTTCAGGAATGACAATGATTCAGAAAGATGGGCACCCAAATCTCCATTTCATATTTCAGTTCGTGGGTTCTTAGCAGGAGCATGGGTTCTTGTTATTGACCCATTACTTATTGGTGTTAACTAATTTGGGGATTTAGCCACTTTCAGATTTATTGGAAGTCGAGTTGGGAGATTAAAATTTCAATTACTAAGCAACTGGAGAGTCGAAGAAACTGATTGGTAGGCTATGACTGCAGTGAGTAAACCCAAGCGGTACAAGGTAATAATTTGGCTTTAAACCCTTGTCAATTACGAGAAAAAAAGCTACGGCAAGAAGATGGAAGACAAAGAAGAAAAAAAATATGGATGGGCATTAATCTAGTCAACTGGGGCTAATCAGAAATGAAGCAAAAGAAGAGAAAACAAAAAGAATAAAAAATAAATAAATAAAAAAAAAGGAGGATTATCATTGAAGAAGGCATCGATAGAGCAAGGAGAAGAAGGCATTGGCAAAGCAAGGGGATTTTCAAGCTTTTTCTGAACTTATTTTTCTTTTACCTTTTTATGAATTCAATAATATTTCTGGTTATGTTTCGGAACTAATTTCTTTTAGCTAGGGCTACGATGTAGCCATGACTATGAATGCTTAAATTATGAATTGAATTACTTTCAAGTTTTTAATTTTCATTGAGTATCGTTTGCTGTGCTTATATGCTTGGTTTAGTCCTATTGATTAGCTACCATCTTGACTTTTTCTTAGTAAATTTGATGCAAGTTGTGCAGATGCCATGTATTCAACTTGAGTCATAGCTTCTTGCAAATAGATACCACGAATTACCTAGTAGTAGATGCCATACTCTAGGATTTGTGTAGTCTTGATATAAATTTTTACTGATCGTAATGAGTTTCATTATGTTAAACTAATCTAGATGCCATGGATGGTTGCATAGTGAATATACGTAATAGTTTAGATACCATAGATATTACACGAATTAGGGAAATTTGACTATCAATGAGATTGAGTACTTGTTAATAATTCGTTGCAAGAAATAAGTAGGATTGGTTAACGTGAGTCAGACACTCTAGTGTTTTATTGAATTAAAACTTGTTTTCTTGGCTGCCACTTTTTGTATTGTGATCACATGTTCTTGTTTTCGTTTGTTTTGTTTAACTTTTAGTATCAATTCTCAAAACCATCATTATTTATTAATCTTTGTTAAATTTCACTATGTTGCAATTGGATTTAAGTTTGTTGTTTAAAATTAGATTAATTTATGTGGGACGATATTAAGTGCTTGTTTTCTATACTATTGAATGATTCGTACGCTTGGGAGCATAAAATTTGGAGCTAAGTTGGACTAAGTTCGGTTAGTTTAGATTTCGAAACAAACCTTGTTCAAATCATATGTAGGAAACCCTAATGGTGATCACATATTAAGATTAACAAACAAATTAAATAATAAAATCAGTGAATGAAACAAGAAAACAAATTGGTAATTTGAGTACTTTGACTTAATAACTTAGAGTAGTTTTGCAAGGCTACATCGAAATCCCCAACTATAAACTTAATCATACAATATGATTACATAATACATAAATATGAGGAATAACATGAGTGAAATTAAAGTTCATAGAAGAAACCCACTCAAGCAATTCTGATGTGGAAATCCTACATGGTTTCTTCGGTGGCAGGTGATGGTGAACTAAAAGATAGATTTTTATTTCTCATTCAAAAGCAATAGAAAGATAGAATGAAGAGCTCTGAACGTCCCCAAGGGAAGCTTGGGTAAAAGTGGTTAAAAAGCTTGGTGTTATAAGGTAAAAGAGACTGTTACATGATGTCAAGACATCCCAGTACTGGATCATTTATTTCAAACATTTTTTTACTGTTATTCATCTCTGAAAAGGCCATATTCACTACCATATTTGTAATGACCTATCACCAAAAATTACGGTTTTTATAATTTTAAAACGTGAAATTACGAAAATGCCTTTCAAGGCAAATGCGTTGATTTTGTTTGATTGCCTTATGGTGTCATGTAAGATTCATTTTTTTGGCGTATCCTAATAGTACTCGTCGCTACAGACACGTGGGCATAAACGGAATGCAATTTGGAGCTATAACAAAGGAGTTATTAACGAATGAAGTCGAGGATTAAATGGTAATTTGACCATTTTCCGAACGGCTCTAGATTGTTGGAGCAAAAATCTGGGATGCCACATGTGTGGCTGAGATGGAAAGGAAATGAGAGATAAGGAAGAATCAGACCAATCAAAAGGAAGAGGTGAGGAAGGAACCAATGGGAGAGAAGAGAAAGGAGGGGAAATGAGAGATAAAGGATGCACCAAATCCCCTTAACCCGTTTCGACCTGCGACCCGACCTGGTATATTTCGAAGGTTTTTGATGATTTTCATGGATTTTTTCAGCACATTTCATCAATCCATCACTACCACACCACTCATTGACCCTCTCTCTACCAATTCTGCTCCAAAATGGAAGAAATTGGACATGATTTCATGAAAAACCGTACAGGTGGATGCGATGGTTCCATGGTGGCGATCTGCCCTTTTCTGAAACCAACTCCATCAATCACCACCATCAATCCCCTCAACCCCTGATAGGAGCATATTCATGCGACTTAATTAGCTTGTTCTCGTGCATTTATGTTGTGTTTACTTAGTTATTTTAGTGTTTAAGGCCACTTTTGTGTATTTTCAGATTATAAGGCCAAAGTGTGCAAGAAGATGCAAATTGGAGTCTTTCGGAGCGAAAGAGGAATGAATGAGTTGAAGACTTGAAGAAACGACGAATTCCTACTCCAACGATGAATTCCTACCAAAACGAGGAATCCTACTCAAACAAGGTTTCCTACTTGAAGTAGGAAAGTTAACCCTAAGTTTCCTGTTTTGGTAACCTTTCCTAATCTTTAACGTCCGTATTTTCTAGCCACTTTGAAGTCCTTATAGGCACTTTAGGACACAAAACCAAGGCCCTAGCCCTATTTCCCTTCCTTTGCCGTGCCTTAAACCCATTTCCCTTCCCTTGCCGTGCAAAGGGGGGTATTTAGGTCCATTGTCATTCACTTAAACCCTATTTCCCTCTCCTAACCTAACCCTAGCCGCACCCTTTAATCTTTCCCCCTTTAATTTCTGATTTTTCCTAAATTCTAGAAGCCTTTGAATTTATTTTAGTTAATAAAAATAAGCTAGGGTTAATTTCTGGAAAAAAACATATTTCAAACCCTAGGTTCTACCATCTTAGCCGCACCTCATTCTCTCCCAAATCATTCATTCTTTTCATCTTGCAGCCACCCTTCCATATTTTCCCTTTCAGCCGTCACTCCACACATTCACCATAATAAACTTTTCATTATTCACCCTAAAATCCCATAAGTCGTGGCCCCCCTCTCATTCATTCTAAAAACTAATCAGCCACCTTCACACCCTAATTCCTTCTAAGCCGCACACTTCCATACTCCCCCTTTAATCCGTAGCCATCCATTCATTCTATTCAGCCACAAATATATCCTAGCCGCACCTTTTTCCTAACCCTAGAGCTTTCATTCATACTTCTCATTCACATAATTTCATCCAGCCACCATTCAACCTAATTCACATACAATCCGCAGCCACCATCTACCATTCCCTCCATTCTCTCCTATTCTCTAAAACAGCCGCAGCCACCATCACCCATTCTCTCCTTTGCCGTGCATTCCCCCTTCATTCCAGCCACTTCCAAGCCTTGCCGCAGCCACTCTACCACTTCCCACACCATTCCACACCATCCTACACCTTCCACCACCATTGCCGCACCACTTTAACACCCTAAATCCATCCCTAACCCAGAAACTCACCCCAAATCATCCAAAACCCCCTCTGCCGCAGCAAGGAGAAGAGGAAAGAGGAGCTTGGACGCGCCGAAATTCAAGTGGATTCGTTGGGCGTTCTAGGTGTAATCAATCCTTTGTGCTTTATGTTTAAATTCAATTGTATTTCTCTTTTTGTGAACATGAGAGGCTAAATCCCTAGTTAGCTAGGGGGTGATTCGAAACCATGTTTATGCTTGCAATATGAATTGATTACATTTGGTTGGAAATTCACGAGTTGTGGATTCAATTTGTTTAACTGTTTGATCGATAACTTATTTATGTATGTTTATTGAGAGTGCACGCTTAATTTTCATGCATGAATATGACGCTAGAATATAAGTGAGTTTCACCTAATAGTTATGAATTTATATTCACAAGTAGTGGAGGTTGCTTATAAACAATCGCGTTAAATGAATTCTTGGCACTAGTTTCATGCTCATCATAGTAACGAATGCCTCGTCAACACTTATAGTTTTCATGATGCTTAATGATCTTTGATTGTATCTTTATTGTGCTTTTCACGTAAAGGACTTTTGAAGAATGTTTTGAATTGCGTTGCGCTAACCCATCCAATTCATTAACTTAAGGAGAACTTGATGGTTAATTTAAGCGGACCTAATTAACACGGGGTGTTGAGTTTCATAATTCATCGAAAGACCAACTGTAAATCAAAGTGTATGCAAGTGTGACATGTGTGGAGAAGAACCTTCTAGCTAGCATTCATCCATATTTTCATCACATTCATATTTACATTCTGCCTTTAAATTACAATCTGTGCATTTAATTTATTTTCGTCAAATCCTCAATCCCCCTTTACTATAGTGTCCAATTTAGTTAGAAAGTGTCTTAGTTTGTGTTTCTAAGTGTTTTGATTCAAGTTGTTACACAAATTCGTCCAAATTCACCAAAGTGCTCAAAACTGCCCAGAAAGTGTTTTTAAGGCAGTTTTGAGTGTTTTGGGGCTGTTTTGAGTCTTTTGATTTGTTTTAGTGTTTTTATTGTTTAGTTTTGCATTCTTTGAGTCTAGTTTAGTGTTTCAAACTTTATTTTACGTTTTTGAGTCAGTTTCCAAGTGATTTTGCAATCCCTCCTAATCCCCGGTTAAGAACGATCCCTACTTATTCATATACTACAATTGTCACAAGAGGGTTTTAATTTGTGTGCTTACTTAGTTCACATCAACCCCAGGAACAAAGCCCAAGCAATGGTTGAAGCATCGGAGCTTGTTTGGAGTCGAATTAAGAAGACCCATTTCTAGGGTTTCCAATGGTTCGTGGCAATTTCAAGCCACTTCCTGGCCCCATTGGACTTCGGCCCAGGTATGAAAATTATTTCTCTCATTGAGATCTTTATTTTTGTAAAATTTAGGAATTTTTGGAGTTGTTCGATTTTCCAGTAAGTTGAGGCGGTCAGCCACAGCATGCAGTGGCGCATGACCTTTCGGGCTGCCGCCTCGTGGTGGTTCGTGTGGCGACATGTGGGGAGAACTTGAGGTCTCAACTTAGGTTTTTTGATGTGCCGAATCAGAATCCGTTGTTCGTTTTCCCAAATTCTATCGCTTAGGTATAGTTTTACTAAAAAGTCTCTAATTGTGTTTAGGTGCGTTGGCGGGAAGCGACGTCATCCTCACTAGTTCCAGCAGTCATTGGACAATAAAATATGTGAGTGGACCGCTTCATAACCTATATATATTTATAATATATTAGTCTAGCATGCATTTCATATTGCATGATTCGAGCATGTTTTATAATATGTTTTACAAAGAATTTATGATTTCTTTAAATTGCTTTTATGTAATATTTATGATTTATCGAAATTACATTTTTACGAATGGTTATGGATTATTGGATTCGTATATGAAATTCTATAGCTTACGTATTTATGATTATTTTATGGATTTATGAATGTGATATATCTTGGATTTATGAGATGAGACTTTGAGCTAGTGAGCTACGGATTTGATACAAGTTTTGAGATATGTTTTGGTACTTACCTAGTGGGTTATCATACGGCACATCCGCACATCACAGGTATAGATGTCTATGGCCATAAGACTCATCTGATGGAGGAGTGAGATATGATATATTATATACCCCAAGTTTCACTGTCGAAAGCAATGTCGGACAGCTTCACTAGCCACGGCAAGTGTCAGTGTCGATGTATGCTATTTTATACAACTTCACCTTCAGATGATGGACAGGTTATACATCTTCATCTTCGAGTGATGGACAGGTTATTCAGCTTCACCTTCGGGTGATGGACAGGTATTGCCTTCAGGCGACTATGATATCCTTAGTTGAATACTTCACGGATACGAATTATAGATGTTTTACGAATGTTTTACATGGCATGCTAGGCTTTTTATGAAACCTACTATGTAGTTTTATATATGTGTTTTCAAAACAGGGGATTATTATGTTCTAAAATAAACTGGTTTTCGTACTATTAGTATTATTATAGATTATGGTCCACTCACCTTTTCTATTTTTATGCCCCCTCAGGAGTTAGGAGCGAGGCACATGATCCTGGCATCAAGGCACTTCAGCTTAGGTATCTTTGAGCCTCTTCTGTGTGAGTCTTATTACTTGGTTCGTACCTTTCTATAATAATTCTTTCACATTATTCTTGCTTAGTTGTATGCTTTGAACACAATTCTGTTTTGGTTTAATCTGTTCTAATTACATCTTTTAGTTATATGCGTTTTAAAATGTTCCAACTAAACTAAGGCATAAACTTGAATCGAAAAGTACAAAATGAGTGTTTGTTCGTTATGTAACCCGTGAGAAAGGCTATAGAGTATTTGATCCAACCTCTAAGAAGTTAATTCTGTCTAGAGATTTAGTATTTGATAAAGATTCAAGCTAGGATTGGAAGTCAACTACTGAAAGTCAATCCTCAGTAACCTATCAAGAAGATCAAAGTGAAGCTGTGCCTAGAATGAATGAGAATGAAGACATATCAGCAACTAGTTATGTTCCACATCTAAGGGAATCAACTAGTAGCAGTCAAGACACCACTGATATCACTCAATCTTATGATCACACACCTTTAAAATGGAGAAACTTGAATGATGTTCTTGCTCAATGTAATCTATGCATACTGGAACCAAAAAAGTATGAGGAAGCTGCACAAGATAAATTTTGGTTAAAGGCAATGGAAGATGAATTATCTACGATAGAAAAGAATGCCACATGGAAGCTTGTTGACAGACCTATGGACAAACCAGTTATTGGAGTAAAGTGGGTGTTCAAAACCAAGTTAAATCTGAATGGTACTGTTCTAAAGAGCAAAGCAAGACTGGCTGCAAAGGGTTATGCTCAGAAACCAAGACTGGATTACAATGAAACTTATGCACTAATGGCTAGATTAGATACCATCAGAACACTCATAACATTAGCAGCACAAAAAAGTTGGAAATTGTTTCAACATGATGTAAAATCTGCATTTCTAAATGCAGTATTGGAAGAGGAAGTATATGGGGATCAGCCAAAACGTTTTGTAGTGGAAAGGCAAGAAGACAAAGTTTATAGATTACACAAGGCTCTATATGGTTTAAAACAGGCACCTAGAGTTTGGCATGGGGAAATTGATACTTACTTCACTAAATGTGGTTTTGTAAGGAGTCAAAGTGTACCTACTTTGTACACCAAGACAAAGGGAGAAAATGAGATACTGATTGTCTCCATCTATGTGGATGACATTGTTTACACAGGAAGCAATGTTGAAATGCTGCAAGAATTCAAAGAAGACATGATGTTGAAATATGAGATGATAGACTTGGGTCTTCTACATCATTTTCTAGGAATGGGGGTGATTCGAACAAATTCAAGCATTTTTATTCATCAAAAGAAGTATGCTTCTTCTTTGCTGAATAATTTTGGTTTGAATGAGTGCAAGTCTGTGATCATACCACTTGTGGTAATGGAAAAATTCAGCAAGGAAGATGGAAGTGGATCCACAAATGAAGAGTAGTATAAAAGTGTTATGGGAAGTATGTTGTATCTCACTGCCACCAGACCTGATATCATGTATGCATCTAGTTTACTTGCTAGATTCCTGCATTGTCCCACCAACAAGCATTATGGAACTACAAAAAGGATACTTAGGTACATAAAGGGAACACTGGATTATGGCTTGGAGTATGTGAAAGGCAAGAAGACAATCTTAATTGGATACTGTGATAGTGACTGGGGAGGATCAATTGAAGATAGCAAGAGTACCTCAAGCGCATTTTCTTTTGGAAGTGGAGTATTTTCGTGCTTTAGTGAAACAAAGTTGTGTTGCTCTTTCCACTACAAAAGCTGAGTACATAAGTGCTTCTAAAGCAACCGCATAGGCCATTTGGCTTAGGTTTGTACTTGAAGATTTTGGGGAGCTACAAATTGAAGCAACTCAATTGCAGTGTGATAACACATCTGCAATTACCATTACTAAGAATCCAGTGTTTCATCAAAAGACAAAACATATAGGTAGAAGATATCACTTCATCAAAGATGCATTGTAGAATGGCATAATTGTTCTAGTGTACTATCTTACAAGTGAGCAATTGGCAGACATCTTCACCAAGGCTTTGACCAAGGACCGATTCATCTATCTTAGAGATTTGCTTGGAGTCAAATCAGCTCAAAGCTTAAAGGGGATTGTTGAATTATAAGCCATAAGCTAATTAGTATTAGTGAATAATCTTGTACTTAATTGTGTATCCACTTGTGCTTAGAATTGCGTGTAAGACTAAAATGTGTAAGGTCATGAGTGCCAGGTGTAATGATCCTAGCTATTAGCTAGATGGGTGGCTGAGATCAGTTTCTAGAAGAAATGATCCAGCTAAGCATTGTTAACAGTATTATTCTTCTTACACGCCTTGTGTGATGAGAGAGACTAAAAAAAAAAAATGCAATCAATGAATCAATGAAATTCCTCTGTGATTTGCAGAGAGAAAAAGCAGCATTTTCTTCTCACCTTAATTTTTCAATGCATTCATCTCCTTCCTTTCAAATTACATCATCATACACTAACAATCGCATCCCCCCACGACCTAAAATCTTAGATGGTGACCACCCCATAATCTGATTACCACTCAGGGAATTGGACAGGAAAAGAGGCAGAGGGAAGAGAGAGAGAGAGAGGGAGAGAGAGAGAGAGAGAGAGAGAGAGCTGAATAGGAAAACTCACCATGGCCACCATTGAATTGGTGATGCTAAGCTTGAGAGGGATGAGTTGGGGTTTTTGGGGGATTTGGGAATTTGGGAGGCCAATCTCCATTTTTTGTGATTTTAATTCGAATCGCGTGTGCAACAGAGGGAGAGAAAAAACAAAAAAAAAAAAAAAGCAAAGCAACTTGGATTTACAGAGGGAGGAAATGATTAGAGGTTAGATGGAGAGGGAAGAGAGACGGCAAAGAAAACAAATGAGTGGTTAAATGGAGAGAAAGATGGTTGACTGACTTGATGATACTAGAAAATATGAAAAAGATAATTAATAATAGAATATTAATAAATATATATTAAATTATTAATAAAATATTATAGATATAAATTAAATAATATAATAATAGAGTCTTGTTTCTTAGTTCCACACAGTACCAAATGCTTCACTAAATTAGTTCAGTTTAGTCTAGTCTAAGCCAATTCAGCTTAGTTCTTAAAACTAATTTAATCCGAAATAATCCAGTATAACAAATGCACTCTTACAATACTAGAACTACTGCAACCTAAATAGTCACATCTATTATCGAATTTTAGCATTATTATTTGTTTCTCTTATTTTCGACTCAAACGCGATGTATCAGGTTAATTTCCTATGACTTAAAGTTTAGCCCTCGAATTTTTTCCCACAACCCAAAAACAAAAAATCTAAAACCCCTAAACCCTTATTTAATATTCCAAACTGCTACAATAATAAACCCGAAACTGACTTTTTAAACTCCTAAAATAACCAACTCCGAACCTAAAAGCATAAAGAAAATATCAAAATCCAGCATCACGATGTACTAATAAATTAAAACACCAAATTTCAAATTGATGGATATGCACAAGTGTGTATAAATAATGTTAGAAACGGTGAACAATACACCAGTACTTGAACCCAACTCATATACCCGAACTGCCAGTGGTTATAAAAGAAGCAGCACCTAAACCCTACTATATATTATATGGCCAAGTTGATCAGTAAGGCCAAGAATTGACCCCTAATTCAAGGAAACAAAGTAGCAAATTCACTACAACAATATACATATTTTAGTGCCAAGAAAAAGGAAAAGAAATTTGATGCAGAGAAAAAAAAAAAAAAGAACTGATGAACTAGGATGCATGGACACGGGCACGGATACGGCAATACGACACGATACGACACAGGGACACGTCAAATTTCTAAAAATGAAGACACGATACGTCAAGGATATGGCAATTAAAAATATATATAAATAAATAAATATATCTAAAATATTAGAAAATAAACATTCAAATTTATTACTCAAGTTTAAATTTATTTGAATAAACTCCTAACAGTTAGAAAGATAGTCCATCCAACAAGCCATTAGTCTTCAAACTTGAAAAATTAAAATGAAAATCCAAACGAAAATTAAAAAAAGCAAAGTCTCATTCAACTTCCACATTCATGATGTCTCCTCCAGTAACTAAAGTAGTCTCCAATGACGGTTCATCAAGTGAAAGGTTAGCTATTTCAAGCATCCCGACACTTTCTTCATCCAAGTTTTCAAAGCCATCTCCTCCAACATCCCACAATTGAGTAATACCTTCCTTGTAGGTTGAGCTATTCCTTGATAAAAGACGAAGATTATTATGCACAAATACCAAATCCTCAGCTCTTTGTGGTGTAATCTTGTTCCTTCTTAAAGAGTGAATAAAACTATAAGTGCTCCAATTTCTTTCACAACAAGAGGAGGAACAAGGTTGTCCAAGTAGCTTCAACGCTATGGATTGGAGACTAGGTGTAGAAGCTCCATGGACAATCCACCACATCACTGGTTCCAAATGAAATCTATCATTCATAGAATCAATAGCTCCAAAGTCATTCAAGCACATAGAGAAAGAGGCATACTCCACATTAATATTTCTTCTAATTTCCTCATTGGAAAAGTATCTCTCAAAGCACTTTTTCCTTTCAATTGTAAGTTCAACATCTCGGTGTGGAGCAAGACGACAAGGGTCTTTTTGGAGCCATTCTGAACTATAATACCTAAAATAAAAGAAATAACAGTTTAAAAATGTACTCATAAAGCTAAAAATTAATCTAGAAGAATTTATAAGTAAGTTAGCAAAATCATTACCTTGGATTTAATGAATGTGCCAAACAATCAAGTGGTGTGCTACTTTTAGTCCATCGCTCAAATAAAATGCGATACACCGCATCAAAAAAGCTGTTTTTTTCATGTAATCCCTTGCGCTCATTCCTGTATATAGCAGCTTTCATCTTTTCAATAATAGCATCCCACCACTCATACACCAAGTGAAGACAAGGTTTATCTGTGTCAGCCATTCTAATAACCTCATATATTGGAGTTGTAAAGAAAAGAATATAATCAATCTTCTCCCAAAAATCCTCATCCAATATCTTTTGCTTCACCATCATTGCTTTAACCAAATCATCTTCTTTGTACAAAGCCCAATTCGAGCTAATCACCATTTGTTGTAAACCTTCCTTTATTTCCTTCAATCTTCTAAGCATCACAAGTGTGGAAGCAAATCTGAAAATTTTAAAAATTAGGACAGCTTATAATTAAATAAGGAAAAAAAAAAGTGGAGAAAACAAACCTTGTTTCGGCAATGGAAAGTAAATTTAGTTTGCAATGTTCATTAAACATGGAGAATCTCATGCTATGGTTCATAATAAAATTTTTTATGGACCAAGCATCACTAGCAATAGTTGAAATCCAATTACAGTCATCATAGGAAACTTCTGTTTGTTTCGGAGTACATATACTCTTCAAAGCAAGATTAAGAGTGTGAACAACACAGGGTGTCCAAAAGATATGGGGATAGTGGGCCTCAATAAGTAACCCAACAGCTTTACAAACAGGGGCATTATCAGTGATCACTTGAACAACATTTTCATGACCAATTTCTTTAAAGCTTCTATAAGAAAGTTGGCAATACAATGCTTGTCTTTGTATTCACCTTCACAATTAATTGCTCTCAAGAACATTGGCCCACTTTCACAAGCTGCCATAATATTAATAAGTGGTCTGCTTTGAGCATCTGTCCACCCATCACTGCAAACATTTACACCTTTAGTGCTCCATGTGCGCTTGATTGGTTGGAGGCACCGCTCAATGTGACTCTTCTCTTGTTGCAGAAGAGTAGTTCTCAGTGCGTTGTAACCTGGTGGAACATACCCTGGAAGTATAGAAGCACGAACATATGAGTTCCGATAGTGCGGATTTCTTGCAAGGTTAAATGATAAGCCACCTGTATAAAACATCCTTGCAACTTCGGCATCACATTGATCTCGAGCTTCCTTGTTAAAAGCTTTACTGAGAGGCCCACTTGTTCCCTTTCTCTTCTTTGGATCAAGATTTGCTTCAGGTAGATCATAACAGAATGAACCAGTATTGGGCAACGAAACATGTTTAGGAGCAGAACTCTTCAACTTGTATTCACACTCTCGAACTAACTTATTCATTTCCGCAAGAGTTTCATCAGTAACCTTGGAGCGATCCCATTTCCAGACATTTTTAACAAATGAAACTTGACCCTAGAGTAGGATCCTTTATAAGTTTTTTTGACAATAATTGCACTCAAATTTAGTATTTCCTCCTCGTCTATTTCCCACTTTTTCGAGCTTTTTGACATACTTCCACAGCGGAGCATTATAATTTTCAACAATCTCATCCAGATTAGCATTATCATTCACATGATTATCAGGGTGATTCATTTTCCTAAATTAACAAACATATAAACAATAAAAGTCAATTCATCGTACAATCGTATAGACAAAGACTAATACATGAAAAATTTATATTAACTTAAGAAATAAAAAATGCATCATGAAAGCATATACATAAAATATTATAATCTAAATATCTAGAACACTATATTCCCAATTTACATAATAGATTAAGCTAAATATCATGAAAGCACAATAATATCTAGAACAATGTATTATAATCTAAATATCATGAAAGGCTATTCCAATAGAAAACTGTTGGCGTAAGGCTGGAATCCAATAATAATATTAATATATTATATACAAAAAGCAAAAGGCCCTTTTTCCAATCTACACTCATTGAATCAGTCAAAGCAAAAGCCTTTTAGCTTCGAAATTAAAAACAGGAAAGCAAGCTTTCCTTTCAGCTGCAGAGATGGGTTCTGCTTCTGGGATTCAGATTGAGCTTCAAAATTAACATAGTGAAAATGAAGTCGAAAGCTCTTACTAGCAGTTGCAGACGGAGACTATGGAGACGACGAAGCAGTTGGACGGATATGACGGAGCAATTGCAGACGACAAGTCTGATTTCTGAATTCTGAGGTTCGAGTGAAGAAAAATAGGTAAATCATTATTTTATACCCAAAATCGTTTTGGGTTTTAGCCAAACAATCGTTTCAGTTTAGCTAATTGGAATCAATCACGATTCTGTGCGGATTTCTTGATTTATTTTTTATTTTTTTTCTTCTGATTATCCTTTGATTTAGTTGGATTATCCTCTGATTTAGTTGAAAACGTATCCGAAAAGTGTGATACACATATCTCGACAGTATGATACGCGTATCTCATCAATAAACAACGTATCCCTTCATTCCGATACGTATCGGGCTCGTATCCACACGTATCCTATGCGTATCCGTATCCCTGCGTGTCAGATACGGGCTACGCTGGCTGTTACCCGTGTCCATGCATCATAGCTGATGAATGATGGATGAGAAGAAGAAAAAGAAATTACAAGAAGGCTAAAACCAGTGACATTGGTGAGAGAGATGGCAATTGCAACACTAGAGAGTAAGAACTGATTAAGATGTCCAACCATTACCATGGACACCAGTTGCAGGAGATACTGCAGCACTGAGACTGCCACCATTGGAGCAGCTATAAAACCTTCCTTCTTCACCTCACTCAGAAATGTACCCCATTTTAAGGGTCATGTCTTCTCTTCTTTCATCTCCGCCATCTCTTGCTCCATCGTTGCCACCTTCTGCACTCCTCTCGCTTAATTATACCCATTTAGATATCCGAGACAAGTTGTATATTGTGTGAAGTGAATATACATACATGTATACACACACACATATATGCTAATTAGGGCTTATTTTGGGGTTTAATTTTCTAATATTATTCTTCTCACCAAGGAGGGAAATATATATTGTACAAGATTGATTTACAGGGAAAGAAACACCAAATAATATCTATCCTAATTGCATCCTGATTACAAGGACCCAAACAGGTAACTAAGCTAATTACAAAGGTCAACTCTCCAACACTCCCCCTCAAGTTGGTGCATAAATGTCGTTCATGCCTAACTTGATGAGAGAGTTGTAGAACGCTTGACTGGCAATAGCTTTAGTTAAGATGTCCGCTAATTGATCCTCTGACTTTACGAACGAGAATTGAATAATATTCCCATCCAACTTCTCCTTAATGAAGTGTCTGTCAACTTCCAGATGTTTCGTGCAATCATGCTGGATTGGGTTGTGTGACATATCAATCGCTGCTTTATTATCACAAAACAAATTCGAAGCCTACATTGAAGGACACCCGAGTTCTTCGAGTAAACTCCGAAACCATAATAATTCACATACTCCTTTTGCCATACCTCTATATTCCGCCTCTGCACTTGATAAAGCAACCACTTTCTGTTTCTTACTCTGCCAAGTCACTAAATTTCCCCCCACAAATGTAAAGTAACCCAATGTGGACCGTCAATCAGTAATATTCCTAGCCTAATCTACGTCGGTATAACCTTCTATCTAGCAATAACCATTCTTAGAAAACATGATGCCTCTACCCAAGGCGGACTTTAGGTATCGTAGAATGCGTTCAACTGCACCCATATGCATGTCACTCGGGGAATGCATAAATTGACTAACAACACTTACTGCATATGCAATATCAGGTCAGGTATGAGATAAATAAATTAACCTCCCAACTAACCTTTGATAATGATCTTGGTTAGTGGGAACTTGACCAGGTTGCACGACAATATGGTGATTTTGAACTATAGGGGTGTCAACCGGTTTACAATCAAGCATTCCAGTTTCGGCTAACAAGTCAAGAACATATTTTGTTTGAGATAGAAATATACCCTGTTTAGATCGAGCTACTTCTATACCCAAGAAACATTTCAATCTACCAAGATCTTTCATCTCGAACTCAGTTGCTAAGTAATCTTTCAAGCTTGAGATTTCCTCTTTATCATCACCTGTAATACTCATATCATCCACATAAATAATAAGTGCCATCAACTTACCCATTCGACGTTTCAAGAAAAGTGTATGATCGGAATTGCTTTGCATGAACTCATACTTCCTCATAGCCGTCTGAAACCTACCAAACCATGCCCGATGTGATTGTTTCAATCCATACAATGCCTTATTCAACTTACACACCATTCCGAGTTGTGAAACCGATGCATAACCAGGTGGAATATCCATATACACTTCTTCTTTAAGATTACCATGTAAGAAAGCATTTTTCACATCAAATTGCTGTAATGGCCAATCCAAGTTAGCTGCCAATGAAAGTAACACTCTTGTCGTATTAATCTTTGCTACCGAAGCAAATGTTTCTATATAATCAACACCATACGTCTGAGTGTATACCTTGGCCACCAATCGTGCTTTGTATTGTTCAATTGACCCATCAGCTTTGTACTTAATGGTGTAGACCCATCGACATCCCACTCTTTTCTTTCCTCGAGGTAGCAGAACTAAATCCCATGTTTGATTTTTCTGAAGTGCATCCATTTCTTCCTCCATTGCCTTTGGTCCATCGATCATCAGATAGTGCCTCCTTCAATGAACTTGGGGTGCTATCATTGGATATTTGTTGTACAAAATTTTTGCCGGGTTCTGATAATTTATGTGATGACACATAGTTGGCAATGGGATATTTAGAGCCTTTTGTTATTTCCAGTGAATATTGATTAGGTGGCTTTCCTTGGTTGTGCCTGAAAGGTAACTGATAATTCAGAACACCAGATACATCAATAAGGATAGTAGATCTTACCTCAGGAATATTCTCTGGAGTATAGTCATCTGGCAGTACTATATTTTGAGACAAGGGAGAGTAGTATCAGCAGAAGTCTCAAGATCGACAAGTGGCAACACTGTTGCCGTGGGTAAGGACGGCACTGCCATGCCTGCCGCTAGTTCTGAGGGCAGCGATGCTACTTCTGTTGGCTGGGCTGGCACCGTAGCCACTGCGGGCTCAGCTACTAGCTAGGCTAATAGTGGCAGCAGAAGATCAGTGGTAGCAGCCATGGTCCAAACCTGCTCGTCATGCAGTGTCTCCCCCTAAATAGGAGGGTTGGAAGAAGTCAGAGAGTAAAACATCTCAGACTCAGAAAATGTAACATCCATGGTAGTATACATCCGACGTGAATGAGGGTGGTAGCAACGATACCCTTTCTGATGTAGTCCATACCCCATGAAAACACAACAGAGAGAACATGGGTCAAGTTTTGTCCGTTGATTTTTATGTAGATGAACAAAGGCAACACATCCAAAAGCTCGCGTTGGGAGCACCAAAACGGATGGTAAGGGCACGAATGTAGCATGAACTTGCAAAGGTGTAAGAAAATTCAATACTTTGGATGGCATGTGGTTGGTAAGGTAAGTGGCAGTCTGAAGAGCAACATCCCAAGAGGAGCAAGGAACATCCACCCCAATCAATAAAAATCGAGTCGTTTCTAATAGATGGCGATTTTTGTGCTCAGCCACCCCATTCTGTTGAGGAATCTGGGCATAAGTAGTCTCGTGGAGTATTCCGTGATTAGTTAAATAATTTGTAAGATCATTATTAACATATTCACCACCATTATCATAATGCAAAATCCGGATTTTAGTAGAAAACTGTGTCTAAACGATGGTGTGGAATGTCTTAAACGCCCAAAACACATCACTTTTATGCTTAAGAAGGTATAACCATGTCATCCGTGTGCAATCATCTATGAACGTTACAAACCACCTAATACCAGATGAAGCAGTAATCGGAGATGGTCCCCAAACATCTGAATGAACAAGACCAAAAGGAATAGCACTTTTATTAGAATTCAATGGATAAGAAACACGGTGACTCTTGGCAAGTACGCAAGTGTCACATTTAAAGTTTGAAATCAAACAACCAACAAATAAATCCGGAAATATATGTTGTAAATAACTAAAAGACAGATGACCCAAACGGCGATGCCATAACCATATCTGACGCCGTTTGTGATCAACGACTCCTTGGGCGAGATTGACATGTCCTCTACTGACATCGTCCACAAAATAGAAATCACCCCTCTTAGTACCACGACCAATTATCTCCTTCGTAAGAATATCCTGAATAAGATAAAACTTCGAATACAATAGTACACAACAGTTCAATTGCTCAGTAGCTTGGCCAGGAGACATCAATTTATGCTTTAGTGAAGGTACAAGTAGTGTATGCTGCAAAGAGAGGGTAGGCGTGAGATGTATAGTGCCAGGGCTAGTTACCGGTGAAGTGACACCATTAGTATGAGTAATATTTTGTCGAAGTGGAACAGTATCACAAGCTAAATCAATGGGGCCATAGGTCATATGGTCTGTGGCATCAGAGTCAATGATATCGAATTGAGACTCACAATTATTCATATTAAAAGCATAACCACAATTACCTGAGGACTCCGGAGGCATGTCGGAAGAACTCAAAACAGGAGGATTCATGGTAGGGTCAGTTATGGTGGTAGTGTTTAGGGTTGTAGTGTTTAGTATAGGGGTTAGATCAGTTAGGATGAAATTGTTTCCATCGTGGAGTGGTGGTAGGTTCTCCATGGGAGGGTTGAGTTTGCTTGAGGGAACGGGCAAAGCAGAAATCCTAGGATCTCTGCTCTGATACCATGCTAATTAGGACTTATTTTGGGGTTTAATTTTCTGATATTATTCTTCTCACCAAGGAGGGAAATATATATTGTACAAGATTGATTTACAAGGAAAGAAACACTGAATAATATCTATCCTAATTACATCTTGATTACAAGGACCCAAACAGGTAACTAAACTAATTACAAAAGTTAACTCTCCGACAATATATAGATGTATGTATATATTTGAGTTTCAGAAGAGAAGCATGAATGACCAGGCTATATTAAGTTGGCTATCAGTTTATGCATAGTGTTATATGTCGTTTGCCGTCTTTACCGGCCTATATAAACAAAGTAGGACTCCTCCAACATTGATTTAATCAATAATTAATGAGGACATATGAAGTGACGTCTGTTTTATCCTTTTACTTTGTGACAAACAGCCAGTCAAAAGTAAACGCAGATGTAGATTTTTTATTTATTTTTATTTGGTTATTGGATTTTATCTGCAAGATTTAAGAACTCCAAATCCAATAGGATGGGCACAGTTTGGTTAGATACGATTCTAAGGTGAAATTAAAATTACAATATAATTTTTTGTAGTGCTGCTCGATGCAGTTTTAATGCTTGAACTGAATTGAAACAACCGCACTCTTTAAATAATAAGATTTCACATTAGAGATAAAAATTTATATATAGGCTATATGCGAGAAGTTAACTATTAATATTACTGTGACCTTTTCTTAATAGAACTTTTCGAATAGCATGATTAAAATGGGACAAAGGTGTAAGAAGTTTATAACCTTCCACCACGCCTCCTCTTCTCCAATCGACGCTAATGGTCAAGGGATCTTCTCGAAGAGAGAGGCATGATGGGAGCTGATGTCGTCAGAGGGATTGGACACCTCACATATTAGTAAATACATTATATGTTAAAAGCTATAAATTCTGAATACACCTTAATTTACTATCTTTATTTTTTTATTTTTTTTCAAGCTCTCAAAACCACTCACAAGTCACAACTTCAATTATAGAATAAAATTCTAACAAATAAAAGTAAAAACACGTCAATAAAAAAAAATTATTTTGACAAATAAAACGTGCAATCAACATTTTAGCTCTTTTTTAGTCGTTAAAACTTCCTTAAAAAAAAACATAAACTCCTCCACTTTCCAACCATTCTTCCAACATATCTCTATACCACATCTAAAATAAAAATACAGTTCCTTGAGTTAATGGCATTCATTTGAAACTCTCTTCGATTTACACGCCTAACGAAACTGTGAGATTAGTGGAATTCGTAATAATTGACAACTCCAAATCTCATGCATGTTTACATTATTCATACAGAAGTACCTTTACCCGGAGAAATGAGCGCGCTAAAACACAGCTAAGGCCTACATCAGTTCTTGTGTTGAAGCCTCCCACTTTCTGCACCCGCATAAGGATCGATAATTACATTTATAACAGCTGGTTTTCCTGCCATGAAGGATTCCGAAATGGCAGACTTGAGTTCTTCAGGTGTCCCAACAAGATAGCCTTTGCCTCCAAAAGCTTCAATCAGAGTGTGATAACCCGCACTTCGGACGAAGGAAGTGGGAGCAGGGTCATCCTTGAAAGGCCCACTAATTTCATCTGGGCTTCTTCGATCGCCACCATATACACCACCATTGTTAAAGACTATCACAACAATAGGTAACTGGTATCGAACCAATGTCTGCAGAAATCAAAGACAAAGTATACACGAATGATATTGTCTCTTGTACAGCCCGAGAAACGCATATACACACATCATAAACAGACAGACAAGCAATAAGATAAACATTATCAATGGGCATTGACCAAGCATAAAACATTGATGATATAATGGAAAATTTGTAAGGGAATCTTGATTACAGGAAAGAAATTTCAAAGGGTGATCATGAAAGAGAAATCAAATTTTCTAACAAAATTGCTTCTAGCCCACTAATCTTAACAAAAGCTGCGCTCAGCAATAAGGGAAAATTGTGAATAGGGGAACAAAGTATGGCAATGTGTCGAGGTCAAGCTTTCAACGACCGTTTCTTTCCTTTTTCTTTTCCTGATTATACAGAAGACCACCAGACCCTCTTCAAACTTTGGACCAAAGACACTACCAACGACATCTCTCACCAGAAACTATGCCTTATCTTTACTCGAACTATGAGAAAAGATGGCCTTACCTACGACATATCTCAAAAGATGGCCTTACTCCAACTATGTTTTTTTGTCAGACAATGTAAATCCTATGTATTTAGAAACCTATTGTCGCATGAATTCTCAATACACCACCAATGTAACCCAAATGATGGAACTTTGGTCCGCTACTAGTACTAACCACCAAAACCTAACTTGCTGAAGCTTTCAGAGAGAGAAGTCTGACCATCATTTACCTCAAAGTAGCACAACTACAACAAAAACAGCAAATGTCTACCATTTGTTTAAATGTCTCCAGGACTGTGTGCCCTATAAGTAAGACACAAGGGTAGATATCTACCAAGAAAATCACAAATATCAAGTCATTCTCTAAATCTCAACACATTTTCAGAAAAAACTGTACATGCTTCAAGCTGTCTTTGTTACGTATTCCAAAAGTTTCTAATACAAAGGAAAGCCAACATCAGACTCAATGTGGAGATGATGGAGGTCATGGCCCCTGCAAAATTTTCAAACAAAAAGTCCTTACTTATGAAGATAGAGACTAAAAACCTCCAATGTATATAACCCAAAATATGTAGTCCCCCCTCAAGACCCAACTCCTACCGCTCCAAGTATAATCCAGCCTACTTTGTAAGTCCCTTCAGCACTTAAAGTTGCCCATTTTTAACCCCAACTTCAAATAAGATGCTCACTCACTACTTAAGCTAATCATGTCCAAACCCATGCGACTGCATGTTCAAAACTAAACTAATACGACTGGTTAAGCTGTCCAATTATACGTTTCTTTCTCTAATGTCTTTTAAAACAAAAAATAAAAACCAAAAGGGAAAGGAAAATGGTTACTGTTATGTTTAATATTATTTGTACTATTACTTTCACCAACCTAATAAACAACACCTAGGTTGATAATGCAGCACACATGCCATTAAGCATCTCACTTCCAAATTCTTTTTATTCCTATACCTAACACAAAGACCACCAAATTTTCTTCCACATCTTTCGATCTAAACGAAAACCGCATCAAAACCAACAACCGGAAAGCAGATGTCAGATGACTACGAATCAAATTACTCCAACTCTCTAAACCATTAATGAGATTGACCAACTCAGATCCAAAACAATTTCATGGGGAGGAAAAGAAATCACAGTTTCGCAGCACAATCTGTGTGCTTTCAAATGAAAGTATTTATGTAAACAAACAGGTTATCCTTGCTAAAGGATCAATCACAGCTATCAAGCATATCACTAGCAGATAATTTGCCGGAATTAATATTTAATAACCATTAGCACATATTTTTTATGACAACGCATGTGAGGGACCATACCTCCACTTCCATTGCACTGAACCCAAATCCTGAATCCCCTTCCACTGCAACAACAAGCCGGTCAGGAGAAGCTACCGCACCCGCAATGCAGTAACCCAATCCAACCCCCATTGTTCCCCAAGTCCCTGCATCCAACCTGGTCCTCGGCTCGGTCTGAACCAACACAGACCGACCCACATCCATAGTGTTAGCCCCCTCGGAAACCAATATAGGAGCAGGGCTCCCCAACCCTGCAATTGCATCTCTAATAATCTTCATCGGCGTCAAGAAATTAAATGGCACAACTTCCTTAGCCAACTGAGCCTCCATTTTCGAAACATTGTCCTTCACCTTACTCAAAATCGCTGCAACCCACGGATGAGACTTCCCCAAACAAAAAGGGTCATCCTTGATCCCCAAATTGATCTTCTCCAACACCAACTTTGCATCTCCAACCAAACCCAAATGTGGTTTTCGCAGCTCAATCTCTTCCTTACTAACATCAACCAAAATGAACTTCACATCCTTGGACCACTTGGGCGGCTCACCAAAGTGCAAAAGCCAGTTAAGCCTTGCGCCAACGACAAGCACCACGTCACACTTCCCGATCGCCAGAGACCTTGCCGCGGTCGCCGCCAGCTCATGAGTGTCCGGCAACAGCCCCTTCCCCATTGGAGTGGGCAAAAATGGGATTCCCGTCCTCTCCACCAGCTTACCCAACTCGTTCTCCGCTCGAGCAAATGCAGCTCCTTTACCAAAAACAATCAACGGCCTCTCCGCGTGCCGGAGCAGCGAAACGGCCTCCTCAATCTGCGAATTCTGCACACACGGAACCTTCTCCGACTCTCCGAATTTCTCGGCGGCGGTGGCCAATAAGCTCTCAGCCTCCGCCTCAGAAATTGTCTGGTGCAGTACATCCGAAGGAAAATCCAAATAGCACCCTCCGGGTCGACCCGAACCGGCTTTTGCAAGAGCTTGAAACACGCAATCCGGTATTTCTTTGATTGATTTAGCTTTGGCGGAGAATTTGGAAAAGGGTTGGACGGCGGCGATCTGATCGAGCTCCTGGAAATCTCCGCGGCCAAAATCTTTCTGGTCGCACGAACCCGAGATCATCACCATGGGCCAAGCATTGGCCATGGCGTTGGAAAGACCCGCGAGCCCGTGGACGCATCCGGGACCCGAGACCGTGAGGAGGACTCCGGGTCGACCCGTTAGATACCCGTAGGCTGAGGCGGCGTAACCCGCCGACTGCTCGTTGTGGAAGGCGATAAACCGAACTCCGAGCGAAACCGCGCGGTTCGCGAGCGAGGTGACGGGAATTCCCACGACTCCGAACATGCGGTCGACGCCGAACCGGGCAAGGGCCTTGGCGATCAGCTGGTTGCCATCGAGTGCGGTTGTGGTTGATTCAGCCATTGGATCTGATTGCAGTGCTTCTTATGGTTTGGGGGGAAACGAGTGAGTGGAGTGGGTACATATAGACACAGAAGTTGGACGATTATGCCGCCGAGAGATTGTTGGGAAATGTGTTATGTCGGGGAGGTGGTAGAGAATTAGGAGATGGGTAGATGGAGAAATCAAATTTGATAAGGAATGCTGAGTCAGCCGCTGTTGCTTTTCTGCTTTGGTGGGCGGCGGTCTGTCTGTCAATGGCGAAACGGAACGGGAGCATTTTTGCTAATCCCCATAAAACCCTATGCTCATCAATACTTAATTAAATGACACGTGTCATTTTATTTAATTTTGATTAAAGTGGTTCAGAATTACTAGAGGAAGAATCTAACATCATGCCAGATGAGGAATCAATACCGGTAGATTCACCGGACTGTATCGTGAAATGCAAATCAGCTTTCAAATGCCGGTTATGCCCTAGAATTGTCTGTTTGAATGAGGAGAGTTTAAGGGCTCATCTGAAATCCAAGGAAGATGTGTGTCATAATTATCTTAGGGAAATTTGAAAAAAAATGTCAAAAGTTATAAAGGGAAGTTGGAAAAAACTTTAAAAGTTCATTTACTCTTTACGAGACAGAATGTTGATTTAAGTAACAGAGAGCAATGTATTCGTGTAATAAGATACAATTTAAAATTACTGATTTAGAGAACCATTGAGATTTGAACCTATTTGCTTAAGCTATCTTTTATACAACGAGACATGCAGTCTTGCGAGATGCAGAGGTTCTAGAAGGGTTCCTAACCACTAGTGGTGTAAGGAAGGAATACATTAATACAGCTTTGTTGTGTTGTGCTTGCTCGCACTTAATTGAAGAAGTGCCAGTGTTTTTATGTGGTCTTAATCTTAGGTTTTATCCTTTCTTATGAAAGAAAGCTTGTTTCGGAACCCACTTAGCTTTTGTCATTAGGAGAATGAAAATGATCAGGTCTTGCATTCATAAGATTTTAAGATTCACAGAATTTACTTGACAAGCACAATGTTTACATATCAATTGATGCTAATCCTATGATTGCAAAAATTTATCCCAAGAGTAATTATCGGTAGTTCCACAAAGGGGCTAATTATCATGGTTAACAGATCATTATTGGTCACATGATCTCTACTTAGGCTGGATAATCCGAGTTATGCTACGGTCAGCGAACCAATTGTGCTTGCTTGCTAAACATTTAACACTCAGACTCACATTCAATTCAAGGGTCAAACATTGCCCCTTAAACTCGGAAAGTTTGAATCGGAAGAAATGTAATAAAAGCCACAACAAAAACTATACACAACATACATCTTGGTTGAATGATTCAGCTCATACACAGGCTAAAATGGAGGCATGGTGGTTCTGTTATGGAGTCAGGGTGCCGATGCAATAACTCAAACACGCTACTGCTAAAATTCTTGATACAGGCTATCGGGCCAATAAAACAAGTGAAACACAGAACCATTGCATTTTACATTTACGACTACCTTGATTACACAAACTTAAACAAAGAAAAAGCTCCAGAAGTGATATTGGTCTAAAAAGTTAAGATTATACACAAGGTTCAGTGAGATTTCAGGCTAGTAGTGAACATCTGTCTCCTATTGCTACAAATTTGATAATCCCAGTCAGCACAAAATATCACCTGAATGAACAAGACCTCAAACAACCAAAAGTCAGCATAGCTTCCTGAACCGATGTTGACCGTAGCTACAAGGAAGAAGTTATTAACCTCAAAACCCCTTCCCCAGTAGGGCCAAAGCATTGGTATCCTTCTAATTTTTTTGGCAATCGCCAAGTGAAACATTATGCGTATAAAAAAGGAATTGGAATCCTGTGATTCAATACCTAAGGTTTCTGCTCCTCTGAAGGATCTACAGGCAAAACTAGCTGTTCTCCGCTTCCATCCGCCTCATCAGGCTGATCAAGTGGAGAGGGTTGTTCTCCACTCTCAGTATTCTCTGGCTGGAAATTGATGGGGAACTTTGTGACCCTGGGCTTATCAGACAAAATGTTTCTTTGAACCCTATCAATCAAGACCTTTGGAGGAGGTTCTTCTCGCAGCTGCTCATCATCATAATCATTGTTAACATAGTAGCCCACTCGGATAAATTCCTGACCAATATAAGAGCAGGTCAACAGAAGCACTGTCACACCAATGATGTCTTCATCACGAATCTTGGATGGATCAGGAGGATCTGCCTGCAAAATGATCAACAAAATTAATTGGAGTTGATTCAAATTCAAATGCACACCTTGTGGGTCAGATGTGAAAAGAATACGGTAGAAGGATCTCGTGGAAGCTTACCTGTAGTACAAAACGATAGTTTCCGACATTGACGGGCCCAACAAGTACACTCTCCAGTAGTTGGTCATAAGTCTCATCCTCAGCAGATCCCACGTAGATGAGCTTCCATTCCAAATCTGTATTGGCATAAAAATTATTCAACAAGTAAACAAGGCATCCATCCACTTTTAGTTCACCTAGAACTAGAAAAGTATGTGCAACTAGGTGCTACTTGTGCAATCTCAGAAAGTCAGCTCCCGATTCCATTCAAGTTTCATGCAAACAATCATCACCATTAGTGAGGGGATGACACAAGAATCTGAAATAGGATATGATGATTTCCAAAAAATATTAAAGGAAGGGTATGGAACTAGAAGACTAAATCTTTTAACAAGCATCTGTACATAATTACTTTACTGTCTGTTGTCCTCAATAAGTCCGGTTAGGTCAATGCTTCAAGTTGGTGCTACTTGGTGGTTAAATAATTTTCTGTCGATCAAAGCTATAAAATTAGAAAGATTTTAGAGTTACAGCTCTACTGTTTGCCTAATTACACGGTGTTACATTTTCACTCTTTGAAAGATACCTTTCTGGTTTTCTGTTTACAGTTCTATATGCAATACCTACGCAATTATAGCACCTCAGGCAAGTACTATAATTACATTCAAGTGACTGACATGTTAAACAATATTCCATAGCTGAAGCACCTCATCAATGCATCTATTCTTTGCTAAATTTATTTCTATTCCAAAATCCAAATCCATTCACCTTTAGCTTATTTAATTTAACTGCAAACAGTCTAAATAGATCCAATCGCACATACGACACAAGAAGGAAGAAAGGAGAGAGAGAAGAGAGGGGGGGGGGGGGGGGGGGAGAGAGAGGTGGGTGTGTTTGAAGGTTTAGAGAGGTCGGGGGTAAGGGCACGACAAAGACATTGAAACTGAAATTACTGGAATAACAATAAATATGAATACAGTGCACCCTCGAAATGCAGAAATGAATTGTTATTAGCAAAGCTGATAAATCAAACATGGTCATTGATAGAAAAGATTACCACCAATCTTAGGAAACCCTTTAGAACATACGCTTTCTTGAAATGCATACAAAACACAGTTTGACTTCTTTCAGCATCACACCATGTCCACTGCGACGACTTTTTCTTATTTCCACTTCTCATTCAATGGCAATCCAATGCTACAAATTCTTCCAACATACTATAATGTTCATTGTTCCAACTACATCGTGAAAAACGAAAAGAAGAAGAAGAAACACTCATCAACCAAGAAACCGTTTCACTTCTGGCTCAAAACCCAAACAATAAACTCAATCAATTGGGTGTATATCCCCAATATTTCATAACAATAAGATAATAATCCAATCTATAGTATATGAGCTCTCGCACACCCATCTCCTTGCAAGCCAAGAAAACCCATTTTTTCGGAAGATAGCTTCTACCCATTCAACATTACATCTAACACTTCAATTTCCAATTGTTCTGCCAATTTCCCAATCAAACACGAAAAAAACTCTAATTCAAACTCAATCATAAAATTAAAAATAACAGTACAAAATCAAAAAGCAAGAGAAAGAGGGGAAAGCAGTACCGTCTTTGAGAGGAGTGTTGCACTCGTAAGAAATTTCGAACTGGAAGGGTGCCAGAAACAGAGCCGGATTGTCGAGCACCGTCACGTTCGTGATGTTAATGGCGCTCATTGCAACGAAGCCCAGACGAAGAAGAAGACAACGACGACTGTGACTGTGACTACTACTCTACTCGCGTACGATTTCTTACGGACGGATTGAAACCCTAGGTTTCAGAACCTTAATCGAAATCCCAAGCCGGAATCGCAAATTGCTTTCGGAACACTGCTTTTATTTACTTTCATTTTTTATTTTATTTTGCGCGGAGAGGGATTTGATTTGCCGGTTCGATTTGGGAGTTCTGGGTTTTGGGGGAAATTTATTGATGTCGTTTTAAAGAGAGAAATGGAAAACGGGATAGTGACCGGATGGATACGGGCGATAAGCGGTGTCGATTTGGCGGGAGATTTTTCGTGAAGGGTGAGGAAACGGTTATTTACCGGTGTGGGAAACTTGAGGCGGGAAGGGGTTTGAGCCTAAAAAGAATAAAAATGGACTCGTTGCGAAACTAATTGGGTAGTGCTAAGAACCATAGATGATCAATGTTGGGTGAGAAGTAAAGATGGGAATGTGAATAATATTTTTCAATTAATTATTATGGTGTTTCTTGCTTTACAAGTAATATAAAGCTTATAAAGAATTGATCTTCAAAACTTTGATGTGGTAACTTAGCAGGACAAACTCGTAGTCTAAAAAGAAAAGTGAGTTAATACAAGATATTGATGTTTCACGTCTCCCGGTTGATCATTAATACATACAAGGGTATGACCAACTTATAGTAGGTGCCTCATCAAAACTTCGTTAGGCTAGTAAAAACTAAGTAGGAAAAAGTGCTTCTAATCGTAGGTAAAGAGTATAGTAAGGTCATATGAGTATGCTTCAGAGGATACTCCCCTGAGTTCGACAAAGCTTCCTATGAGAACTACCAATGATGCAAATCTGAAAGTTTAAGTAATCCAATTCCTTGAACAAGTTTATGAAAAGTATATTTCTGCAATGACTTCATGAAGAGGTCGACAAGATTGTCTTGAGATTAAATCTACTTGACTTCGATCTTCTAATGCTCTTGTTGATGGGTGAAGAAAAACTTCAATGCAATTTGTTTGGTATTGTCACCTTTGATGTATCATTTCTTTAACTGGTTGATTCTTTCAGTGATGTCTTCATGAATCGTTGTTGGATCGCCAATGATGAAAGAAAAACAACATGAGGTTGTAATGTGTTCAATCACCCCATAACTGAAAGTATTCATGCGATGCTTCATGTAAAGCAAGAATCTTAGCGTGATTTGAAAACGTAGGAACGAAGTCCAATTTGGTATATCTTTAGGAAAAACCAGATTAGATGATCAATTCATTAAACCAACGTAGAGCAGGGTTCTCATCCTATTGCTCCATATAAGTTTAATAAATCAGTAATAAATTTGGGGTCAGAAAGCCTCTTTCTAAAACAGAAGGAAAAACCAGATCTTATAGATATTTACTGCTTTCCATTGGCAAACATGATATCAAAGACAAATACGCAGACGTCGACCTGCACATGAAAGAAAATGTTTGAAAACAAATTCAATATTTCAGAACAAAAATGAAATCTACCCATACATTACACAATTTTTTTATACGAATTTTATCTATCACTACGTGAACCTGTATAAATAGTCTATCAACATTTTTTATTAGATTTGATTTATTATGTAAGGAAGGCTTTAGAATGAACATCTTATGTTTCCCAATTAAGAAGCACATTGGATAGCATCCCGATAAGTCATACAACCTTTATGCTATCCAATGTAATTGATGTATCTCTGCCCCCTCTCCCACGTGACGACAATTCTTGAAAAGACATTAGCTTGTGACCATTATTCCTATCAACTGCAACTACCTGAAACCAGAAAATCTCAGAGAACTTAGTTATCCCCCAACCAAAAGAAGGAATTTAACAACTCCAGAAGAGCATCTTTGTCTGTGCTTGTCCATGAGTACAATACTAAGGAACTTTTACCTCCGCATCTAGTATAAAAGTTTCTGCATCAGGCTTACAAGATGCATTAACTATGTTAATCAGATCTGGAAATCTTGATGTTGACTCCTCCCCCATTTCGTGAAAATACACGCACAGATCCATCAACCAATTTGACCATCATATCTGAAATTATTGACGGAGTTTTGAGCTCCTATTGTTCCACATCGGGAAACAACAATTTGTCAAAGGTCTTTACATAAGTCAAGTCCTTTTTAATATTGATTAGGTGTTAGGTCATTTGGAATGAGGATTGAGATTTGGGCCACTAATTGTGTGGATTAGGCTTCATGATTATACTATAATATTAATATTAATTAATCAAGACAAGGGCCCTTGGGTCACTTGGGGTCAAGGAATTAATGTGATCAATTAGTTTTAAATTTTTAATTAAATTAATTTAAAATTAATTAATAAACACAACTCTTTGGAAAGGGTTGTATAGCTTCAGATATATTCAAAAGGTATTTGAAGAGGTATAAAAGAGCCTATATAACTGGAGTCTCCAGTTCCATTGATAGATATCTTTTCTTCATCTTTTTCTTCCGTACAAAATTCGTAGAGAGTAAACACACAAAGTAATTCGTTAGAATTCTATAATCCAGTAGGGGAGGGACGAACTGATGGTGTTTTTTTTTTTCTTTTTTATTTTTACTTTTTATTATTATTTTAATATTTAAATAATATTAAATATATTTTTTTAAAGTTTTTAATAATATTTTAATGATTTTTAATAGAAAGTGGATTCCGAATCAAGCCATGTCAACATTTAACTGAAAAGTTAACGACCACGTCAGCATTTAACTAAAAAGTAAACGGCCAAGTAATGAAAGGTATAACATTGGACCAAATTTCAAAGATGAGGTATGACATTATCAATTTTAAAAGATGAGGTATAAAAATGTCGTGACATCAATAATTAAGGTAGTTTTTTGTACTTTACCCTATTTTTTAACACCCGGATTTTACGTATAAATGTTTGCACTCGTACATACGCTAGAAGGTTTAACTTGATTATGTTAAATGAGTAAAAAGGTTATTAAGTTTTTAAGAAGGGAATTCCGAAGAAAAAAAAAAGGAAAACATAAAGGAATTGTTAGCATTAATTAACTTAAAAAAAAAAAAAAAAGTTATCGTAATCACTTAGTATTACGGTCTAGTGTTATTTCTCTTCACTTGTAAGAAGTCTTTGGTTCGATTCTCACCAAAGGTGAATTTGAACCACATTATTGTTAGCCCATTATGAGGTTAAGCCTAACCCCTCATTCTTAATGTAAATAATATCGTGTGTTCAAAAAAAAAAAAAAATTATCATACACTTCCAAATAGAATAACATTACAAAATGCTGAAAGTCCAAAAACTAAAGGCAGCCCATGATAAGCAAACATGTACAAAGGCCACAAACAAAACTTAGAAGAAGAAAACTCAAGCCTCATATCATGCATACAAATTAAATGGAACTTTGTCCTCAGTTCACTTGACTGGAACAATAGTTTCTACATAATCTATCATCCAATTGATAATAGGAGGAATATGAAAATACTTGAGATTTCCGGTACTAGAATTATAAGAGGTGGCTTTTCCATATGAGGAAAGGATAAGAACCTCGTCACATTTCCAAAGTGTCACAGGAGACGCAATGTCTTTAAAGGGTCCAACAGTTAGGAGTTTTGTCCATGAACTCTTCACTCCATCATAGTCGTCCATTACCCATATTTCAAGCAATTTACAATCCTCTTCGTAACGAGAGCAATAAGAAGCGACGGATTCATTATACAGAAAAAGACCATAAAAATTAAAATCGGATTCTCTCCTAAAAGGCAATTCTATTCTATGAAATATCTCATCACCTAAATCAAATGAAAATATGTATTCCCCGTTATCGTTTGCAAACCAATAACAGAATCCCTTCAAGTACACTGAACAAGAATAGGGAATGCAATACGGATCAGTATCACTTGATGTATCAATCTTGATCTCTTTCCAAGAGTTAGCAGCCGTGGTGTATACCTCAGCCGTGTAGGGAAGAAGAATACGCTCATAATATGATTCTTTACCTTCTGAATACTCACAATCACAATTTTCTATAATTCGCACAACCTTATATTCTTTAGTTTTGCAATCATAGCCAAATCCCAATCCTTTAAAGAGCGTTTCCAATCCGAATTTTCCCGTGGGAAGGGGTAGAAGAAGGGATGAATCGGGAAGTTGCTTGAATTCTCTTGTTGCAGGATTGCATAGAAGAACATTTGTCCCTACTATTACACAGACAATTCCATTGCAGTAACCGTAAAGCTGTACATTGTCTTGAACTTCCATAGGAAAGGGTATATTTAGGTCCTCGACGTCATAATGAAGGTTGTGCTCATCACTATCAATGGAAAGATTAATCATAGACCAGAAAACATCTCTTTTCCAACTCCTGTCCGCGAAAACATGAACCTGAGATCGGTTGAAAAGGATGCAAGTGAAGGATGAGAATTTGTTGTCCACGGTATTGCTGAGGTGTTTGGCCACAAAACTTGGACTATTGATGATAGTGCACCATGATTTGTGTACGCATTTGAATCTCATCAGGGACTTGGGCGGCAACCTGGACAAGATTTCGACCACCTTATCTTCAGGAGTTTCACTTTCATGCACCTGGAACATTTCGGCAATATCATTCCACAAGAATTCTTCACATGTATATACACATAAAAGAACAGCGACAGTTTGAGAGACAAATTAACTAAATCAAAATACAAGTCCCTAAGGCCTGGTAGATCGAGGTTCAATTACTAAACGTATTAGCAAATAAGATGCCAAAATCCAACAGTAGTAAATAAGCTTGGAGTTCCACAACCACAATATATTTAGCTATCAAAGAAAACAGGGGCCATCCAACCAGTTTCGAGTTTTATGGAGAACTATACGTTTAACTTTTACCATTTTAAAACTTTTTTATTAGTATAAAAATAACCATTCAAATTTTATGTTTGCAGTCTAGATTAAATTATATGAGTCAACGTGTAACATCACATGATTTTAATTAACTAACAAAGGAAAATTCACATATTCACATGAGTTTTAATTAATTAAGCCAATTTTTACATTAGAAATACTATTACATAACTGCATCCTTATTACAACTAAGAGTTTTTCTATTTAAACACCACTTCTCAATTATGTTTACCCAATTTCTATATACACCCCCATCAAAAATAAAAAAAAAAATTAAACCTTTACTCAGTTCACCACATTTCTTCCAAAAATGCAATTAAACATCAACACCACATCCACAAACACCCTAAAGCAGCCTCTCATGCACCCCCAATTTCCGAACTTCAATAGAGCAGTTCCATCGGTGGAAGGCTAGGGCACAAATGTTGCCCAAACCTAATTAAGGACAATCAGTAGGGCCCTACTATACCAAACTGGTTTGGCATTGTTGTGCTTTAAAAAAAAAACTGATTTTGCTATGCTGTGATAATAAATTCATTTTTGCTGTTTTACGTTTTCAGCTTATTTTCACCCAAAACTGTGAAAATAAGCTATTTTTAAGTGTTTACCAAACACTTTTTTTAGCTCAATTTTTTTTTATGCCCACTTTTTATAAAAATACCTCAATACCTAACCAATACTTAGTGCCAAGGCAAAGTCTTGCCCGAGCTGTTGCATGTGGACAAAGATTTTGCCAATTTTTTCTTTCAGCTTTAGCGGACAAAAGGCCACGTACAATTAGTCAGCTTTAGCTCAAAGGAGGCCCAAAATAAGGCCTAAGCCCACGGATGGGCTAAAAAAAAAGGGTGCCGTGCATCCCGGGCCCAAACTGGGCGAGTTTGATATCGGGTGGGCTGCATGCCCAAAGGGAGAGAATCGGCCAATGGTATGGGCCGCTGCAGGCTAGCCCAAAAGCCCAAAAATTACGCGGGCTGCTTCAGGAGCCAAAAAGTGTTTTGTTTGTTTATTTTTTTTTTCTTCTTCGCCGGCCCGGGGAAACAAATTGGACCGGGGGAGCTCCAAAGCCTAAAAGGCTGGAGCAGGATGCCGTCAGTGGGCCAAGCCCAACGGCTTGGGGTCAGGCCAGGAGCCGACAGCTCCGGCTGTGGCTCAGTGCAGGCTACAGGCCTGGTGAGCAGCGCGAGGTCGGGAGTTTGAAGAAACCTAGCAGCACCGATTGGTTTTGTCTCCCTTTTTTTTCTTTTTTTTTTTTCTTTTTTTTTTCTTTCAATTCAATCGTTTAACACGTTATCAACAAGCTGTTGACGTTATGTTAAAGAGAGTTTGATCTTCAATCAGGAGAGTATTATGTTTTAATCATTGTTTTCATGATTAATTTATTATTTTATTGAATTGATATACATGATATTGATTCAATTTAATTTTTCTTTGTTGAACATGATACAACGCATTAGAGATGCAATTCCGGCTTTCAAAGAATGATCTTCTACAAAATTCAAAGACTTTTATTATTTTCTGCCAATCAGGTACGCTTAAAATAACGGAAGATATTTGAACCGATCATGAAGCATGAAAACATTCTCCATGATGCATGAACCGCTACATTTATATTTACCTTCCGATATATATATATATATATATATATATATATATATATATATATATAATTAATATTCGGCTGAGCCGCAGCCCGAAACCGCGTTGCCACACCAACCTGACCCTAAGCCGAGCCTGCAGCTCAAGGCTTGGACGTTGGAACCGTGAGGCAGCAACCTTTTTGGGCTTGCTGCATGTGTGAGAACCAGGCATGCGCCTGGGTTCCTTACTGAAGGCCTGCAGCTTCTGGCCCACATACCAGCAATTTTTTTCGCTGGGTCTATCACACTCTGGCCTGCGCCAAGCCCTCCTAAAACGGGTGGCTTGCTCTTATAAACCAACATCTTTTTCTCTTCCATATTATTCAATATAAACCAACATGTTGGTTCTAAGTAAAACTCTTCTTTTGTCTTTTGTTACAATTAAAAGTTAGGAAAACTAACTAAAAAGGTTTTAGTGTTGTGGTCTATTTTATCTGACAAAGGAAAGGGGGCCGACGGCAAGAAGAGAGTAGAGAAATATGTGTTTGTAGGAATGTAGGGGAATGTGTGTGTTATCCCTCCTACATAGTGCCTTTATTTATAATAGTAAAGGGGAAAGAATCCTTCATCCCCAAGGAATACAAGTTGTAATAGGAAAGGTGTAGACATCAAAATTTCGGTGAAATGAATGTTGACCAATAATTAAAATTTCAACGCTCACGTATCACATAAATTTTACATGTAGCGTGTGCCTCAACGAAAAATCGAAATAAATTGGAAAAGTCATCAAATATGACATGTGTCAATACCTGGCAGAAATGATTTATTTCATCTGATTATTTAAATCCAAAAATCAAGTTTTGGAATTCTATAAATAGGAAGCCAAGGCATTCATTTTGAGAGGAGGGAGGAAGAAGGAAAAGAAGGAAGGAAGGAAGAAAGGAAGGGAAATTGATATCACACCAAAACCTTCAAGCTTCGGAACTCTAAAGCTCTCAAGCAAATCCCGAAGGATCAAGAAAGCACTTTTCGTTCTTCGTCAAATCAACCTTCAAGATCAAGCCCCAACGGCCCTTGAAGAACTTCCACCAACTCAAGATCAAGCCCCGACGGCCCTTGAGGAAAGTGTTCATCGTTCATCATCCATCAACCTTCAAGATCAAGCCCCAACGGCCCTTGAAGAACTTCCACCAACGCAAGATCAAGCCCCAACGGCCCTTGAAGAACTTCCACCAACTCAAGATCAAGCCCCGACGGCCCCTTGAAGAAAGTGTTCATCGTTCATCATCCGTTCATCCTAAGATCAAACCCCAACGGCCCTTTAGATCAACAACCTCAACAAATCCACACATCCAATCGTTCTTCAAGATTAAGCCCAAAAGCCCTTGAAGATCCGCTCATCCATCAACCTTCAAGATCAAGCCTCAACGGCCCTTGAAGAACTCCCACTAACTCAAGATCAATCCCCGACGACCCCTTGAAGAAAGTGTCATCATTCATCATCCGTTCATCCTAAGATCAAGCCCCAACGGCCCTTTGGATCAACAACCTCAACAAACTCATACACCCATTCTTCAAGATCAAGCCCAACGCCCCTTGAAGATCCATTCATCAACTGTGCATCCTTAGATCAAGCCCCGACGGCCCTTTGGATCAACAACTCATCCACAAACCCACATCGTACGAAGATAGAATCAGAGGATCAAATTGCAAAGAGATTGTAACCCCAAAATCATTAATACAAAATATTATTTTGTACACGTATTCTTGTCTCTGTGTTTCAGGAATTTTTCGTGTTTACAAATTTGGCACGCCCGGTGGGATAATCTCTACCTCTCATCTCTATCCTCAAATCATCGAAAAACGCAAATGGCATCAAGAAAGGATCAAGCTATTCCTGCAATCAAAGCAAAGAACAAAAACATCATCGCCGCAAGTGGTGATATTTCGGGCATCATAACCCGAAGTAAGGCAAGAGATCTTTTTGTCGCGGCTTCCGCCCCTGCATTAACTCTGTCAAAGGAACAAGAGCACCTGAGGTACGAGCCTGTGATCACCCTAGCCTCGCTAAGGGCATCAAGAGGGGAAAGCCCAAGGAAATACTCAGAGTCCCTACTCTCCGACGCTGATTCGAGCGGCAGTACAACCATGCAAGTCATGACCACTGGAGCAACTTCAATCGAGGAGCAGCTAGCTCAGATGAATGAAGCAATCGCAAAGCTCACACGAACTGTGGAAGAGAAGGACTTACAGATTGCCACACTTGTCAACCAACTAGATGCGCTGCCCGACGTGAAAGTCGACTCAATTGTTGGCCTATTAAAGAAAGAAGACGACGAAGAAGAGGAGCCACCAGCGGAGAAAGTCGAAGAGAAGCCGAAGCTAGACCAGGCAACGACATCCATGGGATCTCTCTCTATCCAGCAGCTACAGGAGATGATCGCAAGCACTATCAAGACACAGTACGAAGGAAGCTCGCATGACTCCGTACTGTACTCAAAGCCTTACTCCAAGAAGATTGATGCTTTGAAGATGCCAAGGGGTTATCAGCCCCCAAAATTCATGCAGTTCGATGGAAAAGGCAACCCGAAGCAACATATCGCCCATTTCATTGAAACTTGCAACAATGTTGGGACAGAGGGAGACTACCTCGTCAAACAGTTCGTGCGTTCGCTGAAAAGTAACGCTTTTGACTGGTACACTGACCTCGAACCTGAGTCTATCAACAGTTGGGACCAGCTAGAAAGGGAATTCCTCAACCGTTTCTACAGCACTCGTCGTACTGTAAGCATGCTAGAGCTGACCAACACGAAACAGTGGAAAGATGAACCTGTCGTCGACTACATAAATAAATGGCGTTCTTTAAGTCTGGATTGCAAAGATCGGCTTTCTGAAACCTCTGCCATTGAGATGTGCGTTCAAGGCATGCAGTGGGGACTACACTACATCCTTCAAGGCATCAAACCACGAACATTTGAGGAGTTAGCCACCCGCGCCCATGATATGGAGTTAAGCATCAACCGTCATGGGAAGAAAGAACAGATCGCCAACTACAAGAATGACAAAGTTTTGGGGCCAAAGGTGGATAAGGCTACGTGGAAACCCACCAAGGAAGCAATGACGGTCAACACAACTCCAGTCAAAATCCCTACACGAAGCAAGGCGATTCAAACCGAAGCTTTTCGTGATCAAGAGATACGTAGACGCACTTTGAAGGAGCTTGAGGAGAAGACTTATCCATTCCCCGACTCTGACGTGGTTGCCATGTTGAAAGACTTGCTTGACAAAAAGGTGATCGACCTACCTGAGTGCAAACGGCCAGAAGATATGAACCGTACTGATAGCCCAAGGTACTGTAAATTCCACCGCTTCATTAGTCATCCGACGGAAAAGTGCTTTGTGCTAAAAGATCTCATCATGAAGTTGGCTCAGAAAGGGATCATCGAGCTAGATCTTAATGATGTGGTGAAGACAAACTATACCACCGTCACTTCTGGCTCTTTGAACTCAAAATCTTCACCTCTACCGCTGGGGGCATGCTCCAAAACCATGTCAGTCAAGTCAAGTGAAGTTGAAGGATGGACTTATGTCACTCCAAAGAAAATGCACAAGAAACATAGGCCTCCTCCACAAGTTCGCCAATCGGAAAGGGGGCAAAGCAGCTACCGTCAACCTTCAAAGCTACATGAAAGTATTGAGGATGATGAAGTTATGACACAAAGATCGTCCGTTGCCATCACAATGCGCGATTTCTTCCCCAAAGACTTCTTCAATCACTCAGTCAAGACTCCTTGCTATGAAGATTGCAAGGAATGCCCATCTAAGATCGTTTGACAAATTCAAAAAAAGCTCCTCGTTCGCACGAGCCTAAAAGGCGACAACCAAAGCTCCTTGTCCGCACGAGCATAAAAGGCGACAACAAACGCTCCTTGCCTGCACGAGCTGAAACTGCAAACGCACCACGCTTCTGGCCCGCAAGAGCATAAACTGTGTACGGCAAAATCATCATCAAAACCATCACTCATTTGAACTACGTCATGACTTGATCCCTCCTCAACCAAGGGTACGTAGGCAACTTGAAACTTCAAAACTTCAAGTACAGTCACATCACCAACAAAAACACAAACACTTTGAAGAAAAAAAAAGCGAATTCAAACTATGAATACTTTATTTCTTTAAAGGAATGATTTGGTTACAAAGCCGTATTACAAGGGTGAGCATCACACCAACGTCACCACCGAGGAAAGTTGTGACCAAAAGACACTACACAGCATAAACTCGCTGCAGTCTTTTGCACAACCACACACGATAAAAGTGACACTTTGGGACAAGCTTCAAGTAGCAGTGGTAAAGAGCCCACGACAAGCAGTAAGGTCAATGTGCACAACAAAGTCACCGCCGAGGGAAAACCGTAACCAAAAGGCATTACACAGCAAAATCCCGCTGCAGTCTTTTGCACAACACCACATGGTAAAAAGTGACGCACTGCAACAAGCACCAGGCAAAGAGTACAGTTGCACCCACATCTTGCTCACTCCGTCACCAATTCCAAATTCACAAGAAGCTGCCACCAATTGGGAACATGGGTAATCCGTCAAAAGGCAGCAAGGAAATTTGTGAATGCAGTAAGTACCTCAAAAAAATAAAAAATAAAAAAAATACATATGTTACTATGTATTAAAAATATATATATTCTCTACTCAAAAAAAAAAAAAAAAAAAAAAATCGAAACACGGTAAAAGGGAGGTTCCTAGCTACTATTGTAGCTGTTGTGGCGTCCTGCATCACTGAGTCTTCACCTGTAAGAGGACCGTTAGAAGATAAGAAAGACGGGCACCATACATTACCTTGACGCGGCGCAACCGGATCACTGCTGAGACTCAATTCTAAGCTAAGGTTCGATGGGTTAGCCATTTTTCAAAGATGTTAAAAGAGATGGGTGGATGAAGTTAAAACTTAAAAGGCCGGAGATGATTTTCAGGAATGAGCAACCTTCGAAGTGTGCATGTTAGAGGTGATCAATACCTCTATAAAAACGAAGAGGCGCTGGTTCAGAAATCGAAGGGCCGCTTATTCAAAAGTGAAGAGACATCGCTCTGCAAATCTCAAAAGCTGGATTTTTCGGCGTAAGTTAGGCGACGCTTTCTCGGCTTTTCAGAGCACGGGTGCCACTTTGTCAAAAGATCACGTGGAGGTCATCATCGCAGCTACACATCTTTAGCCGACAAGCGCAAAGTTCGGTGACGCTTTCTCTGCTTTTCAGAAAACGCGTGCAGCTTTGTCAAAAGAGGCGCTCGTTCAGAAATCGAAGAGGCGTCGTTCAGAAATTAAAGAGGCGTATTCAAAGATCGAAGAGTCGTCACTATTTCAAAAAGCCAGATTTGCGGGATCAAAACGTTTGTCGACAAGGGTAAAAGAACAGTACCACCACTTGCTATTGGGAAATCCCTATATATGTCGACCTTCATCTTTTATGGCAAGGCAGACCTGCGAAAAAAAAAATGCCCAACTCTTCCTCACCTCCGAGAGTACACTCCCAGCAAAACATCTCAAAATACTCAATTTTTTTCTCTTCCCCAAAGATGATACCAGATGCCTGGAGTACAGATGACTCAGGAGGAAACGGTAGATGGAAGCATGTGCTGATTCATTCACCGCTTCTTCAAAAGCAAAAGTATCTCATATCATCAAGGGCGAAAGCAAAGGTATCTCATATCATGCTTTTTCCCTGTCTTTTCCTTTACCCTTGCTCTTACCTACAGGAGAAGGGGAAATAGAGTTATCAGTCGGAACCTGAAATCAAACTTCCGACCTGGAACTGATTGCCTGGAACCTTTGCCTGGTTGCTTACCTTGCATTGCTCTCGAGTACTCATCGTCGCGGAGAAGTAATGTTTTGAAGCACCATTTAAATGCAAAGGTTGCATTCCACTCCTGCATCAGAGGACAAATACTACACGAGAAGATGCCAAACCTGCATAAGGAAATACCACTTCTGCAAAGGGAGCAAGTAAGACAAGTGAAAATGATACATCAAAGCATGTGGAGACAAACACAACAAATATATGTGCTGATTTATTCGCTGCTTCCTCAAAAGCAAAGGTATCTTATATCATGCTTTCTCCATTTCCTTTCCTTTGTCCTTGTTATTACTTGCATGGCAAAGTGAAAAGAGCAATCAGACGGCACTTGGAGTCAGTCTTCCGATCTACCCTCCTCAATACGAATTGGGGAAATATTGAACAAAGAAACAGGTCATCACTTCCACCTCCTGCTTGCCTGCCATGTGTCTGAATCCTGCTACCCAGTTCAAGAGTAGCACAAAAGAAAATCAACGGTAGGGGGAGACCAAAAGAATCCTCCAGCCCAGTTCAAGATCAAGCATTGATGGCCCTTGAAGAAATCACAAGTCCGATTCAAAATCAAGTGTTCACCACCCTTGAATCAAATTCAACTCCAGATAAAAGGAGTAAGTTCAGACCTTCGGAGGAGACCAAAAGAATCCTCCAGCCCAGTTCAAGATCAAGCCTCGATGGCCCTTGAAGAAATCACAAGTCTGATTCAAAATCAAGTGTTCACCACCCTTGAATCAAATTCAACTCCAGATAAAAGGAGTAAGTTCAGACCTTCGGAGGAAACCAAAAGAATCCTCCAGCCCAGTTCAAGATTAAGCCTGTGGAAAATCAACGATTGGAGGAAACCAGAAAATCTTCCAGTCAAGCTCAAGATCAAGCCTCGATGGCCCTTGAAGAAATTTCCAGCCCAGTTCAAGATTAAGCCTGTGGAAAATCAACGATTGGAGGAAACCAGAAAATCTTCCAGTCAAGCTCAAGATCAAGCCTCGATGGCCCTTGAAGAAATTTCCAGCCCAATTCAAGATCAAGCCTCGACGGCCCTTGGGTTGACATCTACATTAAGGGACTTCAAAACGCATCTTCTACACGTGACAAGCACATGTTTACGACGCGCCTTGAAGTGGGGGCATTTGTAGACATCAAAATTTCGGTGAAATGAATGTTGACCAATAATTAAAATTTCAACGCTCACGTATCACATAAATTTTACATGTAGCGTGTGCCTCAACGAAAAATCGAAATAAATTGGAAAAGTCATCAAATATGACACGTGTCAATACCTGGCAGAAATGATTTATTTCATCTGATTATTTAAATCCAAAAATCAAGTTTTGGAATTCTATAAATAGGAAGCCAAGGCATTCATTTTGAGAGGAGGGAGGAAGAAGGAAAAGAAGGAAGGAAGGAAGAAAGGAAGGGAAATTGATATCACACCAAAACCTTCAAGCTTCGGAACTCTAAAGCTCTCAAGCAAATCCCGAAGGATCAAGAAAGCACTCTTCGTTCTTCGTCAAATCAACCTTCAAGATCAAGCCCCAACGGCCCTTGAAGAACTTCCACCAACTCAAGATCAAGCCCCGACGGCCCTTGAGGAAAGTGTTCATCGTTCATCATCCATCAACCTTCAAGATCAAGCCCCAACGGCCCTTGAAGAACTTCCACCAACGCAAGATCAAGCCCCAACGGCCCTTGAAGAACTTCCACCAACTCAAGATCAAGCCCCGACGGCCCCTTGAAGAAAGTGTTCATCGTTCATCATCCGTTCATCCTAAGATCAAACCCCAACGGCCCTTTAGATCAACAACCTCAACAAATCCACACATCCAATCGTTCTTCAAGATTAAGCTCAAAAGCCCTTGAAGATCCGCTCATCCATCAACCTTCAAGATCAAGCCTCAACGGCCCTTGAAGAACTCCCACTAACTCAAGATCAATCCCCGACGACCCCTTGAAGAAAGTGTCATCATTCATCATCCGTTCATCCTAAGATCAAGCCCCAACGGCCTTTTGGATCAACAACCTCAACAAACTCATACACCCATTCTTCAAGATCAAGCCCAACGCCCCTTGAAGATCCATTCATCAACTGTGCATCCTTAGATCAAGCCCCGACGGCCCTTTGGATCAACAACTCATCCACAAACCCACATCGTACGAAGATAGAATCAGAGGATCAAATTGCAAAGAGATTGTAACCCCAAAATCATTAATACAAAATATTATTTTGTACACGTATTCTTGTCTCTGTGTTTCAGGAATTTTTCGTGTTTACAAAAGGATAATTAGAATAAAATCTAATCTAGGATTTACACAATCACACTTTAATAAGAAGTTTACAACACTCCTCCTTGAGTGTGTTAATACTCAAGGTAGATTCAGCATCATGTAGAAGTTGAAGAAATCAAGTCGTAGGCACTGATTTTGGGAACATACTATTCTCAATGAGGTAGGAACTTGTATAAGGAAGTAAGTCTCACAAAAAAACCCTAAGACTATGGCAAAAACCCAAGTAGGGACAAAATCCATAGTCTAGGGAAAAATGCATGAGTAATGCAAAGTCAAAAGAAACGTCTACAGGACGTCATTAGGGATATGACCAGTCTAAGGTGGGTGACTCGTTAAAACCTTGTTAGGTAGCAAAAACACAGTGGGAAAAATGCTCCTAATCGTAGGGAAAAAGAGTACATTAAGATCAAGCAAGTATACTTCAGGATACTCCCCCTGAGTTTGACACGATTCCAGATAGAAATAGTAATGTTCCAACTTAGAAAGTTTACGCATACCAATTCCATGAACAAGCTTCTAAAACGTCGTCTTTGGCAATGATTTGGTGAAGAGATTGGCTAGATTGTCTTGTGAACGTATTTGCGTTGGTCATAAGTCTCATCCTCAGCAGATCCCATGTAGATGAACTTCCATTCCAAATCTCTATTGGCATAAAAATTATTCAACAAGTAAACAAGGCATCCACTTTTAGTTCACCTAGAACTAGAAAAGCATGTGCAACTAGGTGCTACTTGTGCAATCTCAGAAACTCAGCTCCCCATTCCATTAAAGTTTCATGCAAACAATCATCACCATTAGTGAGGGGATGACTCAAGAAGCTGAAATAGGATATGATGATTTCCAAAAAACATTAAAGGAAGGGTATGGAACTAGAAGACTAAATATTTTAACAAGCATCTGCACATAATTATTTACCAGTCTGTTGTCCTCAATAAGTCCATATTCCTACCTGGAACAGGTCAATGCTTCAAGTTGGTGCTACTTAGTGGTTAAATAATTTTCTGTCGATCAAAGTTACAAAATTAGAAAGATTTTAGAGTTACAGCTCTACTATTTGCCTAATTACATGGTGTTACGTTTTCACTCTTTGAAAGATACCTTTCTGGTTTTCTGTTAACAGTTCTATATGCAATACCTACGCAATTACATTCAAGTGACTGACATGTTAAACAATATTCCATAGCTGAAGCACCTCATCAATGCATCTATTCTTTGCTAAATTTATTTCTATTCCAAATCCATTCACCTTTAGCCATATTTAATTTAACTGCAAACAGTCTAAATAGATCCAGTCGCACATACGACACAAAGAACAGGAAAGAAGAAAGGAGAGGGGGGGTGTTTGAAAGTTTAGAGAGGTCAGGGGTAAGGGCACGAGCGACAAAGACATTGAAACTGAAATTACCAGAATAACAATAAATATGTATACAGTGCACCCTAGAAATGCAAAAATGAATTGTTATTAGCAAAGCTGATAAATCAAACATGGTCATTGATAGAAAAGATACCACCAATCTTAGGAAACACTTTAGAACATACACTTTCTTGAAATGCATACAAAACACAGTTTGACTTCTTTCAGCATCACACCATGTCGACTGTGACGGCATTTTCTTACTTCCACTTCTCATTCAATCGCAATCCAATGCTACAAATTCTTCCAACATACTATAAAGTTCATTGTTCCAACTACATCGTGAAAAACGAAAAGAAGAAGAAACACTCATCAACCAAGCAACCGTTTCACTTCTGGCTCAAAACCCAAACAATAAACTCAATATCAATTGGGTGTATATCCCCAGTATTTCACAACAATAAGATAATAATCCAATCTACAGTATATGAGCTCTCGCACACCCATTTCCTTGCAAGCCAAGAAAACCCCTTTTTCGGAAGATAACCTCTATCCATTCAACATTACATCTAACACTTCAATTTCCAATTGTTCTACCAATTTCCCAATCAAACACGAAAAAACCCTAATTCAAACTCAATCATAAAATTAAAACCAAAAGTACAAAAACAAAAAGCATGAGAGAGAGGGGAAAACAGTACCGTCTTTGAGAGGAGTGTTGCACTCGTAAGAAATTTCGAACTGGAAGGGTGCCAGAAACAGAGCCGGATTGTCGAGCACCGTCACGTTGGTGATGTTAATGACGCTCATTGCAACGAAACCCAGACGAAGAAGAAGACAACGACGACTGTGACTGCGACTACTACTCTACTCGCGTAGGATTTCTTGTACGGACGGATTGAAACCCTAGGTTTCAGAACCTTCATCGAAATCCCAAGCCGGAATAGCGAACTGCTTTCGGAACACTGCTTTTATTTTTATTTTACTTTTTTTTTTACGCGGAGAGGAATATGACTTCTCGGTTCGATTTGGGAATTTTGGGGGAAATTGATTTTTGTCGTTTTAAAGCGAGAAATAGAAAACGAGATAGTGACCGGATGTATACGGGCGATAAGCGGTGTCGATTTGGCGGGAGTTTTTTTGGTGAAGGGTGAGGAAACGGTTATTTACTGGTGTGGGTAACTAGGGGCGGGAAGGGGTTTAAGCTTAAAAAGAAGAATAAAAATGGACTTGTCAAACTAATTGGGTAGTGCTATGAATTATAGAAGATCAATGTTAGGTGGGAAGTGAAAATGAAGATGTGAATAATATTTTTTAATTGATTATTATGGTTTTTCTTGCTTTACAAGTAATACAAAGCTTATGAGAATTTGATCTTTAAAACTTTGATGTGACAACTTGGTAGGACAAACTCGTAATCTAAGAAGAAAAATGAGTTAATGCAGGATATTGATGTTTCACGTCATCTAGTTGATCATTAACACATACAAGGGTATGACCAACTTAAAGTAGGTGCTTCGTCAAATCTTCGTTAGGCTAGCAAAAACTAAGTAGGAAAAAGTGCTCCCAATTGTAGGTAAAGAGTACAGTAATGTCATGTAAGTATGCTTCAAGATACTCCCTTGAGTTCGACAAAGCTTCCTGCAAGAACTACTAGTGATGCAAATCTGAAAGTTTATGTAATCCAATTCCTTGAACAAGTTTCTGAAAAGTATATTTCAACAATGATTTCATGAAAAGGTCGATAAGATTGTCTTGAGATTAGATCTACTTGACTTCAATCTTCTAATGCTCTTGTTGCTGATGGGTGAAGAAAAACTTTGATGCAATATGCTTGGTATTGTCGCCCTTGATGTGTCATTTCTTTAGCAGGTTGACACTTGCAGTGATGTCTTCATGAATCGTTGTTGGACCGCCAATGATGAAAGGAAAACAACATGAGGTTGTAATGTGTTCAATCACCCCTCAACTGAATGCATTCACATGATGCTTTGTGTAGAGCTAGAATCTCAGTGTGATTTGAAAACGTAGGAACCAAGTCCAGTTTGGTATATCTTTAGGATATTGTAGTACCTCTAATGATATAAACAACCCATTTGAGACTGGGTTTGTTTAGAAAAATAACCACATCAGCTTAACCAACCAGGCAAACTTCATTATGAAGATCGGGGGTTGGATCCGCTTAACGATGTATAAGGATAAATCAAGCCCTTATTCACTGTACCAATTGACATCAAAGTTCATGCACCGAATATAAAAAGATTGTAAACCCTTAGAGAACTAACTTTGTAGAATATGCAGAAGCAGATGCATTTTAATTTAAAGCTGAAGTGGAGATCCCTATGAATCTTTACAAGGTAACAAAGATAAGAAGCAAAGGGGACGACTGTTTAAGCCCCAACCCTTTCAAGCTATACTTTCAAAGCATATTTCGTACTACGCTATTTGTACAAACATTACAAAACTTTGGACTGAAAGTAGTTCACGCACCAAATTAAAGAAAATTCTCAATTTTCAGGTGCCACGTCCATCTTCCTTGTCTGAGAACGAAACATTGCAGCTATATCTTCAGCTGTGCTACATTCATCTGGTTTTCTATCTGCCACAGTGCGAATGTACCTTGGGAATCTGATCGAAATGCCGCGTGATGGATGCACTAAACCTACAGCAGCCTGGTGAACAGGAGACACTGTAAAGTCTGCACCTCTTATTTCCCACACAAGTTCTGGGGAAAACCACATATCAGGCATCTCAGAGGTTTTATAATAAGGTGGTTTTCTGGACAAGATCTTGTCTCCCGAAAAGAAACCTTTCATCTGCAGTTAAAAACAGAAATCAAACCTATAATCAGCAGATTCATGAGATGAGATCACACGATACAGTGACTCTTAATAAGAGAATCCACGTGCAACACAGCGAGAAACCAATTGGAAGTATAATTTCCTGAAGGTTTTCTCCGCGCAGAAATGACAAATACACAAATAATTTGTCCAGTAAAAATAGAGTTTTCAAACTCAAGGGTCCTCAACATGAACCTGATTTCTGCCATGAAGCCCTAAGCTATGCCTAATTCACCATTGCAAAGAGGAAATTGCTTTCCACCACATATCAAATAGCATACAACCCAAAGCTATACCGCACTAACTTTTAACAGGATAAATTTTAGAGAGGACACATTAAAATCTTAGGTCTCTTATATTTTAAGAAATATGAACCCTTCATTGTACTCTGCAATTGGAACTTGGTTTCAACAGGAAGTTGGAAACTTTTATCCAGCAGGATAACATTTCTAATATTGGAAACCACTTTACAGCCACAGGTCATCTTCGATCAGTCACAATATCTTCAGTAACATAACAAAAAATAGCATGTACCTTCTTCAGAAAATACTTTGCATATCAGCAATACACATACCTCAGTGTAAAATGAGTCTGAAAACCCAGACATGACACGGCAGACGCTTTGGAAATCTTCAGTCTCAGGGTTATAACATGCCATAAGAAATGGACTGTACCTGTAACATAAACAACGTGCTATGAGGAATGGACCTTACCCGCACAATTGATACATACTTCAACCCTTTCTCTTTTATGGAATGAGTAAGATTCAATATACTACTAAAAACCACAACAGAAACAGAAAAGACTGAATAGAAAGAAAAAACACAAGTTATCGACAAAGACTAAACTAATTAAAGGGTAGTGCTAATCAATGCCCAAAAATTAACAAGGGTGTGTGGGAGGTAAAATTGGGTGTGTGAATAGCACTTTCCTATTTAAAACTCTGTATTTGTAAATTCAATGACTTGGAAAACATGTAAAGCAACTTTAACACTTGTGCATCCGTGTATGTAGTAGGTAATCACACACAGCATAAAAGGTAAGCAGCAATCAAAAATAAATAATTACCAGCCTGCCTTTCTCCCGTTTCCATGCCAAGCTCCAATTGGGACTAAATCAAGAGAGTCGTTCAATCCCTCCATGTAGTCTCGCTTGACCTACAAAGGAAAGAAAGACTTAATAACAGGCCAGGTCAGATGTTTTTCCTATGATGTTTATTATATCAAATCATTTAATAAGAAACTTGAACAGAATTAAACCTTTAGCCACGTGTCTGTACGCTTTGATGGAGAATATCCAGCGTCAACATCTAAAGATTTAACCATAATCCCTTCGCATGAGGATTGGAATGAATTTTCAAGAAAGCAGCTGATCTTTGCTAACGTGGCTTCACTGGTTAAACAAGCATCATCTGCTTCAATCTACAAGCAGACAGATTTTACAAATCAGCAATTAAGGAAAGATCCATTATGCGAAAAGATAAAGCTAAAGCGCCAATTACAAGAAAAGTAAACCATAAGCACTTACTGTAATTTCCTTGGCATATTCAAAATAACCCAGCTTCTCAACATAAAACATATCTTTCAAATCTGCAGATTATTGAGCACCAAAGTTTACAACATAATTTCAGGGTATCAAGATACTCTTAGACAGAAATATACTACAAACTAAAGTCTGGAGACATACATTTTCGCCTTTGCCGCAGAGGAAAGCCCAGCAACCTGTGATAAAGTTTGATTAGCCTACTTTAATGATAAGCAACCATATTACAAAAAATAAAAACAGAAATAAATAAAAGCAAAGACAACAATATTATCGTGTAAAATTCTAGCGTGTCAACCCTGGGTCAACATAAAAACCATATACAGGTATTTAAATGTTTGTATTTCCTCTGAGTTTATACTGTTGGATGGCACAAATTCTAATAAGGAGCAGTTAACCCAATGCAGAAGCAATGGAAGTGTCAGACAAATGTCCAAGCCCTTCCAACCTTGCTCTTTTCGTGTAGTTATAAATATGATTTTATGCCAATTTATCTGTAACTATATGCTTTTTATGAAGTTGCCACACAAGGACGTTTATATGGTGGTATAATATGCCCAAGATACTTCCAAGATTAAGATCATTTGACGCCCTTTTGGTAGAGCCTCTGACTAAAATAGGAATATAATCTGCTTTGAATAAAAATAGAAATATAAATGCTAATAGTTTGTGTCATTAATCTGGTTAAGACTAAATTTCTACAGATTAGATGATCAATTCATTAAACCAATGCAGAGCAGGGTTGTCATCCTATTGCTCCATAAAACTTTACTAAATCAGTAATAAATTTGGGGTCTGAAAGCCTGTGTCTAAAACAGAAGGAAAAACCAGATCAAGAAACGCTACATAAGGAGTTACAGATATTTACTGCTTTCCATTGGCAAACATGATATCAAAGACAAATACGCAGATGTTGACCTGCACATGAAAGAAAATGTTTGAAAAAAAATTCAATATTTCAGAACAAAAATGAAATCTACCCATACATTACACAATTATTTTATACGAATTTTATCTATCACTACGCGAACCTGTATAAATAGTCTATCAACATTTTTTATTAGATTTGAATTATTATGTAAGGAAGGCTTTAGAATGAACATCTTATGTTTCCCAATTAAGGAGCACATTGGATAGCATCCCGATAAGTCATACAACCTTTATGCTATCCAATGTAATTGATGTATCTCTGCCCCCTCTCCCACGTGACGACAATTCTTGAAAAGACATTAGCTTGTGACCATTATTCCTATCAACTGCAACTACCTGAAACCAGAAAATCTCAGAGAACTTAGTCATCCCCCTCCCAAAAGAAAGAATTTAACAAGTCCAGAAGAGCGTCTGTCTGTGCTTGTCCATGAGTACAATACTAAGGAACTTTTACCTCCGCATCTAGTATAAAAGTTTCTGCATCAGGCTTACAGGATGCATTAACTATGTTAATCAGATCTGGAAATCTTGAAGTTGACTCGTCCCCATTTCGTGAAAAAACGCGCAGAGACCCATCAACCAATTTGTGAATTTGGGCGCGCTGACCATCATATCTGAAATTATGGCCATAAGCATAGTAGTGGTTTCAAATCTAAGTGTACTCTCGTAAATTCACATGAGGCACAGTTTGATGAATGCAATGAACCACTTCAGCAGGTATCACAGAGTTACTTTAAAAATTAAAAGGAACAGTTGGAGCTTCTATAGCCAGAAAAAGGAGAGAAGGGGAAGGAGGGGAGGGGAACAAGAGAAAGAGAGATGACCACCCATCTAATTCCTTTTGGGAATAAAGTATACCAGAATGTAACCAATATTTAAAAAAATGACCACAGAAATTCTCAGAAGAAAATTCTTGAAGTAAAACCTTGAAAATTTCTCAACCCTGAAATCTTTTCATCTTGTCGGAACAAATTATAGGTGACACGGAACAGAAGTCTCCAACAATTTTGGATTGACATCTTTTGAACCTCTTATTAGCAAATATATTACCAAACACATAGCTTTCAGTATAAGACCAAAGAAATTCAAAATATCTAATCATGAGTGTGAACATAAATAGTTTCAAAGGTCTACATCATAAGCTTAAATTATAAGATGTAGTGAATTTTAATTAGGCAGGAAAAATGACCAAGGCAAAAGAATGCATCTACAGGTAAGGGAGGACCTTACTTGTATTCACATGTAAAAGCTTTATTTTCAAAGAGCTTCAGTGCTTGCTGAACACCATTCGTGATCCTACCACAAACAAACATTAAAAACACTGAGTTGGAGCATTAGTTTCTCTTCTACTTGCATTCTTTAATACAAAGAAGCAGTTTCAAAAGCATATACTTTGCAAGCATTGGCTTAATAGGTATTCCCGGAACCATTGCCAAGGTTGACGAAGAAAATCCAACGCCTTTGTCCATGAGGGAAGGAACGACCAAATCCTGCATACAATTAATCATGTGGCACATTCTGACATCTCGAGATGATAAAACCAGGATGACAAATTTGAAATTTTCCTTCAAAATAGCATTAGCATCTAACTTGAATTAGCTAAGAACAATGTATGATGTTTATGTTTACTATCAAAAGTGAGGCATCAGGAGATGAAAACAATCAGCCATATATAAAACACAAACTCATCATACAAATCCAATGAAGTGATGATAATGCACAAATGCATTGGTAAACCTTAAATAACTGAGACTGGTCCAAACACAAAAGTTGCACTTCAGGAAACTTTAAAATAAACGACGACCGAAACTCAATACATAATCTCAAGTCATTGACATTCCTGCATAAACTTTAGTTTTATTGTATGCAGAAAAATAAGGGCTTATTGGTTAACATATAATGGATTAACACAATTTGGAGAAAGTACATCAATAGAAGGCCAAATTGAGAAAAGCCAAACTACACTACATGAAGGCTTGATCTTGCCAACATCACAGCCCACCCAAATTATCCTCATAAAAGTCAACATCCAGTTATAACCACACCAAGTTGAGATATAGATTTCAGAAGATCATGGTTCATGAAACAAAGACTGAAAATGGTTTTTGAATAAGAAAAATATAAGCATATGATATTTATGAACCCGTGAAAAAAAATATTAGATATAGAAACCCTAATTGAAAATGGTTCCCAAAACCTTGTCAAGAGTCCAGACCCAAACTCAACACAGAAATTGTATCAAGCCTAACATTATAGTGGTAGATAAGGGTTTAAAATAGTTACAGTGATTATGGCTGTGGAAAAAATAGTCCCAGAAATAGTAAAAATAATTTCAGGCTATGAGAGGATGATGCCAGAGTGAACTCCCTCTTTCACCATAATAAAGGCAGTTGCACTTGGTGGATAATAATTATGTACCTCTGAACTATTTTAAGTTTTTATTACAAGTGCCAGGTCATGTAAAAGAAGTCATAACAAACTATAGAATCTTACAAAACAACATTGGATACACTTGCTTTTGCACTTAAGCAGAATGGTATCAAAAGCGGCATTGTGATTTCATACCCCATTTTATAGTGGAAAACAAGACATGAATAGAATACAGTCATCTAAAGGATAAAAATAGAACACCAAAACCAGCATCTACCTACAAAAAATTTACAAAATATATCAACAGCATCAGCATTCCCATCTGATGACAACTAGGCAAAAAGAGAGGCCCAGCAACGAACCCTCTCTCACAAATACCCCACTTTCTTTTCTTTTTTTCTTTTTTTTTTTGAAACTAGTGTATCTGAGCCTTTGAATCACTAGCCACCCCCACCACCCCCCCCCCCTCCTTCTCCTCCTCTTTTCTTTTTCTTCCCCCCTCTTAACAAACATTTGGGGAGCCAGAAACTCTAGCATTTACAAGGTGGGTACTGTTGAGAATGAATCCCACCTTGATGAGAGGAGGGACCTCGCATGTGCTTATAATATAATAGTTTACTCCCTATATTGTCAATTGGTTTTATGGTGGAACCTCAACTTTCTTAAGGTACTGTGGGAGAGAGTCAAACCCCAGACCACTCGGGAGCAAACCAAGGACCTGACCGCTAGACTAACAACTCAAAAATACCCCACTTTCTCATCCCTCAGACCCTCCAAATTCCAGTATCTGTCTATATGAATAAAAGCAATAACTGAACATCTTCCCAAAATCAAAACCCCTTTTCCATCCTCACAAAAATATTGTCCTCCCAAAATAATGCCATGTGTAGCTGGAACTAGCAAGAACAGATTTGCCTTCCTGAATAGCCAAAGATTCAGTTCTGTAAGACAATGTAAAACCGATGATTCGCACTCTCAGCATCTTTCTTGCACAGCACACACCAATGTGGAGAGGGAAACATGTACCTGGAACCACCCAGCACATATATCGCCCTCCCTGAATAGCCTTAACCAAAGGACCATAATAATTTTTCATAAGAATGGTAGGAGTTTTTACTCCAGTTGCAATGTTTTAATCTTTCACACCTTCACCAAGAAATTCTCCAGGGAAACCACCTATATACTAGATTGGGGTTGGTGCAGGCCTTCCAATAAAACAAGAATTTAGCTTCTAGAGACACAATAGGCAACTAAAATTTCGGTGAAACATTCACAAGTACTCACCAAATTGGGCAGAACATTGTACGCTTCAACTACAGCAGCTGAATGACGCTGGAAGTTTAAGAAAGCCAGGGAAAAAAAAACATTAATATTAGAATAAACTAGATATTCAAACAAATTTATATCTTTGATAATAAAAAAATTTGTAACATTTGTAATAAAAATAAAAAACATTGTGGAACTACTTAGTTCAAATAGATAAATATTAAAACCTGAAGCTTATCTTTCATATTTTCTACTCTTCCTTCATTATTGAAGTTATACGAGGAGTTAATGACAACAGCTTGAGCCAGAGCAGGTAGAACAGTTTTCATCATTGCTCCAATTCGTAAATTCCTGACCTGTACAAAGAATATACAGAAACTGAGTGGTGATAATCATATAAAGCAGTTTCCACTTGAAATGATTCTCACTGTAACTCTATTCCTATTACACCAGAATTCGCTTCCATCCACTCGACAGATGAAGCTTTTGGTTTGTCTATTCAAGCAAGGGCAGAGTTTTTTATTTTTCATGTCATACTGTATAACAAAGAACTTTCATGTTGTCAAAAGAGTTGAACAATTAAAACAGAGGAAGTGGCTGCTCATATTGATCAGTCAACCAAAAAAAGGACCAGCACCTCCTCCCCTCCCCATCCTTCCCCCCCCCCCCCCCCCCCCCCAAAAAAAACCACCCACCCCACCCCCCAAAAAAAAAAAAAAAAAAAAAAAAAAAAAAAAAAAAAAAAAAAAGACCAAAGATACATAACACAAACCCAGCTGTTTCAATTGGAGACTGGAAGACTTACAAAACTGAAATCATGACTATTTTTTTGTTATATATACAAGAAAAACATTGGGTCATCTAAATCTAGCCATGTTTAGGTGAAAAACACTGAGAACCAAAAAGCTCTGTAAGAGTGTTACCAAAGTTCTAACAAGAAACTTCATCTCTTTCTCTCTACAAGAGCGCATTAGATTCAAAATGAGGCTTTTCTTTCGAACAGTGCTTCCACTACCTGTTTGTACACTGATGAATAATACATAAGTAAAGTGATGAGGTGCAAGGAATATGAGAAGATAAAATAAATTAACAATTAAAATGAATGATGCACCAGTACAATTTCCATCTGTAAATAAACATATATTAGAGAAAAGAGAACATATTGGTTATATAAAATGGTAATAAGCAAAATAGTTATGCCAAAAGTACCTAAAAGCCATCTTACATTAACGTGTTACCATTAAACCTCTACGAGACTCCACACATGCCCCAGTCCTTCAGAACACAACAACACCAACAATGCAATCATCTACCCATCACCACATATTGTTGTTTTGTTAATACAGGCTATTGAACTTAATTCCATTACGAGCAGACTTACGGCCTTAAGACAACAGTGAGTTCAAGGCCCGCACTTTAAAATCTCGGGAAGGAGGAAAAAGAACACTATGCACAGAGAAGAGAATATTTAATCATAAAATGCAAATCGCAGAGAAGTGGCCTCAGTGCCAACAAATCATTAGAGGGTTTTCCAATACAACTCCCTTTGTTTTGCAAATGTTTCTTGGGTAAGTTTCTGTAATTTCTACAAACTTAGTGAAACATGAAAATTTAGAGAACTCTGGAGGTACACTGGTTTTCTTATATATAAAATAACATAATTCATTATAAGGAAAAGAATAGAGCAGTTCTGCTGGTACACTGTTAAAAAAAACTCGAGGAATTCAACTTATTTGGCAAATAAACTTGAAACCAGATTCAAGTTTTTAAGGGGGCTAAAATACAGTAAAAGTCTCCATTTCATCAAATTTAAATCTACAAAGCAATTATAAAGAAATTATGTAAAATTTATCTCAATCGTTGAACATCAGTAGCCAGAAAATCCTGTTTCTTTTTCTCCAGTCACAAACAATCCAGAAAAGTTAAGGGGGTCATCAGCCAACTTTTTATAACCCAAACCTCAATTGAACTGAAACAAGATCACTAATATGAAATACATGCTAGATTCCGTCAAATCTTCATAAATCAAAAGCATGCACCACACATCAACATTTCTGGTCATCTAAACATTGTAACTGGACTAAACCAACTGGACTATCCATACCTTATCTTTTGGAGTGCAGAAAATACATCCTTTATTAACAACGGTGAAGGAGGGGCAAGTAACTTTTGTGTCTGCCGGCATGCTTGAGCAACATCACCTTTAAGATATTATACTGTTAATAAAATTTATTCAGGGACCATGGCAGGATCACACCGCCCAATCCCCCCCCCCCCCCCAAAACCCACCTCTAAACATAAAAAGAAAAATGCTTAGAAGAGCAAAGAGAGAGGAGTGAGAAAAATGGCCCATTCCTACCTAGATCACCCAGTTCACTGTACATCTCCCTTATTTTGGATCGGCTTGTCCCACATGCTTCTTCCAGTGCTGATGTGACCAAACTTCCACCGATGTTTAGCTCCTGTATAATTCTTATAAATGAGAATTCCTTCCTTTTTTACAGGAGAGGGGCCCTTAGGCAGCATATTTGTGGTTTGTCTTTAAAAAAAGTCCTTGTATTTCTTCTTCCTAACTCTATCTATTGGCCAGCCAAATGGAAAGGAAAATAACAAGTATATGGGCAGACAACAGTTGTCAGGGAAAAAACGCATCAAACAAGCACATTGAGCAGAAAAAGTTGACAATCCACAAGTAAATCACACTTCTTGCACCTAAAAATGCTGAATCACAACACTAAAAAGTCCAAATGCAAACAGAAACCACTTAACCAAATCTCGCAGTTAGAAAGTTGGAAACCATTGATTTTCTAGTCTAACTAAAAGTATAACCCAGTCTATAATTGTTATTAAGGCATGCTCAAATACAAAAGACAACAGATCTAACTTTGCATGGGTTTAGGAATACAAAGTGAACATTATAGCCACAGCTAAAACTAATAAAAAATTTAACCCGTCAACAAATACATGCTCTAGTATGAAAGTTTTCATTCAACTACTTCATAGTTTTAGCCAATGCTCTTTAGTGTATAAGAAATAAGTTGCACACGTATGTCTAGGCAAGCAAACAAAATAATAAATACAAATGATAAAGAATAAATTCAACTAACCACATTTTCATGGTCAGCAGCGATCTTATTTGTGCACAAATACACGGAAGGCAGCACGTCATCAGGAGACAAGGCAAGCAAACTGCGTAACAAGAAGCATCACAAGCAATTATGGGCCACTTTTTTCTATTTCTTTTTTTTTTTTCTTGCAACAGAATTATATACCACATAACCAAAGTGGACAGTGGATCATGAATAATAAATAAAAGCCCGAAAACATCACAATGGCTCATACACCAAACCTTCTGAACATATTGCAGAGCATGGAAGTAGCTTTTATCTTGC